>JAYXIM010010304.1:0-543642 GCA_037575425.1 Anastrepha fraterculus
ACGGTCCACCACGGCAGCGCCCCATGCCGTGGCAAGGCCACAGTTACTTCCTAAGGCGGCCCGGTGTTAGGAAGGCGCCGTTGAAATACAGCCGGTCTGGTGAACCCCCTGGCTGCAAACCATCCAATGGGCACGGTATCGCATAACACCCTGGATTAGGGGGTGGGCTAGGAGAGGAAATAACGGGATGTAGGGGGTTCGGGGATAACAAAGGGATCTTCGTCGGTACGGTGATCTTCGCATGGTGATTGGGTGGCCACCAAGTACGCCGTAAAGCGAGTGGATGGCTAGCCAATACCCATGTGGAGCTTCCCTCTTAGTTCGTATTGGTTTGGCCCCCATGCTATGGGGGTCAGACCACCACTTAAGCCTCATCCCCGCGTCAAGGAGACCAACATGATGAGGACCGGGACCCCTTAATGCTCTAAAATATTATGGAATTGCTGGAAAAGAGTAGGGCAATAGCTGAAATTGAGGGTGCAGAGCCCAACAGACGGGTGGATGGAAATTTAAATTTTTTTTTTTTAATTAAGCTAAAAATAAAACCAAATGCAGTGTATTTATGTAAAAAGTTTGAAATTTGACAAATATGCAGCCTAACCCCATAAATGCACTACCCAAGCACCATTCCCATTTGTTAATAAACCTGAACAGATCAAAGATTTCAATTAACCTTTGCTTTTGGATTTACAAAATCGTTTGCGCTTGCGGAGTTCATAACTTACCGTTTGTATATATCATACAATGCAGGATCCTCTAACTCTTAGTTGGAGTGTAAGCCGTCAAAAACTCCTCTTTGCCATTGAACACAGTTTTGTGAAAGGGCTCTAAGTTCATTCCAAGTCTTATTCCAAGACCTCATTTCCGATTTTATTGAACGTTCTGGCAGTGGTCTGCCTGCACGTACCTGGCGATGTTATCGTCTTTCTTACTGAGGGCGTGGCCGATGCATTGCAATTTCCTTTTGCGGATTTCAGTCGCCACATCGGATTGTTTAGCTTTCCTTTCGGTGCTAAATATATTTCGTTGCCAGAAATTTTGAGTTAAGCAGCGCAAGCAGCAAATAATAAACGTTTGGAGGCGCCTTGTGATCAATGACCTCTCACGTTGTATAGCTGATGTATAAGTATAAGTATAAGTATAAGTATAAGTATAAGTATAAGTATAAGTATAAGTATAAGTATAAGTATAAGTATAAGTATAAGTATAAGTATAAGTATAAGTATAAGTATAAGTATAAGTATAAGTATAAGTATAAGTATAAGTATAAGTATAAGTATAAGTATAAGTATAAGTATAAGTATAAGTATAAGTATAAGTATAAGTATAAGTATAAGTATAAGTATAAGTATAAGTATAAGTATAAGTATAAGTATAAGTATAAGTATAAGTATAAGTATAAGTATAAGTATAAGTATAAGTATAAGTATAAGTATAAGTATAAGTATAAGTATAAGTATAAGTATAAGTATAAGTATAAGTATAAGTATAAGTATAAGTATAAGTATAAGTATAAGTATAAGTATAAGTATAAGTATAAGTATAAGTATAAGTATAAGTATAAGTATAAGTATAAGTATAAGTATAAGTATAAGTATAAGTATAAGTATAAGTATAAGTATAAGTATAAGTATAAGTATAAGTATAAGTATAAGTATAAGTATAAGTATAAGTATAAGTATAAGTATAAGTATAAGTATAAGTATAAGTATAAGTATAAGTATAAGTATAAGTATAAGTATAAGTATAAGTATAAGTATAAGTATAAGTATAAGTATAAGTATAAGTATAAGTATAAGTATAAGTATAAGTATAAGTATAAGTATAAGTATAAGTATAAGTATAAGTATAAGTATAAGTATAAGTATAAGTATAAGTATAAGTATAAGTATAACTTATCAACTTCCATCGGTTTCCAGACCTAAAAACGTGCATGCTTATTAAATGATGAGGTCATAACAGCTGTGCAAGCGTATTTGACAATCCTTCCACATTCTCACTTCAGGGATGGAATTCATAAACTGTAATCTCGTTGCGACAAGTATATTGAAATTCAGGGAAACTATAAAGTGCATTTCAAACCATAAAATTGTGTTTATCTTATCGAACCGCAAAACGTATTGAACAACCTAGTATTCCGATATTTGAGTTGGCTGCAGTACCCCATAACTGGATGCCGCATGTCTAAATAGGTTTGGTAATACAAGAGGATTCTGTTATGCAGCGACAATTGGGATTTTTCGTTTAGTAGCGGGGGGGCAAGTAAGTTTTAAACACACGGTTTTTCTTTTGGTGAAGATGTAAGTGTTTTCCACTTGAGTTTTGAGTCCATATGGATACCTAAGTAGTTAGTTTGATTTGATGGTAGATCTCTATGGCATTGAATTTTACTGGGGGGCAGCATTCACGACGACTATGAAAATACACTTTTCTTACGGACTATAGGCAAATAAAAAGTTGATTGCTAAAAGCACTAGAAATTGTAATTCAATAAAGGGAATCTCATGCGCTTCAATTCGACAATTTTGGGCCAATGCGGAATGTCACCCACACCATTTTGCAATTTTCGAGATGCTTTGATTGCGCCTTTATCTTTTGAATTAATGAGCAAACAAAAATTAGTTTGAGCCATCCTAATATGCGCGCGTACAGGTACATATTTCTGTAAACCAAACAGTGCCATTATCGTCACATCTTCATCTGTTTTACGCTCGTTCGCTAGCCTGCATTAATGAGTAGGAAATGGTTGCGAAGTGACACTTTAAAGACTTTCGCTCTTCCACTATTGTGTGTTGTAATGTATGTATGTATCTAATATGTAGTCATATAGCGCATTCCAGATTTAGGTCATACTTTTTCTTCACTTATTTGTAAACATCTTTTTCTCTAAAAATAAAATTCATCTACAATTTTGTGCCCTTTCCGGTGGTTTCTATGAGGATCCCTCTACATCACAAAAGCAGGCTCAGAGGTGTATCTTTGCCTCTATAAAGCGACCGATATAAGGAGGTCATTTCCCTCTACCTTTAAAAAATTTATATACAAAAAATGGATGTCGAACTCAAGATTTTAGGCCTTTAACCCACATAACCTTTGCAATTTTTTTTTTAACTAAAATTCATCGGTAAACTGCGCTTTCAGCATTTCGCACCAAAATTGCTATTCGTTCTTCATTTGGTGCCCTGCTCGTGCGTGAGTGCATCAGACTCGTTAAGCGTCATTCAGTGCCAAACTATAATACGCGCAGTTTTAATTAAAGTTCGCAACGCGCCTTTTGTTTGTGCCACATCGATTTCAGATGCATCAATAAACGTTGCATACTCGTAGCATAGAATATTTGCAAATCAACCTTGCGGTGACAAGCACTCAATACCAGTGCTGGAGGTGACGGTGACGAGGGGAGCAAACCGCCTACACCTATTGCAAAGCCACATTGAATTAGTGTAGGTGGATTGACTAATTCGTATTCATGTGTGTATATACTTGAATATACGCGAGTATAGGTGCCTAGTTTTAGCTTAGTGATTGCTTTGTTATTAGGTCGAGATTTAATAATAATCTTCGCGCATTACCAGAACTTAATTATTAATTATAAATATAAACTGAGTTAATTCAAATATTCATGAATTAAATTCTTAAAAAATACTTGTGGTAATTAAAGAGGTAAATGAGTTTGAGCCGCCAACTGGAAGAAAATCAACATAAAATTTTTCTTGACAGGAGTAATCAGTACGTAGATTAACTTTTTTTAATTTAGCCTCGCACGCTTTGTCAATAGCATAATGTAACACCCAAAAACAAAACAAGAATGCGATGTAGCCATTGGGATAGAGATAAATCAATAGAATATTGGACCACCTACCAACAGACCAACAGAGCATTTAAACTTTCTTACTTTTTCCCGAGGTAGTCTAAATTATTTGAAAAGACTTTTAACCTACTGTTCCTTACCAGTGTGGGTAATTTGGACAGTTATTCTTAAAAATATGTAAAATATTAAATTTGGAGGGTCAATGTAGAATTACAATGTTCCAGAAAAATATTTCCAGAAAAATTTCAGTAGGGTCACTCTCCGACGAAAACATTGAGCACTAGCTATAAAATAATTTGTTTGGCGTGAAATGGACATCAAAATCAACACAAATTCTATCGGCGTGAGGCATGCGTAGAAAGAAGACTCAGAAGGATTCAATAATTGTATTCAGAGTGCCGTTTTAAAAATATTTAATATTTAAACATGAATGATAAGGACTTTATGTAAAGCTAAATATAACTATATAGTGCGATTTTGGCTTGCAAGGTTGCATTCAATATTCAATAAAATAGTTGCAAAATTATAAACAGAGCAAAATTGTTTTAAAAAAATATAGTTCATAATAAAACAAAAGCTATATGGGTGTGAAATTTTGTATAAAATGTTTCAAAACTTTCCGAAATTTTTCAAAATATTTCCAAATTTTTAATTTTTTAGTTAATGTCGTAATATAGGGTGTTTTTTTTAGAGGTTAGGTTTTCAAGATGAAATAAAACGTATATAATTTAATGTTATGGCCAAGAATTTAGCTTTATTATAAAGATAAGGGTTTGCCATTATGTTTTAAAAATGATACCCATTCAACCAAAAGTGAGCTTCATCGCTGAACAAAATTTTCTTCGATGCGTCGCGCGAACCGAACCATTATTTTCGTAATAAATTTGCACGATTTGCAAACGTTGTTCAGATGTAAGTCTATTCATTATGAAATGGCAAACCAAACTGAGCATAAATCAAGTGACAGCTGTCAAAAAGACCATCTACGAAAAAAGTAGTGCCAACTTGAAAACCTAACCTCTAAAAAAACACTCTATATATGTGCGTCATGCCGAAAAAGGAAATTGCATTTGCTATGAAATTTAAAGTTAAGCAAAAAAAGAAAATTTCCCTATCATTCCGACATTATAAAGTAAGCACGAACACTGAATTTCCCGATAATCGTTATCATAATCGTTCAGCCAACCAACGCGCATGGTGATTCCAATATTTGGCTGAAATCCGGTTTTGCATCCCGGTCTTCGCTTGATATTAATACAGCACAGTAAATCGAGCTGTCTAAGAAAAACTAATCGCTTAACAGGTTAAACCAGAACTTTTAGAATTTTTCTGGATTTGAAGTTCTATATTCTATTAAATTTTAAATTTGATTAGAACTTTACAACAAAAACCATAAAATGCAAGGTCTCAAATTTGCTACAAAATTTTTCAAAATTTTTCAAAATATTTCAAAATTCTATTAAGGCCGAATTTTAAAAATTTTTCTGGATTTGTAATTTTATAGTCCATTAAATTTTAACTTTAATTAGAACTTTAGAACAAAAACTATAAAATGTTTAAATTTTTTCGAAAATTTTCAAAATATTTCAAAATTTGATCAAAATTTCTTAACCAGAATTTTTAGAATTTCTCTGACATTGCTGTTTTATGGTCTATTGATAAGAAATTCAAAACACAAACTATAAAATGCAAAGTCTCAAATTTTGTACAAAATTTTTCAATATAAATCAAAATTCGGTCAGAACTTTGGAACCAGAGTTTTCAGAATTTTTCTGGGCTTGCAGTTTTATATTCCATTGAATTTTAGTATCACAAAGTTCAAGTTCCGAGTGACTACAAAATATCGTTGGTTTTTGACAATTTTATCGCTGCCACGCCTTTTCTGCCATGCATGCTCGAATTTTTTATATGGAAAGAACAAAGCATAGTACTTTCAACAAAGAAACAAAAATTCGCTTCGAACTTGCACTTAACTTTGCATACTGGAATTAAATTTTTTGTAAAAAACGCATACCCAGAAAAATTAAAAAAAAAAACTGGCCAAAACTGGGAAAGTTTTGACGAAATTTTATAAAACCTTTGGAAACAAAAATTATTTAAAATTTTTGAAAAATTTTGTACACGAAACTTTTGTACTTCTCACTTGCAAAACTATTGAAATCACAGCTGGTTAATAGACCGCGTCAAATTACGATCTATAAATTTGTAGTCCGTCCAGGTTTGTGCTAAGTGGAGTCGTGGGCATTAAGTGAAAGGGGCAAAGCCAAACTCAAATAAGCAACTGGCAAGGAATCGACCAAAGATCGGGTAAATGAAGATATTTTGTTCAGCAGGTCGAAGCTCATATAGAGCTGTTGCGCCAAATGATAATGATGATGACGCTCTTGGTGCGAATGAGCATTAGCAATGTACTAACGCCTCTACAATTGAAGGACAATAAAAAATGAGGCAAAATGTATAATACCTAAATGGCATCGAACATGGCACAAATACACTCGGAGATTTCGCCATTGCCTGCCGAGGGAATGGTAGTCACGCTCCAACCCACTCGGCTACAGCGGCCGAGATATTTCGCCCTGAATTCCATCTTTCATTTTCGATCTTTCGTGTTTCAATGTTTATAGTTTATTCACGTATTCTTTTGAAGACGATTAAATAACATATACCGGCAACCTACATTATTCTTATCTTTAGAGCAACTTTCCCTCAGCCGATGCATAGTGGAGCTGCTATCCATCATCTACATTGCCTGAGATATCGAAAAGAGCAAGAATTTCACTTTATAACCACTCAGTAATAAATTTAGGTCACTTCGCCTCTGGCTGAAACTTCTTCGTTGAAAATATTAAGCTCAAAACCGTAGAAGCTCAGATGATTGTCCAATATTGTTTCTAATTATAAAGACAATCCAGAGACTTTGAAAGAAAAGAAACCACTTTGCATCAAAGCAAAAGAAGCTGCTCAACGTCCCGCAGCTATGCTGCAACTGCAAATGATTATCAATAATTCTTCATCTGCCTGCATTTAATTGGCAGCCAATTGCCAGCAGCCAGCAAAGTTTCCACTGACTTTCTACAGCAATTCAGAGAAGAAAACCAAAAAAAAGCAGTATTATAAAATACAACGCAGTTTGCTAAACGGCCAATGGTGCATCGGTGCACTAAAAATGATGCTCGTTATCTATGTTTCTGTGGAAAAGTACTTAAAAATATGTGGGTGGAAAGTGAAAAGGATACAAATAAAGATGAAAGGTATAGAAAAAATAAATATAAACTGAAATGCATAGCTAAGTTGGAAGTGGAGAAAATAGTGAAAGGGAAAACATAGTGGAAGCAATTCTTGAAATTCTATTCATATTGCAAGTGAGGCTAACTGCTGTCAAAAGCAATTATTTTATGTTGCAATGGCTTAACTATATCAATGAGTGGCGCTTTGCTGTTTTTTTCATCCTTTTCCAAACATTTCCCAAAGCAACTACAAAATTCGCCAAAGCGACTACCAGCGGCTGAAAGCTGTACTCATTTCTTGATTGCCCACGTCGCGACAATGTTTTACTGACACCATTCTTCAGGCCATGGAGCGATACATAGTTGTATGCATACATATACACATTTTATATGACTACGCAAGTTGAAAAGAAAATAGTTTTTATTCACCACAGACAGCAGCACGTCAACGGAGTCTTATTACAAAATAGTTGTCCATTCATTTTTTGTTTACCAACGTTAAAGTTAGTGAAAAAGAAACATTTCATATTGAAAGCGCCAGCGACCATAACAGTGTGAGCAATAAACAGGCATACCATGTGCAAAAAAAAAATATTTCCTTGAAAATTCTATTTGCAGCTACCAAATGACAAGCCAATGCAATAAAGTTTGCTCAAGCGCTAGCAAACTTTTAATATACCACAATTTTTTCCAGTATTTCATGCACTATTCAAATTTTTTTTTCGAGTTTTTCAGCATTTCCAGCTGGTATTGACTCGGTTAACGATTTGCATATGTACACTAGGGTGCTTCCTAGTGCTTCCTTCTTAATAGGATTAAATTCGGTACTATTTTTTTATCGAAATTATAAAATTTATTATATTTTAATACTTTCCTTGAAATAATTTCAAAAAAATGTTAAGATTTACTTGAGCTAAACCGGTTTGAAACTGAGTTTGGGTAAATAAAATTTGTTTTTAAGAATATTTTTCCAAAAAATCGCCATAGGTAAGAAGTTTTTAAGCTTAAGACGTCTGCATACAAATGATTGCCTCGGTAGTCCAGCGTAAGTGCACTAGCCTGCCATCCCAATGCTTGTGGCTTCGAATCCCACGTAAAGCATAGTCCTCGCACTTTTCCAAATTTAGCTACTTTCTAAAGAAAAAAAAAAAATCTCATTCCTCAACCCCAAAAGCTTATCCTCTCAATCCTTACTCCCGCACAATAGTCAACGCATTATTTGCATTGTTGCTACTAAAACAAGCAAAAAATAAACCGTTACATATTGCATCACTGGCGCCAGCAAGACGAAACGGGCAACCGCGGTAATAACGCAGACACACCAAATTCAGCGAAGTCCTCAACCATCTGTGCGATCCTTTTGGCAGAAAAATGTGAAACACTGATGGCGCTCGCAGCAGCAAGACGGCGTTGATCCTAAGCGACGACAGGTGGGCATTCCCACTATTTACGACTGATAGCGGCAGGCTAGTCATCTACCCTGCTAGAAAGCAAAAATAGATTAATGAAACCAACGCAAGACCGAGTCCTATCAAGGTCCTATGCTCCCGAGAGGAATGAACAAGGAAAAAAATACAAATATTTAAAAATTATATTAGTAGAATCAAAATAGTGATATTTGTGAAAAAATATTTGAGACGTGAATTTTCCAATAAATAAAAAGGAATACCTTTTCAATGATGCTTTAAAAGTCTAAATCGCGGAAGAGCTATTGAAGTTTTCCGTAAACCCACCTTCTTCACATAATTCACTAGATAGCACTTTTTATTAGTGGTTACTCCTGATCATTCACTTGTAACTATGAAAAATTATACTTCCCCGATGAACTTTGTTTTCTTTCTTCACAGGAGGTTTCAGTTTTAATATTTTTTGCAGTAGAATTTAATGAGGAATTCTTTGTATGACATTTTAACACTTTTACTAAGTGGAAGTTTTTTGGGCATTTTTTCTTCAAATAGTTCGAATTAAAGGTCATTAACAAAGGCCATTAGAGGATTGAAATGTTGCACGAAAAATGTAAGCAAACTATTTGACATGGAGCCGCCGAAGATAAAGTACTCGTGCGGGTTAAGATACATACTAAGTGCGTGAGAATACTTAGTTCAAGCTAATGTTTGCATATTCGGCATAGACGCACTGCGAACACTTACACTTATGAGCACTAGGGCGGCTCGATTTGTACAGAACGTGGAGTGTTCAGGTTCTAAGCACTTCGTGAAAAAAACATCCCATCCTCTGGACTAGTGGTGCCAAGCTGGCCTTTTTGGCTTTCAAGTAGTATGAAAAATTAAGAAATCGCACAAAAATACTCCCAGGGATACCTCGAGAAGCATTTCTTTGCAAATTATGATGAGCGCCGAAAAACAACTTTTGCAACCGCAGCGCCTCTGGGGATTCATTTTCTGAATTTTCAATATTTTTCAATGAAAATGCATTTATACTTAAATTGACTGAATAAACTAACACTATCTGTATCGCTAAAAAGAGCTCTTAGAAAGAAATTCCTGTCAAAAAATCTCCAAAAAGCAACCGATAGCTGTTTAGCATACCAACATAAACAGAATTTAGCATTCCGATGATAAAAGCCTTATACAGAAAGATAAGGTGGCCACTATTAGGAAAACCTATCACTGAATTTTTTTTTCTTTTTTTTTGATATTATTTTTTTTTTGCGGAGGAGGAGAAGCATTAAAAGCCTATGGCCGAAGCCGTGGTGTATGAGTTCAACCCAACTAAGAAACCAAAGACAGCTTTGCGACTTCTAGTTGATGAATCTATAAAGAGTCTCCACTCATCGTCTTTATAGATATTAGGTTTTAATTTATCAACCAAGCCTTTAACATTGGAACAGTACACCACCGAGTTTTCGTCGTCCTTTGTGAAAAACTTCCGGAACGCCTATTCTCTATTCCGATAAAAGTAAGCCGTTACCTCTTTAGCTAACATATTTTTATTTTTTAGTCTTGATGTCAGTAATTCAGCTCCATCCTTAGGCAAATTTAAATCTCGTATGAGTTCATTTAGTTCTTCTCGAGTAAATGTTTCAGGGTCTTTCGTTTTCCCATCTGGCATGATATCTTCGTCTTTGGGATTTTCATCTTCAGAAACTTCTTCTTCCTCCATTGGCACTTCTTCTTTTTCTACTTCCATCTCTTCAAGAGCTTCGGATTCATCAACAATAACTATTTTCTGTGGCTTAACAGTTGATGGATCATTTTCGTACTGTATTTGACTTCTATTCGATGAAGTAAAATCGGCAATTTCAGTCATACAGAAGTAACAGTTATGCGAACTAGTTCGTGAAGTCCAGCTCATGGGAATTGTAAATTTCAAGTTTTCTCTGTTTTTGGTTTTTTCCCATCGTGTCAACATAATATTACATCGACCACAAACAAAGTGTGGGACCCAGGCTGAATCCAAATTTGTAATTTGAATACAAAAGCATCCTTCATAATTTCGTTTTAATCTATCTGAAAACGTTCTGTGGTTTTTTACCGGCTCAAACTCCTCACAAACGTAACAAAATAGATCAGGACTCTTATTGCATAGATGGGAATTGCTTCTTGTAATAGTATACTCTCAAGTAGCCAAGTTTTCCACTACTGAAGAGCTGCAGTCGCTGGATGACGACGCCTTTCTCACCCTGATCAGACGCCGATACTGAGTTTCCGAATCCCTGTAATCGTAAAGTACTCATCCCTTGTACCTGCCATGTTGGCACACACACCGTTAACCCAGGGCGGTTTTTTGCAGTTTTATGAATGTTTGAAGGGGCTATGGGCCAAAGTCATTGCAGAATCAGATCGAGCAGATTAAATTAGATGAAAATCTTCGGCAATCCGGACCCACAAACTTTTTTAATCCAACATAATCCCAATTTTCTCCGATTTTTGCAATTTTTAAGAATATTTTACAATTTTTTTAGAATTAAAAAAGTTTATGATTAAAGTACGATCGAAATTAGTATGTAATGGATCAAAATTCATGAAAATTATGCTTTCCTTAGATCTCAAATTTTTTTTTTTTGCCAAAACACCGAATTTTCGCTTTTTTTTGGGTTTTTTTGCAATTTACTCGAAATTGAAGGCTGGACGGCCCAAACTGACTTGAAATTCAGCGGGTCGAAAAACTTGCCCGTAGATAGGTGGCGCCCGGAGTACAGACAATTTTTTGTTTTGTGTGTCGGTGTTGTAAGTTTGAAATATATCGCGTCACTGTTCCCTGCATTGGGTTAAGCAAGGTATTTTGCTCACTTGGTGGAAAGAAAAGAAATTTTGTATCATCTCGTTAATGTAACTTTTGATTGTTCGGTTTGGTTTGTTGTGGTTTCGTCTTTGGTTTCTTAAACCTTGGAAAAAAAATATTCTCATAAGACAAGAGAAGGAAGCGGTCACTTTAACCTTGAATCCAATAATAACAACAAAAGCAATATTATAGTTACCGATATCCAGGCAGCAATCAAGGCTCTCAACTCTTTCTAGGATGCATCAAAACAGGTGCTGGAATATTTGTATCAGCTGAATAATTTAGGCCAGAGTAACCAGCGATGTAACCTGTGCATAGGAATTACTGGGAACAAAATGGCAAAATAAACATACGCCCAGAGCCATTTTGTGGCCTAGGAAAGAGTAACTCTTCTTATTTAGGAAGGAGAAGGAAGACTAAGATGATCATACTGGGGCAATCTGCTGGACCTATTGCAATCAAATGAAAGCTTTAAGGTGTTTGGGGTAGTCAGAGGCCCAAAAAAAGATTATTTTCAATTTTGTTTTTTTTTTGCAGTCAATTGCTTTATTTTACAAAAATAAAAACATAGTCTTAATACATCATGTCCCGACTTGGCTTTAGCAAAATTTAAAAAAAAAACGAATTATTTGTAAAAGTTATCGCTATTTGTGTGGAGCCCGTTTCTCCAGAAGTCCCTTGTGGTGATCATCACAAGTCCTTGGAAATTAGTCTAAAATCAGTCGGACAAGAGGAATTAATTTTAGATAATCTTGCGTTTTTTTTTTTCAAAATTAACAATATAGTGGCCTCAGGAAATACTTTTCATATTTTCGAGAAAAAAACTGGCGTTTAAAACAAGTTGAAATTTTTGACAAAAAATCCTTCGACCAGGCACGAGTTTTTTATGTTTTTGAAAAGCAGTATAAATTTTATTAAAATCTACCAAGCGGTTTTTAAGTTACAGTGATCACCAGTGCAAAAAACATATATATATATAATTGGCGCCTACACCCTTTTTGGGTGTTTGGCCGAGCTCCTCCTCCTATTTGTGGTGTGCGTCTTGTTGTTGTTCCTACAGTTTTAAGCCGACTCCGAACGGCAGATATTTTTATGAGGAGCTTTTTCATGGCAGAAATACACTCGGAGGTTTGCCATTGCCTGCCGAGGGGCGACCGCTATTAGAAAAATGTTTTCTTTTCTTAATTTTGGTGTTTCACCGACACTCGAACCGACGTTCTGTTTGTGAATTGCGAATTGTAGTCACGCACCAACCCATTCGGCTACGGCGGTGCAAAAGGCATAGTTTTGAGAAAAACGCATTTAAAGTTTTTCTATCGATTTATGTGGAGTTATACGAATTATTTAATTACTTACTCTGTGTTATCTACTCCTGGACCATATAATAGTTCTTCAGCCGTCATAACAGCTTTCAAAATATCAATTTGCTGTTGCTTCCTTTCATATCCTCCGGAGCGCCTTTTCTTAATTGTTGAATAACTTGAAAAGTATTTGTTGGATTCACTTCAAATTTTCTCACAATATTTTTAAAATATTATACTTTAAGAATATGCAAAAACTGACTACTCCTTACCCCTTAACTTAAACCGATTTAAAGATATTATGGAGTTAAATAATAATAATTTTAGAATCCTCACAGGAGTTCTAACACGGCATTGTATATTGATTTATCATCTTACTAACCTGCAAATGTAATCCAATGGAACTTGCAGATTGTATAGGGAGGTAGATGAAAACAGACCTGGCTAAACATATTTTATCAGAAGAGGAAATGAAACTCAATAAAATAGAAAAAATACTAAAATTTTTTACGAAGTTGAACCCAAGGAAATACTCTGAATCCATGAAAAGGCGCAGTGGATCTCATAGTTCCCAGTGCTAAACTTCCTTATAATAATAAGAAGAAGGCAGAATACAGCTTAGTATAGAATTATTTCGTATAAAAGTGACTTGCATTACTAATTACACCACGACAAAAATCAACTTTTTTTGTTATCCATATGGACGTGGAATTATTCGAATTTATATAATAAAGCTGAATACTCGGTTTTCATTTTCTAGCCAATTTAATTTGCTAAAGACTATTAAGTTTCAAGGGTGAAACGTAAACGACGTTATTCATTGCGTATACTTTATTTCATAGATGGAAAGTTCAACTACTTTTTTATATAAATGTATATATTTGGCGATCACTCCCTGTTGGGAGCAGCACCTAATTTACATGACATAATTTAAGTATGGGGTTAATTGTATAGTTTTTATTTAATAATTTAGTATTGTAGTCTAACTTATAAGATTGTAATATTTTTAACTCGTAACACCTGGTCACCCTAATCCTTGTACTTGTCCTTGAATTATATTAATACACATTATCCTATATTTGTCATTTTCCTAACGTTGGTATCAACGCATTCTTATGTACATACATTATATATAAGCTGTGCTAAGCAAATATTTCGAGACTTGAAGCTCGACATCAGCTGAGGCCGGTGAACTTAAATATTGTAAAGGGATAACAAACACACGAACGCGTAAATTTTTAAGTGCGAAAAATAAATTATAAAGTTTTGTGAAAATTAAAGTGTTTAATTTGAAAACTATTAGCTGCCAAAAAAGCTTGGTGGTTTAACACTCCCTTTATTATACGTCTTGGCTGAGCTGATGCTCCTATTTGTGGTGTGCTTTTTAATGTTGTTTCACAAAAGGAGTGACCTACAGTTTTAAGCCGTCTCTGATTGACAAGAGATTTTTTATGAGGAGCTTTTTCATTGTCCAAATACATTCGGAGACTTGACATTACCTGCTGAGGGACATTCGCTATGAGAAAAATTTGTGTATCATTTGATGTTTCATGAACGGAGACTCTAACCTGTGTACTTCCGAATGTTTGTCAGGCACCAACCCATTCGGCAACCCATTCTGTATTTTCTTCTACACAAAAAAATCTGGAGTAGGCGGTAAATGGAGTAAATGCACAAGAGCACGTGTGAAAAAAAATCTCAAAAATCCGTGTGACTGTGGATCTTCTTGAAATTTACACTTTACTTGCATTCAATGTTCCATAAAACTGTGTTCTGAAAAATTGTTCAAAAATTCTGAGTAAAAAGTTTGAAATTTTGATGAAAATCTACCGAATTTTTCCAAATTTTATACAAATTCGAAACTTTACTTAATATGGTAATTGTTGTAGCTTGAACTATGTTTTTATGATAAAAAATAACTGAAATTACAAAATAAATAAGTAAATCGACAGAACTTATCCCGTGGTATACACTTCATTTTAACGCTGACTGTATACATATTTTTTCTAAATAATTTATTAGGCGATTTCAAAGGTATTTAAGAATACATTTTTCAAAAAAATATTATTGTACAATGTTTGTTCTGAGAAAAAGTTAACAAATATATTTTTTTAAACTAGATACAACCTCTTCCATTTAATATCTATTTCAATATCATAGCGCGAGCATAAGTATTTAAAATCATTTCATGAAAATTTAGTTCTCTCCCGAAAATATTCTCCTTGCACTTTATACACCTTCGCCATTGTCTCTGCTCACCTCAACGCGCACACCGCGCTTTTGCATCTGACAACCTACTTGGCTGTCATCGACGTTACATATCGTCACCCCAGACGCTCACCGACCGACCTTGCACTTCCGTTGCCACGCTTCCGTTTTGCATTTCCAAGCGCGTCATATCAACTTCATTTGTGACGTGAGACTGCAGTGCTACCAGCCACCGCCATTCATTACCTCCTTCAAGCTGGCGCACTTTGGCAGGAAGTTGGTTTGAAGGTTGACGCTGTCGTTTGCCGCTTGCATGCCTCAATTTTGCCTTTTCGATTCACTTTACTACGTTTCCACCATTTTTATGCCTTTCATTTACCTCTCAAGTCTCGAGTTGAGTTTATTATGAATAGCCGTCGTTTGGCGATGTTCGTGCGCTGTTTTCACTTGGAGTGCACTGCGATCAACTTCATATCCGCTGCCACTTGAGCGCCGCGACATAACTCCTCCTGGTAGTGAAATGTTTAAGCGAAATTTCTCTGTAAAACACATACACACGCACACTAGCATGGTTGCATATACACATATGCGTCGCAGCCGATTATAAAGCTTGCTGTTTAATTTTTTTTTAAATTTCACTTTCGCAACTTATGCGGCACTAAAGTGGCTACCCTGCTCGCTTTCAGCTCCTTCCGTTTTGCTTTTAGTTTAGCTTGTAATCTGCCATAAAGTGTGGGAATTACTGCCTGAGTTGGCGTACGCCGCCAGTCGCCTAGAGCACTGGTTGCACCGGTTACAGCATAAGCCTCATCTTACACGCTTGCAAAACGCTTGTCGGATTATTTGCAAATAAGTGTAGAAAGAACATTATGCACTAAAGAGAGTGAGCCGAATGAAAGTTCGAAAATATTTCAGTCCATCAGAGCGACCTGTCAGCGTAAAAATGCAAAAATTGTTGTGGTAGAAAAACCAAACACTGAAAGAAATCACCGATGGTCGTGAAAAATTTACAGGATATTAGCCTAAAATAAAGGGGAATGAGAAGAAACAAGTGATATAGAGGGAGTAATATGGACTTTCATATGCTTACGCAATTAGATGCAGATCTATGGAACAGCGAATACAGTGAAGCTCTCTAATTTGTGATCAAAATTTAAGCAACAACTTCTTCACTTTGTATTAGCAGAAAATCAATCGACTGAAATCTGGGCCAATTCCGAAAGAAAAGGAACTCTGCGATGCCGTGGGATGCAGAAGATTTATTGGTCTTGGCATGTTTGCCACAGTAGCTTTAAGATATGTGTACAATTAACAAAGGGCAGTCTATTTAACTTCCGCTGGCAGATAGTAGACATTTTTGGCATATTCCTATTAAAAGTCTAAATGGAACGTATAAGTTTTTGCTTGGAATTTTCAGTTTCCGTGGCAAATTCGGGCGAAAAAAACCGATCGCTCTTGCACTCACAGCTGCATAAACTCTTGTTAGTCCCCCCTCATTACACAGCTGTTTAACTTAAGACAACACAAAGTAATATTTTCTTGCGGCATTTTCCCTAGTCATTTTGTATGCGTCTATTTACTTCACGTAATCTGCTTGCCATGCGTGACAGTTGGTCGCTTGGTGGTAATTTTTAATTTAAATATTTAAGTATATAACTCCACATGGTTTAACTAATCTTAAACTTATAAAAAACTATTTCAAATTTAAGTTTTTAAGCACAAAAAATTATCATTTAAGATTACAGCTAAATTTTCATATGATTCTGCCGTCACAATTACGGCAATCAACCGAAAAAAGTTTATTTCACAAAAGGTTCGTTTATCCTTTTTGTTATTACTTTCGTTGAATTGCGACTTGCACAGCGCCTTTCATTGCTTTGGTTAGCTATTGGCTGTCTTTATTTTTAGTGCATACTAAAATAATTCTGCCAATAATTAAACTATCCGCATAAAACCCAAACAAAAGAGAAACGTAAAAAATATCCTAAATTTATATGCGAACAAAATCATTACCAAAGCTCCGGAAAAATCAAAAAGTCATAAACGCTTATAATAAAAGTAGCATAAATATTTAAAAAGAAAGCTAAACATTCATATTAGCTAACATTATTTGCATAATTTAGCGGTCAACTGGGCGTGCGCGTTCATATGGAAAATTGCCTAGCTTTCGCTTTTGTACCCTTCGAAAAAAGTGCGAGCAATAAAAATGTGAATGGAATTCACAAAGGTCAGCAGAGAATGCTTTAATATAGCAGCATAGACACAGCATGCATTGGCTGATAACACTGGGTAACATACATTTTTCATACCGCACCCACACCAATTTTTCTTAAGAATTTCGGGCGCCAGGCAATGAAAATCAAAAAACAGATTTTAATAAAATTTTTTTTTCTCTAGAATTTATTAGATTTTATTAAAATTTTTAATGAGCTTGCGATTACACTAGGTAATAAAACTAAAAAAAGTTTAGGAGCATAATGAACTGAGACTATTTTTTCAATTTTAAATAGTAACATTTTTGCTCTAGAATTTATTTAGGTTTTTCCGATATTTTTAAGAGCATTTAGGATCACACAAAAATATTTTTATTTTTTATTTTATTTTATAAAGGTTTACATAACAATAGAATTATTATACAAACTGAAACTAGTGCACAAAAATAAAAAAGTCAACTCCTAACTGCCGAAATTTTTTTTCTATGTAGCTATGTGGATCTCAAAACTAGGAAAATTAGAAAGAAAATTTTTTAACTGATTACATTATTTATCTAGAATTTGTGTAAATGTTTTCTCTAATTTTTGGAAGGCTTCTGAAGGACATCAATAAAGTTTTTTTTGTATTGTAATTTTTTTTCCAAAATTCTCAAACTAATTTTTGTGCCAGAATTTTGTTTTTACGAAGTTCGATCAACAAAAAAATATTTTTGGTGTAACTTTGCTTCTCTAAAATTTGTTTAAATTTTGCTTGATATTTTAGAAGAACTTAGGATTAAAAAAAACTCCATTCCCAATTGTTACATTTTTTATTTACGTAGTTGGGTCTCCAGTTTTTACACTCGGCCAAATTGCGTAAGCGGTTATCGCTCCAACCAAGAAGAAGAAGAAGTAAAAACCATCAATAAAAAGAATTTCCATTTTCAAGTTTTTCTTTTTCCATTTTCTCGTTTTCCCTCTAGAATTTGTCAAATTTTTTTCCGATTAGGCAACCCTATCAAAAAATTACAACGAAAATGAAAATCACTAAAGACGAAAGCATTTTTAAAAATTCTTTTGTTCGATGTTTAATAAACGAAAAAATTCCATTCCAAAAAGTTGCAACTTTTTTCTTTGCATTTCGGTCTGCAAACTACAAAAATCAATGGAAAAATAACTAAATGATAAAATTTTGTATGCTAATTTTGTATAATTTTTTGCTTCTTCTTAGAAGGATTGTTCTCATGTCAGATGGGGGCAGTGCTGACGACACCCGCTCTCTAGAGGGGTCAGTCTTCAGTATTGGGCAACTGTTCGACAGGGCGGAGGAGGAGGGGCTTCTGGCCTCGGATAGTGAGGAGGCTGACCTCATGATGTTGGAGCAGGTTCTCGAAAATGAAGATTCTTCAGATAAATCTCCAACACTCTAAGGCAGCATCTGCTAACATATTAATCCACCTTGAGCAAGGTGGAGTTGACGTAGTCCTGATCCAAGAGACGTCGCTGAGCAGTAGCGGTATGTCTGGAATTAGGACGAAAAATTATTTACTGATGGTTCACAGTGGTGCAGGTAAACCAAGATTCTGTATACTCATCAGAATAGAACTAAATGATCTCAGCCTACATGGCGCACGATGACGAGATGGAAGCACCTCCGATGCTGCTAAGGGAGGCCCTAGCTGAGGCGAGGCGTAGGAAGATTGACGTCGTTATCGGAACCGATTCAAATTCCCACCATACTTGTTGGGGAAGTTCGGATATTAAATCAAGAGGTGATTTTATCTTAAGCGAAGACTAGGAGGATTTAAAATCACAAAGAAAATGAGAAAATTAAAAAAAAATTCATTCCGATTTGCCGCAATTTTTTTTTTATATAGTTAGGTTTCAATCTAAAAAATCCATAAAAAACTTCATTTCAAAATTTTTTCTCTAGAGTTTGTTAAACTCATTTCCGGGTTTTTGGAGAATTTGCGATTACACTAGGCAACAAAATAAACACAAAAATCCATCAAGAACCGAAACAAATTTTTAAAGGTAGTTTGACCACCAAACAATCCAAATCAGTAAAAAAAAATTAAAAAAATAATTTAACAGGGAATAAAATAAAAAAGAATGGGTTCATTCAAAACTGACATTACAATTTTCTTACATATATTTTGACGTGATAACGTCTTATAATTCGATGTAGCCGGCTGCACGCACGAAAAAATGTGTCGTTACCTTGCTCAATAGTATTACCTTGCTCATTTGTCGTTACCTTGCTAATTTGTAGTTACCTTGCTCATTGCCGTTACCTTAAATGAACTGCAAGCGAAAGCGCGGAACAAACAAAGCAAACGAATGGCAACGTTCGACATCTTGCTCTCCTACTTAAGTGAGCGTATATATGTATGTACATATATGCGCATATGTATATATATAAATTCACGTATTTGTACTTGCATATGCCTTCTTATTGATTAATATTAATTTGATTTACTTGAAGAATTTAAAATAAAACCAAGTTTGTTAATAATACCTGTTGTTTTAATGTCATTATTATTAATTTTTTATTATATATGAATATGCATATACATATACAATTTCGCGCAATTTTCAAAACGAACAAATCTATATGTAAAGATGCATACAAGTCATATGAACATATCAAATATACGAATCTATTCCGCAAACAAGCAAATGTAAACTAATGTGCTTGAACTGCAAGCGAGAGCGCGGAACGAACGACAAAGAGCACAATCGGCCCCCGCGTTCGGCAACGTTCGACATCTGGCTCTGTCCTACTTGAGTGAGCGTATATATGTTTGTATATGTATGTATATATATGCGCATTTGTGAATTTATATATCACATACTTGTATTTGCATATGCCTTCTTCCTGTGTGCATGGTAATGAACCATTTCTCTGTTGAGAATAGGACGATGATAGAAAAAGTAGGAAATGAAAGGGAGTGTTTCGAGTTTAAAGTGTCTTGAAAAAGGCAAATCCATGATGGTGCCTTTTAGTGTTGTTGACTTATTAACGTCTGATGCACAATCGAAATTGAAGATGTCTTTCATGAATTGGATAAGTGTTTCGTCATGTTTCACGTTTGTGTAAATGTAACTTGACCTATTCCATTGCAATTCCATTTACCTCCTCCTCTATATCCATACAAAATATCTATCAAACAAATAAAATTAAAATTTTGTTTTGAAAATTGCAACCATTACATCAATATTTTCTTATGACGTTGTCACGTTAAACTATCGTCAGTAAACCGACTTTACAGACAACCTACATATTTTTATGTTTGCTCTTCGGTCCCGAACGTGAAATAAAGTGTTCACCGAACTCGCCTCTCAATAAGTCCATTGTTACGCGTGCTGTGTGGCATGTGGCACCGTCTTGCTGAAACCACATGTCATGCAAGTCAAGCTCTTGCATTTTGGGCAAAAACAAGTTGGATATCATTTCACGGTAGCGCTCACCATTCACAGTTACGTTACGATTCGCAGCATCTTTGAAGAAGTACGGTCCAATGATACCTCCAGCCCATAAACCGCACCAAACTGTAACCTTTTCTGGATGCATTGGTAGCTCTTGCAATTCTTCTGGCTGATCTTCACTCCAAAATCGACAATTCTGCTTATTTACGTACCCATTGATCCCAAAATGAGCTTCGTCGCTGAGCAAAATTTTTCGATAAAAAAGTGGATCTTAAACTTTCTTAACAGAACAGGCACTTTTATAATAAAATTCAATATTTTGCAAGCGTTGTTCGTTTGTAAGACGATTCATGGACCAAACTGAAGATGTTTGACAGTGAAACAATACACGAAACGTGCGTCAGCTGTTTAAAAAGGTAATAGCAAAAAAATCGCCCGTTATTTATCTCTTAATGTATATAAATTTTTTTTTAATAATAGATATCAAAACAAAATTCCATTCTTAACCGCTAAAATTTTTGTCTGATGAAGTTCGGTCACCAAACTAGGAAAACCAATGAAAAAATTCAAGAGATACAATTTTTCAACCAGAATTTGTAGTATTTTTTCCAATGGTTTTGGGAGATTTTAGGATCATAAAAAAATAACTAAGACAACTTTTTTTCTTGGTATTTTAGCCACCAAACAAAAAAAAAATTTTTTTACATTTAAAATTTTTTTGTTGAAATTCGTTAACATGTCTTATTCGACGTTTCAGGAGAATTTAGAATTACACTGGACAGCAAAATCAAATAAAAAAAATTCATTCCGAACTGCCGAAGTGACGTATTTATGTAGTTAGGCCTTCAAACTATAAAAATCAATGAAAAAATAATTTAAATAATAAACATTTTTGTTCAAAATGTGTATAATTGTTTTTGAGATGCTTTTACAAGGATTTAGGATAATTAAACAAAAAATTGGATAAAACATTAATTAAATTTTTAAAAATTTAGAAGTTCAAAAATGTATTTTATTTTAAAAATTCAAAAATTTATTTTAATTTAAAAATTTAATGAAAAATTTAATTTTTAAAATTATTTTATTATAAAATGAAAAAAAAATTTTTTTGGTAATTTGAAAAAAAAATGTACTAAATTTCTAAAATTTAAGAATTTGTTTTAATTTAGAAATTCATTGGTAAATTTAATTTTTAAAATTATTTTACTTTAGGATTGAAAAACATTTTTTTTTTGTTAATTCGGTAGCCAAACTACGAAAATTAATTAAAAATATTTCTGAATGATAAAATTTTTTTTCTAGAATCTCTTTAAATTGGTGCCAGGTTTTTATAAGAGCCAGCGTGATTATATATATATATACAATAAATAACGTTATAAAAAAAAAAATAAAATAAAAAAAATAAAAAATAAAAACATAAAATAAAATAATTTTTGGCCGCCATATTGGATCCGCTATTTTGAATTCTTGAAATATGACTCCAGAATCGCAATCAGCGACCCCAAAAACCTTTTTCAAACAGGTTTCAAAAAAATCGAAATAATTTTTTTATTTTTGACCGCCATATTGGATCCGCCATTTTGAATTTAAAAAATCTGACTTCAGATTCGTAATCAGCGACCCCAAAAACCCCTTAGAAATACATTTTAAACAAATCGAAATAAATTAATATTTTCGGCCGCCATATTGGATCCGCCATTTTGAATTTTGGAAATCTGCTTCCGAAATCGTAATCTGCGACCCTAAGAACATAAAGAATCAGTATTACTTTTTTTTCATTGCTCCTGGTTTTCTTAGGAGCACACAAGATTTTAAATAAACTCTAATTTTTAGTCAGCTTAGACGCCATAATTTGGACGCCATATTGAATTTCTCAATGGGCCAGACGGCTTTCAATAGTGGACATTCAGACGATCATTGTGAGACCTTGGACTTCAAAATCGGTCCCATAGAATTTTGGACCGGCTAGTGTACCGGTTGACGTGGACCGTCCCATATATATATATAATTGGCGCGTACACCCTTTTTGGGTGTTTGGCCGAGTTTGACCGAGCTCCTATTTGTGGTGTGCGTCTTATTGTTATTTCGCTAATGGAAAGGCCTTCAGTTTCAAGCCGACTCCGAACGGCACTTATTTTTATGAGGAGCTTTTTCATGGCAGAAATACACTGCCGAGGGGCGACCGCTACTAGAAAAATGTTTTTCTAAATTTTGGTGTTTGACCTAGATACGAACCTACGTTCTCTCTGTAAATTCCAAATGGTAGTCACGCACCAAACCATTCGGCTATGGCGGCCGCGTGACTGATTATAATGACTAAAATACACAATCAAACCATTCCGTTTGAACATTAATATGAAAATCATACAAAAAAATGTACCACTTAACATTTTACCATTCAAAACCTCTCTCATTCCAGTGACTTTCATAGTTGAGAGGTCGAACTACAAAAGCAAAAAAAAAAATAGAGTCTGCACACACTAGGATTATTTTAATTTTATTGTCAAGTGTAATCTTAAATCATTCATGGTCCTGGAATCGAATACCTTGTAAACATTTTAAGAATTCAGGTTGACTTTCTGTTTTGTTGCCTTTTTTTAGTTTTTTTTCTTTTGTGTTACCTAGTGTAATCATTACTGCTGCACGACCTACAGCTGTAGTCATCACAAGCGCAGTTTGTTAAAAAAGCAGAGAAAAATAAACCATGCAGACAACAGCGAGCTTCGAGTACACCTCTCAAATGCTCGAAATACAATATTTGCAGACTAACATCCCCATCGTTGTTTGGTTCGCATACGGCGACTGCGATAGCCCTGACCCAATTCACACGCCGCACAAGGCAAAACAGGAAATATTGTCTGACTTTGTTGGATTTTGTGTATTTTGTTTGCTGTTAAAAGTGTGCGCAGATGTTGTGCAGCTGCTGCTTAATGAGTTCATCTCGTTTCATAAAACAAAATATTTTCCACTAGAATGTCGCCCACTCCCAGCATGTCAGTATATACATATATGAACTTGTATATGTGTGAACTTGTATATGTGTGAACTTGTATATGGGTGTATTGTTATTGTAAATTTCGTATTTTGGGTTAAATACAGACAAAGCTAATGCATAGCGCTGCGATTGGATTAAGAGATATTGGGTTTTTAAGCTACTGGCACTCCCAAATCCTTAATTACTTCGAATTCATTGAATGATTCTCCACCCCCCCTATTGTCTCCAATTTCCTTATGGATACTTTCAAATTGATTGTGAGATTAAAAATTGAAAAATGAACTTACATTTAGGTCCAAATCCCTAGTGTTTTTTAGAAGCGAAGTTAACCGTTATCAAATACGCAGTGTAAGAGCTGCTGAAGAAATGATTGATCGATTCTGACAGCCAAACGAAAAGCAAGGCCCTAAGCTCACTCTGATGGTGCGTTTGAGTTTAGACTGGAAATGCACTTGACATTTCTTTTGCCCTCTTGTTAATACTTCAGCATCCAACTTATTTAGGCATCAGGTTAAAGACACGTAGCAGGAAATCTTATGGCCGATAAGCCGTAAAGGGCACTTTCTAAATGAAAAATAACAATCAAAAGAATCCTGTTTTCATGTTCAAAAGTTCGCTAGCAGCTAAATAATAAAAGAGTTGCATAAGCACTGGTATCGCCTAGTTTCTTAAAGAAAGAAAGAGAAAAGATTTTGAGGCTTTCGCCTAAATAGTGGCAGAGAAGATACGGTGAAGTCTGATTCTATAAATGAGCAGCCACGTATACAAAAACTCCAAAAGCCAACAACAAAGGCAGCTCTCGGCAGTAGCGATAACAGCGCCTTAACCATAGAGCAGTTTTTGTACTTTTGCTTAACTAATTTTCCATTAAGGGGGGAAGTACCTTTAGACGTTTCAAAAAATCGATTTTTTTTTATTGTCTTAACCGATAGGTATATGCTCTAAGAATATTATTGCAAAATTTCAAAAGCCGATCTTGAAAATTATGGAAGATATGCCACTTGAAAGTGGCGCGCGCCGAGCCGACCGAGCGCGCCTGGCGAACTTTAAACGGCGTTTTCTCGAAACCATGTTTTTCAAATTGGCGTAAGTGATTACGGAAAAAGTATTGAACCAATTTTCTTCATCAAGGTTTCATTTTAAAGGGCATAAAAAGTTACTCTAGGTAGACTACGGACGAAAAGAAAAAATAATTTTTAGATACTTTTTAACACAAAAATGTTTGAAAATTTTTGCAAAAAAAACCAAAAGTTTTTTTTGAAGCCTCATTTTAATGGTTAATCTTCGAATTTGTTAGAGATTGTAGTCTATATAGGATAAAAAACCCTCCTGAGTAAAATAATGTTTGATTTTATGATTTCAGATGAAAGTTGCGGTCAGGATCGCTTTCTTCGAATTCGATGTCAGGGGCGGCACGATTTACGTGAACCGCCATAACTCAATTAATTGCTTATTTATAATAATGTTAAATACGCCTTTTTCTTCTTGGAGCATTGCCCTAAATATATATCATATTAATTTCATGTGCACTGTTTTCATTTTCCCAAAAATAAATCACGAAAAACTGGTTTTTTTTCGGCCCTCTAAAGGTACTTCCCCCCTTAACTGATAAATCAAGATAATTTTTAGAGAAGTCAAGTAGTTCCCAATCTGACAGCGTGCAAGCCAATCAGGAAATATCCAATAAATACCGCTCTTGTGAAGCAAATGACTTGTTTACGGAAAATGAGGAAAAATATTGCCGCTCAAAGTTGACAAGCCTCTTAAGAGGTGAGTTTCGTACGACACCGGAGTTAAAGAACACTTTTCAATAATTAGCAGTTTGCAGGTTACTGACGGTGCACAGAATTACTGAGGTACTCGATATCCCTAGTGTATGTATTAGAAAATCTTTCTCGTCAGCCTTTTAGTTGTGCTTTAACTCGGTCAACTCTTTAAGTGTTCACATCAAGAGTTTCACATCCACTTTTGAACTCACGTCTTTGCAAATATGTAAAAGCCGAATGGCTATCATTGAAAACCACACTATATTAATGTTGCGATCTTTCAACTGAACATCTAAAATACGCTACAATAGTTAGGCAGTCAAAACCAGAAAAACGGTCCCGCTCTGGCCGCTTGCTGGTAAGTCGTATGAGTCTATGTAAAGATCTTGGATGCCATATGTTAAATCTTGCTTTACGTCAATGTTTTACCGCCAATTTACAAATGGACTAAGTCAAGAACTAACTACCTCTATCTCTTTCTCTATTCTATCCTATCTCTTTCTCTCTGTCACTTCGCTTATTTCCTCCATGACTATCAATCATTTAACTTTCCAAAGCTTCGAATAGAGTAGATTTTTTTAGCCTGAGTGTTTTACGAGTACCATTCTCTCGGTGCTTCTTGGCTTGCCTCTTACAAATTTCAAGTCAAGTCTTCGGGATGTTTGAGGTTTTCAGTTTTTTTTTTTTTTGCCCCAGTGTTCCACTATTGTCGAATTAGCAGTGGAGAAATACTATGTAGGTTTTCATTCTTATTCATCCGATATAGAGCTTTTGAAACTTTCTTAGAAAACTTCTTCCATAATACAAGGTGGCGCAAAATGAATCACCCAATTTTATTTTGAATAACTTATTCACTAAATAAAAAAAAATATTTTGAGTGATCGAAATCTTTAATTTTACCTTTAACTTTTTTTGCTTGTACACTGCAACTGTCTAGTTCACCAATGTCCAAAATAATTGACCTATGAAGACATTTGCAAAAATTATAAATCTTTCCTTAAGGCGATTAATTGTATGCCACCTTGTAGAACTTTCTTTTCTCTGATAACAAAGGGAGAGTTGCCGTTTACCTGAATTTGCTGCAGGTAAATTCCATACCAAGTAGACAACGGTAGCTGTCGTAGCCGAATGACTGACCATTCGGGATAGCGCAATATCAAATCTCCATGCATGAAACATCAAATGGTGGAACAGTTGGGCAACCAATGGTAAACCTCCGAGTGTAAAAAAGTCATAAAAAAACCATAAAAAACTCCTCATAAAAACCATCTGCCGTTCGGAGTCGACTCAAAACTGTAGGTCCCTCCATTTGTGGAACGAGGATGAGCTCGGATAAACACACAAAAAAGGTGTATGTTTTATATTTATATATATCCGCAAATAGTTTTACAATGAAGAGGACTATAATTGTCAGCATACTTACCATCATCAGGATGTGGGAGCTTTTTCGATGAGCGATCCATGTCAAGTGATCCAAGCATTTCCGACACTGCTGTCAATTCCTCTAAAAATTGGTTAATTTGCAGGCTGGAGTATAGTAAGAACAAAGTTGAAAGAACGTAGAAAAATATATAAAATAACGTAAAAAAATAATAAAAAATAATTAAATTAATTTAATTTTAAAATTTTTGAGATTTGTTGAGAGTTCAACACTTTGACAAAAAACAAGTTGGATTAGTTTACCCCTGTATTTAAAATTTGTAATGAGAAGATTTCGGCACTTTAAGTTAAAGCTTTCTTTGTCTTTTCACATAACACGTACAAGTTTTTTTTTTATTAAAACTTAATTATTTATCAACAAAATTTATTGAATGTTTTTGTTTAAGATTTCATCAACACAGCTTAAAGGCATACTTTCAATAAATTTTAATATACTATTGTACTAGACGGCTTAAGGGAGACCAAAACAACGCTGGATTGATGAGGTCATAGTCAACATGCGGAGAATGGCGATCGCAAACTGGAAAGGCATAGCAGAGGATCGAGCGGTTTGGAGAACCGTAATGGTGGAAGTTGGTGATGACTATGATGATGTGTTGCCCCAACTGTGAGCGGGGCCGTGAAAACGGAGCTCAAAAGGGCATTCGAGTGAAACATGAAACTCCTCATATTGGCAAACTGTATTGAAAATTGTTTATAAATAAGTAAGTTTTAATAAAAAAAAACATATAACCCGTTTTTTACTTGCGAAAATCACCTACGGTCTTTTTCTGAAAATAAGACACTGTCCTACTTCCGTTTTTGTTCCAAATACGCACTAGGGCATAATTTCGGGGGTGGGAGCAAACATAAAAGTATGTTTAGATATTTTAATTTAATATTTATTTTACACAGAATACAGAAATTTAAATTTATTCAATTAGAAATGTCATGCCATCTTCTTCTGGTACATCGTGATAAATAAAATTCTGAATTATTTTCTGATTTTCTTCCAAATTCATTTCGTGTTGAATCATTCGTCCGAGTCTCTCATGTCTTGCGATAAAGTTCTTGTTAAATGAATACTTCTTGTCTAAGTAGCCTGTTCGTAGTGCATTGGAAACATCACTATCAGTTATTTTGTCCCATAAATTTTTTACCCAATTCACAGCTTCTTGTAAGCCTGGTTTTACCAAATTACCTCGATGATTTCTCATCATTCTGTCTTCAATATATTAATTGACTTCCATCCGCAAATTATACTTGAATGGCTTGTTTATTGCAATGTCAAGTGTCTGGAGATAACCAGTCATTCCTGCCGGAATCATTATTTGATCAATCTACCTCTAAGCAAGAAACTTTTTCATGCATTAACCGTTTTTTCATGCTACTAAACCTCTATTCGGGACCCCTCAACAGTGATGGCTGCATAAAATCAACCCACTTTCTTAGAAATGGTTGGGTGTACCAGACTTTTTCATCAACAAAAAGCTTGAACGGAAGTGCACGCTTAACGACTTCATTGTCTTCCAGCTTGAACAATGTTGTTGATCTCCTTAGAGACAGTTCATATCGTTTAAGGAAGTTGTTTAACCAATGCATTGCAATGTGACGATGCTTTAAATTCTTCTGTGGTTATATCAAATTCAATTACTGTTTCAAGGGAAAATTTTTATTTACGTATGTACCTACACTGTCACTTAATGTAATGGGGTTGTCAGCCCTAAGTCCACGTGCCTATTGGCAGGTTTGTTGCAGATAATTCTATCCGAGTGGCAACAGCATTTACTCTGCGCTAGAATGTTAGAGATAATCAGCCCTTACTCGGTCCTCGCCCTCGTTAGCGGGAACAGAGGGCACCAAGTCTAGGCGACAGTGGGTGAGGTTGTCATTTAAATAGGATAGGCTATATATTCGCATTACTATTTCATTAGCCTTCCTTTCGGAAGCAAAAGTAATAATCCAAGGGAAGCTCACAGAGTCATGCGCAATTGAATCTGGTGCCAAACAAGGTGATGCACTATCCTCTACCATATTCAATTTGATGCTGCATTTTGTTATAAAAGAAGTCAACAAAGGTGGTACATTACTAATTAAAACAACGCAAATATGTGCCTATGCGGACGATATCGCCATTCTTTCGAGGAACACGAACGACTTAAATGAAACCTTTTTAAAAATTAACAAAATTGCCAACGATATTGGCCTCTCCGTTAACAAGTGTAAAACGAAATACATGCTGAAATCAAGACGGCACACAAATGCACAGAATCTTCATGTAGGTGCATATACTATTGAAGCGGTGCAACAATTAAAATATCTAGGAGTTATGTTCGCTTGTAGCGGTAACTCAACACCCGCAATCAAAGATCGCGTCAACGCCGCCAATAGAGCGTACTATTCACACATTAGTTTGTTCTAGTCTCGTCTTTTATCTAGATCTACGAAGCTGACCATGTATAAAACTCTTATACGACTAATTTTGACATATGGTTGCGAGGTGTGGACTATGAAAATTAATGACAGTGCGCTTATTGCTAACTTCGAAAGGAAAATTTTAAGGAAAGTGTTCGGACCCATTAAAAATGAAGGTGGCAGCTACAGAATTAGGTAAAACTCGGAATTGAACGAACTAACCCAAGGCGAAACAGCTGTGCGTTTTGTAAAGGCGCAGCGTATGCGGTGGCTAGGTCACGTGCTCCGTTTGCCTGCTGAATCCACTGTAAAGTCATGGCTTGAAAGATAATTGGTGCGAAGGCGAAGGGAAGACCGAGAAACCGTTGGATAGACGCAGTAGGAAGCGATATCACAGGAATGGGAGTTCGCAACTACGAAGGAAAAGCAAGCAATAGAACACTTTGGAGGAGTTTTGTGAAGGAAGCTTTGACGCACCCCGCGTTGTAATGCTGTGAATGATGATGATTATTATTTTCGGAAAAAGGCGGCAAGTATAAGAAGCTTGAAATAAAGGGGGGCTTTTCCAATTTTTGTCAGTGTGCTATAATATTTTCAGATATATGAAAGCTATGTAGTACAGAGTATTGAAAGACCCCAATCGAAATATGAAGTTACCAAAATCGCAACTCCAAAATATGTATTTATTTTATACGACCTTTCTCTCCAGTTTCCCGCACTAAACGAACTAAAAACAGTTTTGAGTAACTAAACAATTCACACACACAACTACATACAATCGACTCTACCATCTGCCTGCCAGAATTCTCCTTTCTTTTACCTCGAATCGAACTTAAACCACCTTCTCATGTATCACTTTAAATACGCCACAAAACGATGACTACCAAGCAATCAAGCGATGCCCCACTAACAAATCCCACAGATACTTGTGCATTCAATCATAATAAATTGCCCACAACTCACTTAAATAAAAGTTAACGATGCGTGAGTGTAAATATGGCTAAATATATAAACAATTTAATTTGCTAAGGAGTCGCAAGAAAACAACTACGATCGTATATTCAACATTACAGTGCACGCTTATGTGTTTCTCATGTTGACTGTTTGTGTGTGCATATGTGCATGTACATGTATATGTGTGTGTCTATGGAGTAAGAAAAATGCGTAAATGCGAATGGAATGCAAAAGTTGTGTTGTTCATAGACGTAGGTTTGTATATTATCGCTGAAGCGTTGCAAATTGAATGTGCAGAAAAAGCCAAAGAGAGAAGGAAATGAAGAGTCTCTGCACGCATTGGCAGCATATTCGCGATGAATTCATGCAACGCTTGTAGAAACTGTGCCAACATTGTAACGCTAGTAGCACAATGTAGTTATGTAAGTGTCGCCTGACCGCACGCCGTCTATGTGCATGCTTGTAGGTATGTCCATATGGCTGTCTGTACAATTTAAGTAATTCAATTTTATTGTTTCTTGGTGAAGAAAAATGTGGAAAGTGGAAATCAATGTTTTGAAAAGCAAGCAGCTGAGCAGTAGTGCAGCACACATACATTTACATATGCACATTAGAGTGGCCACTATTTCAGAAATTATTTATATTGCTCGTAATAGGCTGCCAAAAAGGTATTAAATATGAAATATATTATTAATCGAATAAAATTCAGAGAGCCCAACTACATAGAGTCTGATGTTCCAAATATTTTTACTCGTATTTTTCTAAAGTAAGATCCAAACTTTAGAAAAATTAGTAACGACTTTTATTTATTTTCCCAATAACACTAGCCATTTGGCTAACAAAAATTTTAAATGACTCGCTGGGCGACTTCGGTCGGTATCTCGTGAACAACTTTAGTAATGTTGACTTTCAATACCTCAATCGAAGTTGGTTTATCCACAAAGCATTAAGACCTTAATATCTCCCTAATATATCCCTACGAATAACACAAATAAAAGTCCAAAAGTGTGACATCACACGATCTTGGCGACCAATCCACTAGTTCAAGACGAGAGATAAAATACTCACCGAAACGACTACGCAGTAAATCCATTGTTTCACGAGCTGTATCGCAAGTAGCGCCATCTTGTTGGAACCAAAAATGGTGGAGATCACGGGCTTTAATTTCCGGCATTCCGCATCAAAAAGCTCTTTATCAAAGCGCGATAGCGTTCGCCGTTGGTGAAAGGCATTTATTCTTTGAATAAATATTTTTTTTTCTTTCAAAGAACGTTTTTTCCAACTTCAGGATTTGACCTTTTTCCGACTGCCTTAAAATGTCATATTTGGGATTTTTTTTTTTTAATTTACGTTCCTGGAGAGGGCCTAGATGGCCTCCTACAGCCTAAGGTACATTGACTGAAGCAGTCGTTGGTGCAGCCAATGAGCAAAAATTATTAACTTATGCGAAATGTAATATAGTTAAGGCTTTCTGCAAGTTTTTTATAAGATATCCGGTCATTCAGCTATAGAAAAATACTAAAAAGTTGCAGAAATGACTAGCATTATTTCTTTGTTGTGATCGAGAAAGCTTTTCTAATTTGCTTTTCGTGAATAATATGTTTCAAAATATATTTTGTAGACAGTGGTAGAGATAACGGCCAATGCTTTCCATGCACTCCTCATCGCGGCTATTGCTGGTAGCCACCATAGTCGGGAATGGAAACATCGTCGATAGAGATTAGCGATTTAGGCATTCTTTTATCGAACCCACATTTATCACTCGACGCTCATATTGGGTTAGGTTAATTTAAACTAGGAGAATAATGTCAAAGAAAACCAAGAGAGAAAAGAGTTATTTGTAAACAATAAGAGTTCAAAAAAAAATATATATTCCAAACTCCACACTTACGTAAGATCAACTGCTGATTATATCATTATCCATATAGGTATATCTAAGTAGCCATACCGCGACATGTGCAACTTTCTCTATCGCGCATCGGATATGTTATATTAATTCCTTTAATGTCAGCTCTCCTTCCATTATCACCCCACAACTATTTTAAATTTTCTATTTCAATAAATTTTGCTTACTGGAACTTTATGTTCTCCAACCTGGGCTTATGTGTGCGTACATTTTATCAGTAATATTAAAAATGTGTGTGTATATTTAATGAAGCTTATAATTTAGTAGAGTGTAGTAAGTGACGTTACAGCATTTGACTTGGCTTAGATTTCATACGCGACAGGCGTAGCCAACGAGTCCCCAAATGTACACATACTCGCATGTGTGTGTGAAAGGGCACTTCTGAACGGCACATTTTGGCCATTGTATGTGACTTACACTTCTGTACGTACTTACTTATACATCCCTTATTGTACATATTAAAGTATGTTTGCAAGTTAACAGACAAGTAATAAGAAAAATTACCCTCAAAGGTCCAAATTCATTATGGCAAGAAATTGAATATTGTAATAAAATAGGGGCTGGGAGTAAATTGAATTATGGTGAAGTGAATTTTTGATTGTAGAGATGGAAATTTACAGATCTTTTGTTTGTTTATTACTAACTGTATTTTCAATAGTTTTATAAATTCGCCTTCACATAAGACGAAACATATTATTTCAGGCGCTCACTGACAATTACGCTAGCACACCCAGTCCCGAGTAGGGATTTATTATCGGTGTTTGATGAGTCACCTGTGAATTACTACCGATCCAAATGTTTATTTACAAAGCCACAGTTAGCAGATAGTGTAGAAGTAGCACTAATAAATTGATGAGTGACAAAATATGAGTCCCCCCTATTTCACTCCGCTTCCACGGTGACATTGTTCTTAGGGATGTCATTACGAAACTATTCGCTCTGCAAAATAAGTTTGTCAAGAACTCTCCAAACAATAGCCCAAATTTCTACTGAATTAATATAAGGATATCTACCGATTTGTGTATAAATCGCGGAACGACCCGTATGTACATATGTAAAATATTAAGGTGGTCCAAAAAAAATATTATTCAATAACATGAAGCTATATGCAACCCGAAGCTATTCAAGAACAGCCATTATATCCACTGAAAACAACCGTTTGGTGCAGCCCATGGGTTGGACGAATCATCTTCAGAGACGAGGCTGACGACAATGTAATGGTGAATGGCAAAGCTATCGCGCTATAATAAAGGACTTTGCTGATGCCGGAAATTGAAGCTCGTGATCTCCACAATATTTGGTTCCAACGAGACGCGCTACTTACCATACAGCCCCTGAAACAATGGATTTCGTTGACCAACTTATCTCTCGTCTCGGACAAGTGGATCGTGTGATGTCATACCCTTGGACTTTTATTTGCGGGTGTTGTGGGAGTATGTAAAGTCTAAATGCTTTGTGGACAAACCAGCTTCGAATGAGGCATTGGAAGGCAACATTACTAAAGTTATGCACGAGATTCCGACCGAAGTCCTCCACAGAGTAATTTAAAATGGGTTCTTACGGATGACAGAATGACGGCGTAGTTGTGGTCAACATATGAAAGGGATTATCTTTAAAAAATAAATATATGAATAGTTGCACACAAAAATGATAAAGATTGCAAAATCAATTTGACCTTTCGTTGCTTTATTTCAATTTAAATTCCGATATCTCTAAATTGATCACCCTTTATTAAAAAAGTATTTCATTAAAAAATAGGCTTCAGTGAAACAGCAAAGGTTTCAAGGCACATATTTTTAAGAGAAACATACTTAAAAAACAATTTTTTTGATAGCGTTGCCACCTGAATATTATTACAAAATGGGAATTTATCACACATTCCAGTTAAATATCAAGTGATGAAATGTGTTTAGAGAAGCTTTGGTAAAAAAATATATATATTAGCTGGTGTTGCCACCTACTCTTTTGGATATTCCAAAGTTTATTACAAAAATATATTAATTGTAAAAATATATCTCGATATATATATAAATGTACAGGTAAAATAGCTTTGAAATAATAATATTTTTTAGAGGCCTTGCCATCTAGTTTTAAAGAAAAATTCATATCAATAATAAAATATCATTATTGGTTAAAGTATCAAGGAAAATCTGTCTAAAAAAGTGAACAACGCTTTAATTGAAATTGTTTGTGTATAGCGTTGCCACCTAAATATTATTACAAAAATAGAATTTATCACACATTTAAGTTGGATATTAAGTTACAAATTATGAAAAATGTTTAGAGAAACTTTGGTAAAAATATATGTATTTTAGCTGGTGTTGCCACCTATTTTTTTTTTAATATTCAAAAATTTATTACAAGAATATATATAATATTATATTAAAAATAGCTTTGAAATAATAACATTTTTTGAGAAAAATAAAAGGAAACATTAATAAAAAAAAATTTATGAAAAATGTTTAGAGAAGCTTTGGTAAAAATATATATATTTTAGCTGGTGTTGCCACAAATTTTGTTTTTAATATTCAAAAATTTATTACAAGAATATATATAATATGAAAAATAGCTTTGAAATAATAACATTTTTTGAGACAAATAAAAAGAAAAATTAATAAAAAAATAAAATTAAATTAATAATAAACTATCACTATTGGCTAGGGTATCAAAGAAGATCTGTCTAGAAAAGTGAATAAAGCTTTAATTAAAATTATTTGTGTACAGCGTTGCCACCTAACTCGTAATGCGAAAATGGTAATTAACAGTAAAGATGAATTAATTGGTAACACGCAACTTATTATTGTGTATCTTTTAAATGAAAGTATTGTTTGAGTAGCGTTGCCACTTATTTTTACTACAAAAAGCATTCGATATTGGATTATGATTAGAGTGGAAGTACGTGCTTTAAAATAAAAATAAAAACTACAACTAACTAACAAAAATTATGAGCTTTTCTCTCTTTAATATCATTAAGGGTTTCATAAAAAGTATAAACCTTGATTATTTCCTTTTATAAGCAGGCGAAGTCACGGCCATCAGCTAGTTTGCGATTATAAATTCACTAGTTTGTTTGCATAGCTCAATCCCCACGCCTCTGTACCCATTGTATCCAAACTATTTATTCTAATTAAGCAGCCAAATTAATATCCCATCAAATCACAGCATGCATGATTACGTTATCAAAACAAAATAACCATCCTACACTCCATGCTAATTTAGAGCGCAGCAAATGCAAATTCAGTCATTATTTTCCTCACTAATGGAGCCTCATTATAAATGCTCCAACTAAAGCACACACAAAACACGTCCTGAACTTTGCGCTCAGATGCGATAGTCTGAATAATTATGATAGTTATTTTTAGCTTCACTCAACTTATCTTCCACCGCCCCGTATCACCACCAACCGGATAGTAGCCATTCAATCCAATTCTTATTAGTGTTTATTAATAATTTCGGCTAGTAATAGCAAAACAATGCAGGCATAGAATGCCTGCAAAATTAATTCAATAACAAGTTTTCGATAAACACACAGCTTTTCATAGTCTTCTCACCGAAATGAATTACTCATATAATAATACGCGTATTTTCCTTCATACCAATATATTTATTTATGCCCTCAATTGAAATACCCACTATTAAGTTGTTGTTGTTATTTTCGTCTGCACTACTCTTTTGACATTTATTGTTGCTTCATTTAAGTGAATCTGCAAACTGCTAACGTAGCCAAAGTTCCATTAGTCACTGGTAATTGGCTACAATTCACTTTGGCCCAGAGTAGTGGGGTTGGTAGGGGCGTATGAGTTATGCCTAAATGGCCACGAAAATCTGATCAATTAATTATGATCTTATTAAGCAGAAATTTAGTGGCAAATAATTGAAAAAATTGTGAAGGAAATTAAAAGCTGACATTTTGGCAAACAAAAGAGGAAAATGAAATAATGGTTAGTTATGGCTGGCTAAACGCGTTAGGTAAAATTTTATACACTCAATCGGATAGTCTATTACGAATACTCTCTCGGAGTACTTGACCATGGTATGTCTCTCTAAAGGTGGTTTATTTAATAAATTTAATTTTTTCATTTAATTTAATATTTCTTTTATTTTATATATTTTTATTTCATTTATTTTTATTATTTTTTCAATATTCTGTGTACAGATTTTTATGTATTATTTGGTTTTCGCTAGTGATTATGTATAGGGTTTTTCAGTAAGAGCGCTTCAACTTTTGAACTTTTTTGAATAAAACACAAACGGTTTGACTTTTTTAACTAATTTTTTTTTTTATTATCGAGTTTGAACATATACATTTAAGTATGAAATTCGATTTCTTTTGCATGACCACCGCGTGCAGGCTTTACGAAATCCAATCGTTGAACCCAATTTTCGACCACTCTTTTGCATAAATCGGCCGAAATTCCAGCAATTTCGCGTTCAATATTGGCTCTGAGCTCACAAATCGTCGCCGGCTTGTTACTGTAGACCAATGACTTCACATAACCCCAAAACGGGACGGCTTGTTAAATGGACCGTAAAATGGCCGTAATGATCTTAAAGTAGCAGCAACAGAACGATTATTTTCATAAAAAATTTGCACGATTTGCAATCGTTGCTCAAGTGTGTAGCTTTCCATGATGAAATGTATACTAATGAAGTTTACAAATGACAAGCGAAAAATAAAAAATATTGCGTCGTTCGCCCTCCCTATTGGAAAAAAGTTGAAGCGCACCTATTGAATAACCCTATATTTAGAATTTTCTTATAATATTTTTTTTTATGTTTTTTGTTTTAAAAATATATTTACCCCTCTTTTGAAAATTTGATATTCACAAATTTCCTTAACTGCCTTTTTAATTGTATATTTATATGTATATATGTAAGTCTATGTATGTGTACACAGTACCACTTTGAATTCAGTTTCCGTACCATTTCACAAGCAAACAGTTTCTTCGCAATTCCTACAAAATATAGAAGACAACAAATTAGCAATTCAAAATGAACACAAGGACACCGGCAAGAATGTATAGGAGCGAGGAAAAGACAAATAAAAGCCATAACATTTAGTTCACTCATAAAAATTTCAATAACAATTGAGCAACAAATGGCTAGACAACGGTTGATTGCACACAAAATACTACACACAACACAATAACAAAAATAATAAACGAAAAGTTAAACTAAAGGAAATTCTTAAAACAAAGAAAGAATATTGTAATAACAGCAGTCGTAGAAACTATCGGAGACAATTCAAGTCAGACGACGGCATATTAAAGTCATTACAAAGGCCAAAGGCCAACTGGCGTCAAGCGCAACATACATAAAAACAAGAGTTTACACAAATACAAACAAACGGTTATGAAATTTTCTATATTTCTTTCTCGACCGGAATGAAAATCTTGCAATCAGCCAAGCTGAACGGAAGGTTCTCACTATAAATCACACACAAAACCAACAGACTGCAATGACATTTTGTAGCATACTTTTTGGAGCTTTATAAGGGACATGTTTCTTGAAAACCTAAATCACTTATTGCCCACATTCGTGTACACTTGTGTGTAAAAACACGCGATTATCAAACAATCATGAACCCAATGATTTCACTCTTCCCACCCAACCATGCAAAAGACAGTCTGCGCAGTCTGCATGACATAGGGAAATTTTTTTTGCTTTGGCGCTGAGCCAAGAATGGCATGAGTTTGTTAAGCGCGCCACACCAAAGAGAAAGCACTAGCGATGTATTTACATATTTGGTATTAACTTTAAAACAGAGTTTAATAGAGTCAATTTGAAGCTTGTAGGCCTTATCATCTGATTTTCGAGGACAGTATGCAAACGATCGAATGTATGTATGGCGCACAGCGTCGTTCTGCTGAAATCAAATGTTGCTTCCTGTACCCTTTTCAAAGCGGAACAAACAAAAAATCGATTAACACGGCACGATAACCCACACAATTGACTGTAACAGCTGCCTCTACTCATTGTTCGAACGTTGTGTATGCATCTGCTTCCCCATGTGGACTTTCCTATACCCAAATGCATCAATTTTGTTTGCTCACATAGCCTTCCGAGATGTAAATGAGCTCCATCTAAAAAGAAGAATTTTCAATCGAGCGTTTCTCTTGTTGTATTCTTTAATGCGTGTATCCTTTCAGGCAAAAGACTACCCATATTCTAATTGTCTAACAGTAAACTAAATTTATAAAACATCGCGCTTGCTATTTTAGCTGCTAAACTGAAAAAACAAAAATCCAAAATTGTTTATTCAAATGTGAGAGTGGCTACTCTGTGATGGAGAAGAAAAGAGTGAGAAAATCAATGTAAATAACTCAGTTTGAAGATTATTTTTAAAGTCATTAATTACATGAGTGGTAATTTCAAATAAATTTGATAAAGCTTATTTAACATTACAAAAACAGTGCCTAGATGAATAGCTGAAAAAGCTGCTCGCATAAATTATCAGTAATCATTGCATCGTAGATTTTAGTGACCGGGCATAGCCTTGTAATGCTTCCGAAATGCTTCTTAAAAACAGAAAAAATCTAAACTTTCGAATGTTTACATACCTTTAGGCATTTTTGGCATTTTTCATGCTGTACATTTTATTGACAGAGATAAATTCTTGGCTTTGTGATTATTTGAAATGTCCTTCTTTCACGGAAGGAAGTCAATTCAATAGCCTAAATAAAATAAAATCAACTTTTGGGAAAGGTACGAGAAAAGCGAAAAGCAGAAAGCAGAAAGCACTTAAATCAGGAGACATAAAATAAGGGAAATTTTTTATATTATTTTTAATTTCATTTCATTGCACATTAGGTGAAATTACCGGGATTTCTGTGCAAAAGTGAAAAAGCAAAGTGTCATTACTAATTTTTCTTTTTTATTACTATCTCGCTTGACGTACTCCAAAACAAAGGTAGGCGCGGTTTTTTCTTTTTCTACCAAAATTTGAATGTTACACAGCACTAAGCAAAAGTCGTTGGCCGAATTCTGATTTACGGTATTTGTTTAAGGGGGTATTCTGGTCTAGAGCCCTACTTTTTGGGTATTTTTCAAACTAGGATAAAAGAAAAATTAAAAACATTTTTACTATACATTTTTTTATATAATATTTATTGATGTTTAAGGTATATAAAAAAAATTAAAAAAAAAAAAAAGTCAAAAATTCATCCAGTGACAGGTCGGTGAAGTAGGGGTTGCTAGTCAAACAGTGCTCCCTGGTTGACATGATTCCAACCCTTGTAGTGATCTAAATCGAACAAACAAAGAAAATTCTTAATTAGTAAAGATGTCGCTACATCTTGAGCCTCGGCCGAAAAAAAAAATAAAAATTCACAAAATGGCGCCTACTTGAAAAAAAAAATTTTTTTTTACCCCTGTTTTTTGACCTTTACGAATTTTTTAAAAATACTTCAAATTAAAATTTTTCAAAATCCAAGGCTCCAGTGATAAAGAGATGTATGAAAAAGATTCTCACCAAATTTCAAAGGGATCGGTCAGATAGAACTTCAGATATCGTGTCAACCACCTCAGCAAAAGGAGTTTTGAGAAAAACGCGTTTGAATTTCGCTCAAACCAGTCTAGCTGTCGCGTCACTAAAATAGTTGTAATTTCGAAAATAATTCGAATTTTGAAAAATCCTTTTAAGAGCATATTTTTGAAAGTCTAGGCTTTGAAAATATGCAAAAAAAAATTGATTTTTTCAATTTTCTAGACCAGAATACCCCCTTAATAAGTTTAATAATTGTTATTGCTAATACTCGAAAAGTAAAAAAGAAAAATACAGATATAGAAAAAATCTCTTAAAATATATCAAAAATTATGATATAAATATATAAACTTTAAAAACAAACAAAGCAGCAGCAAAAAAAATATATTTGAAAGTTGTAAAATTGGAAAATAAATTTTTAAAAATATTAAAACAAAAGTTTTATTTAAAAGAGTTTACTTATATAACCTTGGTCAACAAACCACAACAAAAATATTTTTTGAAAATTCTGACCTAAATTCGCTTAACAAATTTCATTGAATCTGAAATTGAGAAATTATAGTAATCTTTTGAAATATTGTGAAAAAATTGTTTTGAAAATTTCTGAAAGGTCTATCTACTCATTTAAAATTAGAAAATTAATTATTAAAGATACTTGAAAAAATTTGCATTTAAGTAAATTTATTTATTGCACCTCGGATATGAAACTGCAAAAAAACATATTTTATTGATTACTCCTTCAAAATTCAGAAAGGAGTTTTTTGAAATATTAAGAAAACTTTTTTTTTTGAATTTTCGAAAATTTCGACTATTCATTTAAACTTAGGAAATGAGTTGTTAGAAATATTTAAAAAAGGTTTAATTTAAAAAAAAAAAAAACATTACTTAATGAACCCTGCACATGAAGCTGTACAAAAAATATTTTTTGAAAATGCTGACCACCACTAATCGCTTCAGGGGTTACAGGGGTTTCGTGGGTTCAAAAAATCGATTTTTTTTTTGGTTTATTAATTTCTACAACATCTCAAGAATATTATCCTAAATTTTCAAGTCGATACGAATAATAGTTTCGGAGGTACAGCCTTTGGAAGGTATGCGCTCCAAGCCACTTTTATTGTTACTCAAAACTTTAAACAAGTTTTTCTCGGAACAGTGTTTTCAAAGTCGGTTGTCAAATTTCATCGAAAACTACTCAACCAATCTTGATGAAATTTTACACAGGTGTTCGAAATACAAAAGCAAATTTTACCGAGATTTTCATTTTTTGAGAAAAATGTCTGTCAAAATTCCAATTTTTACTTTTTTTTCTTTCCTTCGTTCAAGCACGAGATGGTCTTAACTAAAACACTTATTTTTGTTTTTTTTCATTTTTGATGATCCTGTCAGGAGTTATGCTGACAACGCGGACGCACCTTTTTTTCGAGGGGTCACCGGAAATGACGTCAAAAAGGAGAATTTTTAATTTTGTTTTTTGGAAAATTTCAGAAATTATCCTTTATTAAATAAATAATTTTTTTCATAGAAAAAAAAATATTGATAATAGGCCTTTTTTACCCGACGAAACCCATGTAAGCCCTTAAGACAATTCGATTAATTTGAAATTAAGAATAGAATCTTTCGAAATATTAAAAAAAAAAAAATTTGTTTGAAAATTTTTGATAATTCTGATAACCCCATTACTACCACTTGGAAATTGAGAAAAGAAAGACTTAGAAATATTTAAAAAAAAATTAAAAATTTGCTTATTGCACTTTGGGCATGGAACTGCAAGCAAAACATTTTTGAAAATTATGACACCCACTAACTTCGCTTGATTTGAAATTGAGAAATGAATTGTAAATTATTAATGTATTCTAAACTTTTTTTTATAAAATATAGTATACACTTATATTTTTCTAAAATTTTTTTTTTAATATTTGAAAATTCTATTAATTTTTTTTTTGTTATTTATTTCAAAGTAGATTTATACTAAACGTTTTTTTTTATTAAATATAGTATAAACTTATATTTTTCCATAATTTTTTTTTTTTAATTTTCGAAAATTCTTTTAATATTAAAAAAAAAATATAGTATGAACTTATATTTTTCTAAAATTTTTTTGTTAATATTTGAAAATTCTTTTAAAAGCCTATTAAATTTATTTTCAAAAAATTTGTTTCAATAGAAATTTTATTTATTGTGCTTTGTGTGTCAGAATGTATATTAAATAATTAAAAACTATTTATTAATCTCGATTTTAAAAAAGTTAAATAAAATAAATTGCTAGAAATACAAAACACACTTTTTTCAGATGCAAATTGAAGTGATGATGTTTCTTTTTATAATTAAAGCATTGTTTATTGATAAAATTAAGCATTTTGTTAGTTCTTGTGGTGCTTTGTATTTTTTTTTTCTAGGTTTTCTGTTTTTTTTTTATTTTACTTCGTTTTTTGCCGTTTTTGTTCGCTGATGATCGTGAAATTGTTAACGTTTTTGGTCGCTGAAATTTTAATTTCTCCTTTACTACGTAACCCGCCCTTCTTTTTTCAATTCAAATAGTTTTCAGTTCAAGCAAAATGGCATTTTAGCTGTTATTAGTTTCGAACAGAAAAAGTGGTAATTTGGCCTACCGTGCATTGGTAAAATCAATGAGGAATTCTAAACTGAATTTCAGGAAAAAGTTTTTTATATTGCTAGTTAGAAGCAAAAGTAACTTGTACTTGAACTTGAACAGCCGTGAAAGAATTAATTAAAAAAAATATTTTTTTAGGGACTTAGTAGCTTAATTTCCTTCATTTCTAGATTTATTAAATACGTAATTGAATAAATGCTAAATCAGTATTTTTTGTTTGTTTTTTGGGCGTTAAAGGGTTAATTGGATCGAGAAAGGGTTAAGTTATCCTTAAAATTTGTTTGAGTCACTTTCTAACAGTTTTTGTACCAAATAGAATGTCTTTATAGTCTTTATTAATTTCGTCCAAAAACGTGCTCATCGGGCCTACTGTAAATTGATAAAATCAATGAACTGTTTAAAGCTAAAATTCAGAGGAAAATTTGGTGATACCCTTATTTAGCAGCACTGAACTTTTAAAATTCTTTTTTGTGTTTTTTTTCTACTTCAAAATGATGTGCCCAAAAGTAGATAAATGAGATAACCCCTCTGGCGGAGTAATTAATCAGATACATTTTATTTATTTGGCTCCTTTTAAACCAGAAACCGGTTAAAGTAGTTTATATTTATTCTCCACTGTCACTCATAAAAAAACTAATTTATCTTCTATGAGGAAAAATATAAATATATTGCTAATTGAAAGTAGAGGCATTAAATTTTATACAGCAAAATTAATGAAAAAAATGTCCTTATCATAACGGAGGGCTGCTTTAGTTATGTACGTGCAGAACAGGGGATGGTATGATAAATTGTGGGCGCGGGAATATGAAGCTTTGATTATCCTAAAGAAAAAAAAACGTATACACATTACAGCTTTTGTAGACAAACGCCAGAATATTCCTCTAATTTTGTATTGTGCGGCTTGGCACTTCACATAGTGTTAGTTATACGGAGATCTCTTCTATGGCAAAAGAAAGTTGGTTGTATTTTTCATATATCTGTGCCTTGTCCTTATTTTTCCCCTATTCCTACCACCGATACATTATTTCCATTGTATTAGTGCAGCGTACAGTACTCCGACACACTTTCCACTGTTCGCTTATATGCACAGCTTGCACAAAATACAATATGTACATTGCTTAACCACCAGGGCGTATACGCAATTATTTTAGCGTACTCAAATTGCTACAGTTTCAATGGAACACCGTTGTTTTTTGTCTCCTTTGCAAACTAAAATAGTGATTTAGTTGAAGCTATTATAAGCTACACTAACATACGTAAAATTTTAGTTTTTTTTTGTTTGGCTGAAAACGAATCCCTTTGTGCGGGCTCTTGCTTATTCACACCACCCACGCCTGCGACGCAGTGACGCCATCTTCAGCAGCTGAGTGGCGACTGAAATACGACACCTTTGCCACAAAGCTGAGCAAGAACGAAAGTATGACAACTTTTTAACAGGGCGTTTACATTGAGTTAACAGCAGTGAATGGATGGCTGAAATGGCAATAAGAAAATAATAACATACATTTAACAGCTTATTAACAGTGAACTAACAGTGCAACGTTAGCGACGATGAGAGCAGCAGTAAGAGAGCATTTGACGCTACAGAATTTGTGCATATATTTTTGTGTGAAAAATATTTGAGTGAAAATAGCTATTGAGCTGAGCGAATGCATTGCAGCGTGAGCGAGAGCCAAAGTAGAACTGAAAGTGTTGGTGGTTGGTCGTGGCAGAGAAAACAACACATTCGATGTGAAAATTTTCAATGTAAAGAGGAATTCTTTGAATGGAATTTTAAGTTAAGCTTTGCTGCAATATTTGCTGGTAATAAAAATTTTTTTATTTTATTTTTTAGTTAATTTTCTTTTTATTCTATTTAAGTAAAAGCTCCGAAACTGTTGCACAAATTTTTATAAAAATTGCTGGCAATACAGCTTACTATACGCATTTATAATCTATGATTAAGAGAAACTGCATTTGATTATGCATTGCTAGGGTGTACAATCTTGCTGCTATTTAGGCAGCGTTATATCGGCCTCTGGAGGTTCAAGCGATGATACCAAAATCCAAATAAAGAAAGCTGTGGTGGCATTTGGCTCTCTGACTGCAATTTGAAACGTATCACACATTGGACGGCGCTAAAAGCTGGGAACTTTTAACTCCAATGTAAAGTCTGCTTTACTTTGTGGTTGTGAAACGTGGAATGCGACGTCAAATTAACACAAGCTCATTACACGTTTTTGTAAACAGATGCCTTTCTAGCCAAATATTATCTCGAATCCTGACTTATGGACCAAAATCCAGCAGAAGTCAATACTATTAGATAACCGAAAGAGAAAATGGAACTGGATGAGCCATGTTCTACACAGAGGAAATGGTGATTTTACAAGTGCCGCCACTGCGAATACCTGGAGACAGTTTCTGGAGTCAGAAACCCGTGCCACGCAACTCAGCTGGAATAAAGTTAAGACCTTGGGCCAAAGCAGACTCGAATGGAAGAAATTCGTTGTGGTCCCATGTTCCATACTGGAACTCTAAGAATTTATGATGAGGGTGGTCTCTATTAACCTCAAGAGGTTATATACTAATGAAAGCATTATCTAAAATGTTTATTCATGCTTTAGCGCTGCTCTCTGCATACAAACTGAGGGAGCATACATATATTCCTGTTAATCAAAAGATGATAGCTCCACAAACTAATAATGATTTTTTTTTTATTTTTTTTTTTATTGGTCTTCAGAATTGACACCACTTTTGAGATACCAGCAGAGGTTATTCTTCCAGCTATACAGTTGGATTCAATAAGGCCTCAGATTTTCTTTTATAAATAAAACACAAAAAATATTGTGGACTTAATTTTTTTGCCCTCATGTTTCTTAGTCTATGTGACATAGTCACCAACTTCGAAGAAGTGCAATCCGGTGGCTCCACCAGTCCAAAAACCACACCTAATAGTGTTTCGCTGTGGGTGCGTAGTTTTTTCTTGAATAACAAGTGGATTTTCAGTACCTAAATGCATGCAGTGGTTTTGCTGATTTTTTATTTGTGTGAATGGCGAATTAAGGTGACCAAAAAAATCACGCAATGTTCGAATGTCACTTCTAAACATTGTTCAACTGACTATCGCTCGGTTATATTAGGTTTGGCAGCTACATCGCAAAAAAGAGACTTAGACCACAAAAGAGACTTAGACCACAAAATGGGTCCGTTTTGAGCCGCAGGGGCTGGGCTCCATTTCCCTGTACATATTGAACCATCCTGAGCTCTCCACAAAGCGTAAAAGATTGTTGATTTAGGTATAGATATAGATTGTCTATACTCATTTAGAAGTAGGATCTTAAATATCGGTTCCTGTGTCTGGCTGTGTCTGGCTAGAGCAAAAAAGGTGTTGAATTGTTTCCAACTCCTCCTCATTCATGCAGCTACGACAGAAATCATGCATGTCAACGCCTAATCTCCTTGCATAATTTCCTATGAGACATTGTCCAGTGGGGGCCCCTACTAAGGTCCTAATTTGAAGTCTACTCAATTTTATAATATTCATGGACAGGTGTAGATTTAGCCTTGGCCATGTTTGCCTAGCAATATCACAGTTATTGACTCTAATCTATCTTTGATTTACAGAACTGATTAGTGCGTCCTTAATAAGAAGCTTAAAAGTTGCGAGAAGTACCCCCATAAAATTTCTTACGTTTGGCATACCTTCCAGGTACCTTCTCTAGCAAGTTGGTCAGCCCAACCCAGCATAAGATGATACGATATTGTTTGGACATCTCATAAAAATATTGGCGACAATGTAAGACACTCCTTCATGTTCTGGATTTGGAATGCATCCAGGGCCTGTATGGCCTGTATGCAGATATCTGTTGATGATATTCTCTTTATCTCTAACCATTGTAAGCCTTCATGAATAGCGTTTATTTCCGCTTGAAAATCCCCACAGTGATCCGGTAGTTTAAAAGATCCACTGATAGAAAGTTCTTCGCAATATAATGTTGATCCTACACCGATCTCGATTTTAGATCCGTCCGTGTAGATCTTAACGGATGTGTTGGGTGATGGATCTTCTTCAAGCCATTCCAGTCTAGAAGGAATTTTCATTAAGAAATTCCTTTCGAAGCAGAGAGTAGGAAGGCGATAAGCACAATCACTGGGTATATCCAAATAGCCTTAAAGCGGAACAGGTCGCTGAGTATTTGCAGAACAGATCTAGGGGTGGCAGACGTAATATGATAGCTCGTTTTCATGACGCCACATATTGCTAATTCCGCTGATCTCTACACCTTATTCTATAAATTAGAATAAGTCTTTTTTGCAAAGTATACCTCCAGACAACATTTCCATGTAAAAGAATGAGTCTGAAGGCAGCAGTATAAAGCCAATGAGCAACCTTAGGTTTAATTCCCCAGGTCTACCTAAAGCTCTCTTACAGGCATAAAAAGCTACATTCGCTTTCTTAACTTTTTCTAAGAGGTTTGACTTCCAAGTCAATTTCCTATGTATGTTTAGTCCCAAGTACTTAGTTTCTTCCGAAATCGCAAGAGCTTCCTCCTTGAGCATAATTGTACTTAGCTGAGGGATTCTGTGTTTCCTAGTGAACAATATGAGTTGTATTGTGCCTGGGTTGGCTCCTAGCCCACACTTTTCGGCCCCCTAGAAAGTATATCTGGAGCATTTTGTATTAGGTCACTTAATGTAGGTACAAATTTACCAAAAACAGCAATAACAGCATTATTGGCGTAGGCTATCACCTAACAGCCCACCAATTCCAGTATTAAGACTATCGCTAAGTTTGCCAAAACTTGTAGCAGCTACCCTTCTCGCCGATTTTTTTCTCTGCCTATTAGGGAGTGTGAATTTGAGTATGACGTGAAATCATCTGTTTGACTTTGGCTCTTTCTTGTTATCTTCGGATGGTGTTACCAAAGGTGTTGCTAAACGAAAGAACTCTCCAGAAACAGATGTCGATGGCATTTTGGTTGTTCTGCTAAGGAATTGGTTTTTAGGTTAGATAACTTTCCAGTTGATCTTCAACAGCTCATTATCTGCAGGTAATTTTATTGGACCTTGACTTTTATTACACCAATTTTAACCCTCCGCTGGGCACCCGGGTCTGGCCAGACTTTTTCGACTTTGGACGTGAATTTAACAAATCTCTTATATAGTTAACGACTTGAGAAATGCATAACTGCAAAGTGTTTTGTGAAAAGTCCGAACAGAAAACTTTTAAACTTTTCTTCTAAAACTCGGAAGAACAGACATTCGGTTGATGGTCGGTATTATTACAGGACGTAACCCATAAGATCAGCATATGACCACAATTGGAATCATTGAGGACCCGATTTGCCCGATTGTCTGGCTTAGAGGAGGGGGCTAGCACTGAGCATTTTCTCTGTGACTGTCCTGAATTTGCTAGAGCAAGGCTGCGAATTTTGGGATCCGACCTCATGAGAATGTGTAATATTCCTTCGCTCAAATTGGAGCATATTTTCAGATTTTTCAAAGAATCTGCAAAATTCTCACAGGTCTAACTGCCTCTATGTCTCTACTCTACCCTATCTCTTTTCTTCTGTGTCGCCATTGTTCCTTGACTGTCTACCCTTTCATAGGTATAGAAACTTTAAATACAAATGGTTGGCGCGTGAATAACATTCGGAATTCAGAGAGAACGTAGGTTCGAATCTCGGTGAAACACCAAAATGAAGAAAAAATGTTGTCTAATAGCGGTCCCCCTAGGCAGGCAATGGCAAACCTCCGAGTGTATTTATACCATGAAAAAGCTCGTCATAAAAAATATCTGCCGTTCGGAGTCAGCTTGAAACTTTAGGTCCTCCATTTGTGGAAGGTCCCTCCATTTGTGGAACAACATCAAGCCACAAATAGGAAGAGGAGCTCGGCCAAACACCCAAAAAGGGGGTGAACGCCAATAATGTATATATATTTTTTATGAGTTACCAAATCTTTCAGTGCTTTTTGTCTCGACTTTTTCAAATTTCAATTTCTTAATTATGCCTATAAATAAATTGATTTCGTTTTCTTCATAAAATAAATAAATGCATACAAATTTTTATGAAAAATTTGCATCACTCTTCAATCCATCTCTATGGGCATAAAAAATTTGCGAAAGATGTATTCCAAAGACGTACTTTTTTTTATATTGCTAAAATAAAAGTCCCAACTTTTACGAATTTTATATTAAAATCCCTCAATAAGTGACCATAACTAAAAAATTTAGATTTCACGTTGCACTTTGTTGGCATTTTCCACATCACTACGCACATACACACACACACATGGTTTTTTCAAAATAGTTTGTCGCAAATCAACTTAAAAGCACAAATCATGCGCGAAAAGTAAAATCCTCCATAAATGCAACTACGCGCGAGAAAAATACAGAACTTCAGAACTTCCATTTGCAGGCAGAAGCCCTCAACCCCCACCGCACACACATACACACACGCCTAAACACACTAATCTTTAATTTTTTTCGTTCAACAAGAAAGCTTGAAAAGTTCACGAAGCGCTGACATTATGCACGTACGCGGCATTAAAATAGAGCTAAAGGAGCGACTCAATCACTCACACACACACACTCACACTCTGGCACATTCACCAAGAACTTCCTTCCTTCCGCTTGCAACCACTTTGCTTTAAACAAAAGTAGAAAGCACCAACTGAATTGAATCCTCCTATGTGTGCGAGTAGCTGCTGTTGTAAGAAACAAAGCATCGGAAGTTGTCTGAGGCACTACAATGCAAGCAAGCTACACTGTTGCTGTGTGCTGTAGGGTAGCGCTGACGGCGACGCATACAAATAAACAGATTTATTGTGCAATTGCAATTTTGAGCTCTTAAAAGTATGCTTTGGCACAACGTAGCGGTAATATCTCCGCCGCCGACAATACTTTGTTGCTAGCTAACTTGTTGGCAGTCTGGCTGCTGACAATCTAAGCTGGATATCTTATGCCCGCAGATTCTCTACAATATGGCCAGATCGTTTGGGAATTTTTCTTCGTTTGTTTTTTTTTGCTTCCCTTTCAATGCACTCACAAGCCATGCTTTCCCTATATGCAAATTCGCCGCGTACTCACGCCTGCATATGTGTGTGTACTTGTGTGCACTTGGATATAAGCGTGGTTGCTTTTAAACACTTTTCTTTTCGGTATTGCATACTTTTGTGCTGCTGCGAACTTCATTCACTCATTTTTTTTATGATACATCAGTGCACTTGAAACCTTTGCAACCCCTGCAAGCCACGTTTAATTTGTTTTGTCTAGCAGTTTTTTTTTTTTTGTTTTTGGAATTTTTCAGGTATAACCCTTGAACGTTTGAATAAGAAAGAAAGAATCGCGCAAATACTTTCATCTTCAATATTAACAACAATGTGCTCGTTTATGGAAAATTAGGGTTGCACACAAAAGCGAATTTGCGGAGTGCAGTTCAAATTGCTCCTTGGCATTGGACTTATGCAGGTGTGTGTGTATGTGTGTAAAAAATATTGTGTATCATTATTATCGTCTATACAGTTTCTGAGCAGCGCAGAATTGTGATTCTCTTTCAAGGTTACTTTACAAAAAGCGCTGAATAAATTGTGTCCTTAAAAATATGCAACCACTTCAGTGCACAGTAAACCAGCTAAATTTCATATAAAAGGACAATTGGTTTTGCACGGCATATTTGAGGCACGCATTACATGAATTGAGGTATTTTTTAGTGCTAACAATTTGAGAGGCTTTTATAACAGTACAGAAATTGCCAAAATGAGGGGTCAAAAATAAAGTGAGCTTCAAAAAGGTGGACTTATTGACACAATTTGGCAAATTTTTCTTTTGTTTCGTAATGAATTAAAAAACTGTCTTTTGTTTCTTATTAGTTTAAACATTTTTTATGAATATATAACTCACTCTCTCATTCCCTCACTTTCATATAAAATTGTATGGCATAATTTAAAAACTTGAATGTACATAGGCTAAGTCTGAATTTTAAAGTGGAGCCTGGCATGATTAATAAATATTTTACTAGCGTCTGCAAAAGCAGCAAGCGTAGGTAGGTAGGTGAAATGGTTGAAATACCAGACTGGCACAACCCATGTAGCAATGAAGCCCCATTTTAATACCTCCAACGGGAAATATCTACCGCCAACCAAAGCTGTTAATATATTGGAGAAGGTTGATGGGATTTATGTTGCGGCACTGCTCCAGAATGTCTACAAAAGGAGCACCCAGTGCACCTTAATCGTTTAGCTGCCAAACCTGAACATTTACAGAGAAAGTGCTCAATAGCCTTCGTCTCTGAAAGGTCTGGAAAAAATTTAGCTTCGTCTTAGCTGCGCTTTCTTGAGAAATAAGTTGTGCAATTCCGCTTTAATAACAGTCAGGAGGATGCCGATGGCCGGGTGGGACACTTCTAAGACCGATTCAGTTGACTGCTTTCTGGCAAGCTCATAAGCATTTTCATTTCAGCAATCGTTCTCTAGGCGACCGCCAATGCCGAATGGGTTGGTGCGAGATTACCATTCGGAATTCAGAGAGAACGTAGAGGTTCGAATCTCGGTGAAATACCAAAATGAAGAAAAAGTGTTTTCTAATAGCGGTCGCCTCTCGGCAGGCAATGGCAAACCTCCGAGTTTATTTCCGCCATGAAAAGGCTCCTCATAAAAAATTTCTGCCGTTTGGAGTCGTATCAAATCGACTGCGTTTGGAGAGGTTAAGATATACTTGAAATTTATTAAGTTTATGTCACCATTTATTCTCGACATTCTAATACTCGTACATATTATTAATCACTCCTTCAGAAATTCATGAGTGGAAAGATGCTACTAGCACTAGTAACTATTTTTTTTAACGAGTTGTAAAAGCAATCGAAAGCCTTAGTCAGTGTAGGACTTTAATGCCACTAAAAGCACCCCAAGTCCGACGGTTCATCTTAGAGGGATACCGTTTTGATAATTACGTCTGGCGGCCGTCGTGAGTAATAAGCTCAATCGTTAGTTATATTCGTCTACTGTTCGTCTTGCTGCATTTTATCAATGCGACAGTTGTGGTTGCTGCCGCCGCGTTCGTCTCGCATCATTCCTTCGCCTCCAATCAATGATGCGAAGTTCCATAATAATTCTTGTTGCAAAAGCTTTTACCATCCTCCATTTTTCATTAGACTCAAGCGTTTGTGGAGCTGGGTTAGAAACATAGCCGTTGTTCTTGCTAGGTCATCGCGTTCCTTAACTATAGAAAGCCACATGTTCGACCGTCTCCTCTTCGTCCAAGCATTCTGGACAATAAGAACTGCCAGCCAAGTCTAGGCAATGCAGATATTTTTGGAAACATCCGAGTCCACTTATAAGCTGCGTTAGGAAGAAATCAACGTTTCCGTGTTTCCGACATATCCACTCGTTAATCAGTGGGATCAACCTATGCTCCACCGGCCTTTTGATGACTGGTCCGACTTTGATTGCCAGTCCGCTGACTCGAGTTAGAACGTTCTGCTTGCTTGAGTTCCTCTGCCAACTTCGTACCTTTCGAGAAGTACAGCCTCTTCTGTAAGTTTGCCCGGATGTTTATAGGCATTTTGCTAGCTATGACACGGATTGCATCATCCCACTCCATTCTATAGGCACATGCGGTCCTCAACGCAATTGTTTTACGGACCGGCAATACTTCTTTAAAATGTCACTTTTTTGCTCCAGCCCAGATTGAAGAGGCGTACAGTATTGTGGAGTCTGACACAGTGGAAAGAATTTTTCACCTGACGCCCTGTGGTCCTCCTGTGTTCGGTAGCATGCCCATAAGTGCGTTGTTAACTTTTGTCGGCTTCACACTCACAGCTATAAGATGTTCCCTGAATGTTAGTCTGGCATCAATGTACATGCCATGATATTTTATAGACTTCTGGGATTCTATATCGTGGCCGCCAACTGATATTGGCAGCTTTTCTTTCTGCTTGCTTCTGCTAATCAGCACCAATTCTGTTTTTTAGTTAGTAGTCCTAGTGACTGTAGACCTTTAAATATATTAGTACAGTTTTCGAAAGTGTCCGTGTCGCTGATTTCGCAAATTTCATCATTTGTTCTGGAAAATAATTTATTGTCTCCACTGCAGTATGGATTAAGACCTAAGCATAGCTGCTCTACGGCCATGGTGAAAATATTTAACGGCATAAGGAAGCAGTTTGACAACGGTAACCCATCTCCTCTATGCTTGCTGAATTTTTTTAATAAATTTGATTCGGTAAATCACAATCTTTGTTGCAAAACGCTTAAGCACTTCTTTGGATATAAGCTTATGATCAGCAACCTTCCCAAAAGGTAATTTGAAAGTCAAGGTTCTGTCCTTGGTCCCCTTTTATTTTGTCTTTTTGTAAATGACATATTCTCTATCAATGTCCATGCTTATGCTGATGATGTTCAATTGCATTTGTCCATAATAATTGGTCTAGTTGAGGATTTATACTATAAAAATGAATTAATAAAAATAAATTAACATTCTGCTAAGAAAAAAGTACCTATAAAATCAGGTTTCAAACTTTGTGCAAATAAAAAAATCAACAAATTTTCATCAAATTTTAATATTTTTTCAATAAAATTTGTATAAAAGCTTGAAGCATACAATTTTATAGCCTACTAAATTTTTTCAATAAACTTCAAGTTTGGAGTCGCTCACAAATCGCATCGATTATGCCAATATTAGCTATAGTGAAAAATTATGCTTTTACTCTTCATTTCAAGAATGAAATGAACAATATTTATTTTATTTATTTATTCGATAAATTTCTTCCATTTCTAAGGGGAGTTTTTTTAAAGCATTGCAAGATTGATGAAGACTTCCTCGCTGTTGCTAAAAAACATGATGAAGGTTGCTTAACTTTGACTGAGAGGATTTAGTCAACGCAATCAGGTGCTAGGGAGGCTTTGGGCATATTTGACCGATTTTTGTTTTCAACCCTATTATTTTTTTACATATTTGAAGAGGTTGACGCTTCGTAGATTTGTGTAAAAATTTCAAGAAAATCAGGCGAAAACTAAGGGAGTCATTAGAAATATAATATGTTGCTGAAGTTGAATTACAGTTGACTCCCTTTAAGTAATTTTCTTAACAATTCATCTCCTGAACACTTTTCTCCCCACACAACTACGAACTAAATTTTTATTTTTTATTTCTTTTTTTTTAGATTCTTATATTTCACATTTCTGCTCATTTTAACCTCAACACGTGCTACTCATTGCATATGAGTTTTATTCTATTTTAAATTCCATACGACAACTTGCGCAGCTTTGCAAAACTTTTTCAAAACATCTGAACTTCCTGCAAAGTTGCATGTGTAGCGCCTGTAAATATGCAACTAGAACATATTGTCTGCAACTACAAATGTGTACCTGCTGTAACATATTATACTTCGCATGACTTTGTTGAGTAAGTAAGAGTGTTCCAAAGTTTTCAATAAAAAAGCCAGGATATCAAATGTTTTCAAAACTAGAAAGCAAGAAAACTGCAAATAAATGCTGACAACAGTTGGATCAAAATTGCAAAGTTACCATATAGAGCACAGTTGTAACGCAACTATAATTAAATTAAATTTACATTTCATGCGCAAATGCATTTATTAGATTAATATTACACTAGACTTGGAGTAAAAAGTGGGTGAAGGCGAGTTGTTCTTCATTGGAGTTTTTTTTTAATACTCAAAGCTTAAATTTACTTTCCAGCATACTTTTAGGAACCGAAAATGAAGTGCATGGGTGTTTTAAAATGTTAAAAAATCCGCAGCTCTCGAATTTGGTGGCGTCCGTAAGGACGGGGCATTGTCCGTTAGGTATCCATGCGGTGACTCTAAAGATAGCTTGAAGTTCTTTCTGCAGAAACTGTCTGAAGGATGAGGCAGAATCGTCTCAGCACCTTCTTCTCAACTGCCCTGCTCTAGTGGGACTAGGATTCAGACATCTGAACTCTCCCTGTTTTGCTCTTCTTCACTTTGCCTCTTCTTTCTTTTTCTCTCCTGTTGTTTATTTATTTGTTTATTGATTGATCTGTGTAAAACGTAGCACCGTCCTTCTGAGATCACTTGACTTCACTTGACTTGACTTGACTCGAATAGCTTAAATCTAAAGTAAACGAGTACACAAATGAAAGGTCGAAACAAAAGATCCACCAGACTTCCTGTTTTCGCATGTCAGGAACATGGGTATAGCGATAGGCTACTGTGCATGGGGACTAGTCTGCTTACATACGGAGTATTGTATTTACTTATATATTGACCAAAATTCGATGAGTGAGGATCCCAATCTTATTGAGGCTCTCAAAACCGAATGAACAGCTTCTCGCGGGAACATTAACTAACTACGTGTACATTAGACTATGGTTCACATTTTAGTAAGGCTCGGAGTCCCGAATAACCGTTTCTGAAAATTAAAAAAAAATGGCGAAAAGGTGGAGTCCATTTAACACTCGTTGTGTGACTGTACTGCACTTCGAGAAATGCGCTTCAAGTTTCTGCGAGGGTCTGAAGTGTCTAAACAGCGTCTCACTGGAGTACACCAAAGGATGAGTAAAGGATGATGGTGATTTAAGGTTATTTTAAAATAGGGCAGAGGCAATCATTCTTGGGCACTACAATTGATTCTTATATAAGACCAGGCCTTCTACATTCATTTTTTCTTTCTCGGTCATCGTAGAAAAATCAGACAATTCAAAGCATACGTGAATACTAATAATCCAATAACAGGTGTTATTTTGAATAGGCCGCTATTTCGGTAGATGACACTTTTGAAGCTGTCATTTTTTGATATTTGACAAGTAGAAACTACGTCATTACTAAAAATGGAACGATGCATGCTTAAACAACACATTGTAATTTAATTATAAAAAATTCCAAAAGTGGTGAAAATTTGGCAGAGACGGTTCGAAAAACTCGAACATTTTTGAGTCATCGTGAAGCACCTTGTCGGACTGCAATACAGAAATTGGTGAAAAAATTCGAAATTCGAGCTGTTGGGACAAGTTGGTGATGTGAAGAATAAAACACGTGCACGTCGCTCAAAAACAGCCGAAAATATTGCTGTTGTAGCCGAAAGTGTTGGAAAAAACCAAGGTTTGTCCATTCCTCGTCGTTCTTTGGAATTAGGCATTCCACCAACGTCATTACACCGTATTTTGCATAAAGATTTGGATCTTAACACGTTCCCTGTCCGCTGAGCCACATATGGTTCAGTAAACGTGCGCCTGATAAGCACTGATACGTTCCTGAGCAATATGTGCGTCAGGGGGTATATGAACCACATGTGTTTCATGAACGTACAGAAGCAAAAATGTCCCTCTACGCTCATGGGCCATATGTGTTTCAGGTAGAAATACCCTACATCCGTTTTTTTTTTAATTATTATTATTATTATTAAAGCTATCTTATGACTACAAAAAAAAACAAATTATTCAAAAAACTCTGTTGGACTTGTCGGTCAATTTTGCATTTTTGTATTGGGACAGGGAACGTGTTAAGGCTTATAAAGCCCAGTTAAGACAAGAACTCAAGCCGGACGATCATCAACAACGTCGTGTCTTTGCTGATTGGGTTGTTGAAATGCATGAAAATTATCCGGAATTCCATCGAAAAATCATCTTGAGTGATGAGGCCCATTTCTATCTCCGTGGCTTCGTCAGCAAACAAAATTGTCGGATCTGGGGCTCAGAAAATCCAAGAGTTATTGTTGAAAAGCCTCTCTATCCTCAACGTGTGACTGTTTGCTGCGGTTTATGGTCCGGCGGAGTCATTGAACTTAACTTTTTCGAAAATGAAGCTGGAGCAACAGTTACGGTGAATGGAGAGAGATGATTAACGATTTTTTATGGCCGGAATTGGATGGTATTGATCTGGACAAGGTTTACAAGACGGCGCCACACAAGCAAAGAAACCATTGATTGAATATCAAAATAACACCTCTTATTGGAAAACCCTTACATTAACAAGAGAGGAATGGAGTGGCGTTTTTATATTTATTAGTTGCAAAATCTTTGTCTCTTCAAGTGGGCAATTTGGAAATTTCTTATGAATAATTCGTGCATGTTGTCGGCAGCTCCATTTGTGAATTCCTCTTTCTACTCGACAAATCAAAGTCTCCTACTAAATACACATAAAAAGTCAACCCCACTCTTTTCTTTCTGCAATTACTGCTGACACTTTTTAATATGCAAAGTTTCCTTCGCCGCCGTATTGCGATATCATTCGTACGTACATAGTTTACCATCCTCAAACAACTACAGCCAACTGCGCCAACTTTTCACAATCGCTAATGGTCGTCACGTAGTTGAAGCAACCATCAAAATCCTATTAGTCTAACTATGCTCAGCTTAGCCGTAATGCACGAACCAAGAGACATCATCAGTTCGCTTTTATTTTAAACCCGCGGAAAAGTTTGCAATCAACAGATTGTTTCTGGTCATTATCCCAGTGACCCGACCGCCGTTGTGGTGAGGCCAATGTGGCTGTTCTAATGGAAATTCGTATAAATATATATAATATTTGTCTGTCTGTTTTATATTTATTTGTTTGCGACGTGCTTTCTTATATGTCTCATGCCACTTTAGAGCGCTTACTGTTATTTGAAATTTCCGCTGCTCGCCACGTCGATCTTTGTACGACGAGTACTCGTAGCACATGTTAGCCACTGTTTTGCAATTTAAGCGGCTTATATTCAATAGGGTTGTGCTTAATGTGCCTTATGGCCACATTGACTAAGCTTTTATGAGTCTAATCATAATGCGATTGCGCGTTTTTGTTTCTCTTTAAAAAAAAAACCTTGCAGGGTTATGATTTCTAAGCTATTTTAAATATTATATTTTTTGTTCATTATTCGCGATAGCACAATTGAACTGAAATAAAATAAAATAGCATAAGCAACAGGTCATTGTACTTAAATTCTACAACGAAAGGGCGTGCGGTTGGTCAGTTATTTGCTGGTACACTAAAAACAGCATTTTGACTAACGTGAACCTCTTGTCGGACTAAAGTTGGCAATCTGAACTTGATCACCTTTGGTTTCAGCGGCATGGCGCACCATGTCACAAATCGTAGCTCCACTAGGTTAGGTTGGATTAGGTTAGGATAAATGGCTGCCCTTATGGGGGGCCCACTTGGACAAATATTCACAATTTGTCCGTTGTGGTAACATGCAGCGGGAGGGGAGGGGAAATGAGAAGGGAAAGAACTAGGCAGGAAGAAGGAGCTCTGGACTTAGTTGGTTAACCGCTAAAATAACAACAACAGGCTTGGAATTAGAGGATGACGACCAACAGTGGGTAATTTACGTTCATAATTAGACGTTTCAATCTACTGATGAATTTGACTAGGTGCGTGATATTTAAACCCAAAATAGCCGCAGGTGTAACGAAAAAATGAGAATCCAAATGTCTAAATCTTTGCCCGACGAGACCAGAGTAGCTGAGAAGAAAATGTTGACATGATACACCTCACCTCCTAATCCTAAGCCTCAGTCTATAAGTTCGTGCGTATTTTACCCATAATTTCACTTTTGTACGATTTTTGCATACAAAAAATTATTCGCGGAATATAACGGAACTATTTATATTTTCTTTGATATATTGTGCATTCAACAAGTGATTTTAATCGCGGATAGAAGCACGTGTTGTTAAAAAATAAAATGGAATCTTCGAACGCGTATAAGAGGCATATTTTGTATTTTTTTTATAAAAGTGGTAAAAATGCAACAACTGCTACTGCAGAAATGTTCACACTGTTCACGGAGAGGATACCGTGAGTGTAAGGACTGCGCAAAAGTAGTTTTCAAAATTCCGAAGTAGTAACTGCGACGTGGAGGATGCCCCGCGCGCTGGTCGTCCTGAAGATTTAACTCCGACCCCTTGCTCGAACTCGTGGAAGCTGAACCAAATTTGACAGTCGATGTGATAGCTCAGAGGTTAAATTCATCGCATGGAACAGTTCACAGGCACCTGGTTCAGTTGGAAAAGGTTTCAAAGCTGGGAAAATGGGTTCCGCATAGACTTTCCGTCGCCAACCTTCAGCAGAGAGTGAATGTGCGTTCTCAGCTGGTATATGGCCGGTATTGTTTATTACGAACTTCTGGAACCAAACTAGACGATAACTGCTGATTATTATTCCTATCAGCTATCAAACCTGAATGAGGCTCTTAACAAAAATCGGCCGTCTTTAGTGAATAGACGCAAAGTTTTGTTTCACCACGACAACGCAAGACCTCATACTGCAAGGCAAACATTAGGCAAGCTGAACGAGCTCGCATGGGAGCTAATGCCGCATCCACCATACACTCCGGATATTGCGCCTTGTGATTATCACCTTTTCCGTGGACTTCAATCTCATATGAGTAACAAGAACTACTCCTCAAAAGAAGCTATAAAAAGTGATATCGAAGCGTATTTTAGCTCTAAGGTCAAACAATTTTTTTAAGCAGGGAATTAAAAATTTGTCTAACGTTGGGAAGACATTGTAAATAATGAAGGAAAATATATTATTGATTAATAAATGGGATGAACTTATGGACTGACCTGATAAGTATTCGGATGCAATCAGGATCGAAGCCAGGCATTCCCCGACTAACGCACAGCTTAGCTGATAGAGAAAATTTCAATGGACTGCATCCTCAAAGTAGAAATGTTTGTCAAAAAGGCCAAGGACTGTATCCTCATAGCAGAATGTTTGGGTCAAAGTGCGGTCTATATTTTTGTCCTCTCCTAGCATCGGTACAACGAACGCACAGTATAGGGGCAAGCTGTTCAAGTCAAATGCTTTCGGAGTACGGATATTTCGAGAAATACCTGTTTAAGATAGGGAAATACGAACACCCCACACGTATATGCGGTGACGCAGTCAAAGATGCCGGTCGAACACACCTTTTTCCAATGCGTGCATTAGAAACAGGAACGTAGAACATTGTTGAATGTAATCGACAAGATGATAAGCAGCGAAGAACCGTAGGAAATCTTCAAAGGTTTCGCGGAAAAAATTCTCTGAATGAAAAATCGAGACCTGGACACAGGCACACACGCCTAGACTTTATAATAAAGAAGTTGGAACGTCACTCTGAAGTAATGCGAAAGCGGTTCCAAGGTGGGCGATGGTTTCAAAGGAGGGGAAGATTTTTAGTCTCCGGACATACCATTGCTGCGACGGCTTTGATGCTGGATTAAGCATTTTAAGCCCCCTCATCCGCAAAAAAATAAAAAAAATCTAATTTAATTCAATGTTCCCATATTTATTTTGGTATAGTTATTTGATATTCCAATTCCAGCCAATTGTTCTCTTTAAAATAAACCCAAGCTACTTGATTTTCAAAACGAGTGGAGTGAGAGAAAGCACTTCGGTGTACCAGATACCTAAGGAAGTTTTTCATATAAAAACCATTCAAAATAAGCTACCAGTAAAACGTATTAAAATGTGATTGAAATTGTTTCTTTAGCTGCCAGCAAAAGTCAATAAACGAGAGCCATAATAGGCACATAAAAAAATAAAAAAGTAAATCAAATGTCAGATTAAAGTAATGAAATAAATTGAATTAGTTGAACGGATGTTTAAACGGATTTTTGTCTACCAAAAGAAATAGAAAAGCAAAACCGAAGAATATTACAGTACATAAATGTCACTTACGATTTAGAACAAAAAAAATTCCAGAGACGGCTATAGAATTTATGGGATTTTTTTTAGGTGGAATGCGAATAACTTCACACAGTTAAAGTCGAAGCACACGTGAGTCATGGTTACTGTGGGCTGTAACATTAAAAATGGCTGCTTTCTGATGTTTTTTTTTTTTGTATGTGTAAAATATAATATACGGTACATATAGTAACTTTGAAGCCGGTTCTTTTGACTAAATTTTCGATAATATACCTATATTTTTTTTCCTTTCCAATGCTCCAGGTTGAATACCAGCAATGGCTCATCGAGCCTCGTTTTTATTGGCAAATTTCGACTATTTATTTAATAAATTTTAATTTCAGTTATGTTTTACAAAAACACATTTCATTCTACAATAAAAATCACATGAACCAATGCGTTGAAATAAATTGGCTTGTGTTAGAGATCTCAGATGTTCCTCTCTTAGTGTTTTTGTCTTTTTTTTTGGGTGGATGGGTAACGTTCAAAATGCCTTTGCAGTTACAGCGACCGTCGTCTACTACTCCTTCCTCCTCTTCTTCTGGCGAAACACTCTTCCCGGGCCTACTTTCTGCATTACTGGGTGAAGGTCCAGAACGACATCCATAAAAAGGACAACGTTCGGGTCCACCATATTTGTAGTCAGTTTCATGATAAAGGCTCGTCTTCTTGTGTCTCTACGTCAAGTAGTACGTCATTGCGAGTCCATGACTGAAGTGTTTGTGGTTGTCATCGGCCCGTCAATTTCGGTCAGTCTCCACTGCACTGCTGCTAATGGTGATGCTCCGCCTGGTGCTGCTAGGAATTTATTAATTTAATTGTTTATAAGTCAATTAAAATATTGGAATAAGGTTTACAAACGTAAGATATCTTAAACGAATATTAATGCAAAAAATTTCTCAAATATCGTTGCCACCTAATCTAAAATTGAAGAGAATTTAATATGTTTATAAGTCAATTAAAGTATTAGAATAAGGTTTACAAACGGAAGATATCTTAGAAAACAATAGTATTTCTCAAATATGGTTGCCACATAATCTTAAATTGAAATGAATTTAATATGTTTACAAGTCCATTAAAATATTGGAATAAGGTTCACAAACGAAAGATAGGTTAAAAAATGTTAATACAAAAATATTTCTCAAATATGGTTGCCACCTAATCTGATAATTGAAAGGAATTTAATATGTTTACAAGTCAATTAACATATTGGAATAAGGTTTAAAAACGAAAGATTTTTTTGAAAATGTTGATAGAAAAAATATTTTTAAAATATGGTTGCCACCTCATCTAAAAAGTTGAAACGATTAAATATGGGCGTTAATTAAAATTATATTATATTGTATGGGCAGAAAAGGTGATGTACTTAGAAAAAATATATTTTGATATTAGAGTTGCCATCTACTTGTATTATTACAATTAACTGAAAACAATTGGTGAAACTGAACTATATAGCCATGGGGGCAGATATGCGTGTTAGATGAGATACGAATGGCAAAGAGCATTATGAGCAGCTATTCCTTGGTAATCTCTTCTTTAATTAATTCTGATCCTCACTGTCAATAATTCATGAGTTTGAAGCACACAATTCAAATTAAAGCGACCGAAATTGAGCAACAGAATGTTCGACGTGTTCCATATTGAAACATTGAACTGCATATACTTTGCTAATGTGGCGCAAAGTGACAGAGCTTTCCTGAAGAGTGTTGGTATAACCACTATTCTCAGATTAACACTCATTTCGGTACATGCTAAGCTATGTTCATGGGACAAAGTTGAATGCAGTTGAGATCTACAAGATCTTAGAGCATTTAGAACTTTGCTACGGTTTTTGGAAAGAAATGGCGCCATGCTAAATGTGTCAAAAGATTATCGATCCGAAATGGCGTTCTGCTAAACTTAACGCACTATTTTTTATTTTTCATTAATGATTCTTCGCTTGAAATTTGATAACGTTATTTACCAGAGGAAATGATACGGTGACATCAAGCGTCTCAGAATACCCTTCGTTGGCAGATCTGTGTAGAAGATATGGGCCTACATTCCCTCTTGATTAGAACTCCTGCCTTAAAGTGTTACTCTAATTAAAGTTCCCAGATAATCTTAAGTCTCCTTCTCAAGGAAATAATTTATGTTTACCTTTAAGTGCATACCAAATAAAAGCAGGTATGCGACTATAAAGAAAAAACTTGCGTGTTTCAAGTGAGCATTTTTTCACTTTTGTAATTAAATTCAAATAAACTTAGAATAGAGTCCAGTAGGTGAAAGCAGTTTATTCCTTGTCCACTTACATAAATTTCAATATGCCACTGATGTACTGCCGTATAGTATATTTTAATAAATATTTTTACACTTGAACTCTAACTTTTTATATAGAATTCGGTTGGAGAAATTTCCAAGGACATCAAATCACTTAAAAAATTGCCTTGCTGTAAGCGTTTTCTACATTCACCTCAGTACGCTTACTACAAATTTAACCTGGCAGCGATTGTCATTTTGCGCTTGATAACGAAGAGGCAATCAACTTCCTGTTTGTGCCAATCTTCAATATTTCTAGTTAATCCGCCGAAGACTTTTTCTTTGTTATGGCATTGCAAACAATGCGCGTATGTGTATGTGCATATTTGTGCACATCTTCTGCTCTCAAGGGTCAAAGCCTTGCTTTGTTTACAGCTCACTCATGCATTACTCTATACCAGCTTCCGTGCTACCGCCGCATTTCATACCAGTTTACTTCCTTTCATGACTTTCCGGCTTTTCCATTTTAAACACGCTTTACTCTTGCCACTCCTACTTTTACGGCTAGAGTATTTAGCTGCTGCTCACGTTGTTTACCTCTTTCTTTTCTTTCTTTTTTTCTTTCCCTGTTTTGTATTTTGTATCCGTAAAATTCAATTTAACACCCAGAGGTATATGTATCTATGTCTGTGCGTAAACTTTTTCCACTTCTTATTTGCTCGTGTTTTTTCTATCCATCGCCACATGGGCCACTTTTTTCTCTGACCTTGTGCAAGTTTTTCAATTTCACCAATGATTCACCTTGAATAGCGATTGTATTGCTATACTTACTGCTGGCTGCTCTAGTCTGTCTCTAAATTGTGAGTTTCTGTTTAAGTTCTTTGTTGATACTGTCAATGTACATATGAAACTGTAAATAAGGATGCATGCAGCATTTAGTTTGCTTTTATTGTTCAATACGAAATGTCGACTTGCTTGTTTCGTAATAAATGAAAAGCAAATGTATTAATCGACCAAAGGTAACAACAAAATTTTAAAAGATCTTTCCGTTTTCTTGATGTTTAATGCTTCCGAAATATTTTCTAAAAACTCAAGGCAGCTTAATAAATAATTTCGCAGATATACGACAATTAGTGAAGACCTCTTGTAGACAAAGCTTTGTTTCACCGAAGTCAGTTATAACTGTAATTCAGTCATTATTTTATAGATAGATTTGAATGTAATGTATGCGGTTTATTGAAATCAAGAATATATTTGATTTATATACGTTTTTGTCATGGAAAACTTCGGTTTTCTTAAAGACTAAATGATGGTTTTTCCATTGAAAAATCAGATATAAGCTTTCAGAAATCGTCATTTCATTAATCTTGAATAAATTTCTTCGTTTTGTTTTTGTTTATCGAAAATTTTATGAGCTCACATTAAAACATTTTGTAATAATTCCATACTATTAACTTTATAAAATAAATAAAATTATTAAATAAAAAAAAATATTTCGAACTTACTTTTTCATAAAATTTAGGGAAAGTTTCCTGTACGACTATTTTATTATTTTATTTGTTTATTATATTTGATAAATCCTTGAATCCCACAGAGGCCAGATGAAAAAATTGTCTACTTTGAGAACTTGAAGAAATTGTATATGAGCGAGTCCGTATAAAGTAATAAAACTACATTGTCATAAATTTTTGAAAAAAAATATATGTATTTTTGTATAACTTTTTTTTAGAGAAATTATTGGGTAGTATTTCGTATTTCTAATCAAACTTCAACAAATTTTTTCATGTTTATAATGAACTTTAATAAACCAAATATGTACCATTTTGGTCGACCACCTTTTGCCATTTTTTTCTAGAGACATTATTCCATCAGTGTAAAACTTTTGTGGTTCCTCGGCGAAAAACAGCTACAAGTAATTTTCACAGGCTTCTCTTGAAGCCAACTTTACTCCATTAAGGGAGTTCTGCATTGACCGAAACAAATGGTAGTCCGATGGTGCAAGGCCAGGGCTATATGGTGGATGCATCAAAACTCCCCAGCCAAGCTCTCCCAGTTTTTGCCGAGTCATCAAAGATGTGTGTGGCCTAGCGTTGTCCTGATGGAAGACGACGCCCTTTCTGCTGATCTGTTCTGGCCGTTTTTTTTTCGATTGCTTGCTTCAATCTCATCGGTTGTTGACAGTACAGTGTAGAATCAATCGTTAGAGCAGGCTGGAGCAGCTCATAGTGGATGACTCCTTTCCAATCCCCCCAAACACACAGAATAACCTTTCGAGGCGTCAATCCTGGCTTTGCGACCATTTGTTGAGCTTCACCACCCTTGCACCATGATCTTTTTCACACATTATTGTCGTATTTTATCCACTTTTCGTCTCCTATTACCATTCGCTTGAGAAATTGTTCGATTTCATTTCGTTTCAGCAAAGAATCGCAGATGTTAACTCGGTCCATTAAATTTTTCACAGTCAATTCATGTGGTACCCAAACATCGAGCTTCTTTTTTTAACCAGCCTTTTTTAAATGGTTCAAAACCGTTTGATGATGAATGTTTAGTGCCTTGGCGATGTCATGGCAGCTTATGTGACGGTCCTGGTCAATCTTTTCCATCATTTCATCGACTTTTTCAACGATAGGTCGACCGGAGCGAGGTGCATCTTTCACATCGAAATTTCCAGAATGGAAGCGAGCGAACCATTGTTGTGCTACACGAATTGATACAGCATCGTTTCCGTAAACTTCACAAATTTCATTGGTGGCTTGCGTGGCATTCTTCCCTTTTTTATACAAAAATTCAAAATATAGCGAACTCCTTCACTATTTTCACTCATTTTTGAACAGCTATAACTTTTTTTCAACTTCTCCGAATTTAATTTTTTTTTTTTGGTTAAATGAAGCTTGAAATATCACCTTTCTAACACCATATAATTGTCACAATGTGATTGGCAGCACTGGAGATAGATGACTCCAACGACATCTATTGACAAAATACGAAAAGACTTTTTCGACTACCCAATAATTAAATTTTTTTGTTCAAAACTTTTGGAAAAATTTGAAAATTTTTTGGTAAATTTTGGAAAAACACCCTAACAAAAACGATTTTTAACATTGTTCAAACTTATTTAAAAAAAAAATACTTAAAAAACATTCTTTACGAAAAATATTAGTCCTTTTTTTAATTTTTCATTTAGAAAAAATTATGTATTTTTTTTTGATTCTTTGAGAAAAAAAACTATATTTTTTGAAAAACTTTAATTGGGAAAAATGTATATATTTTTTTGCATTTTTTGTTTTTGTTTTTTTAGGGAACACATTTATCGTTTTGTACATATACAAATATTAAGTATACATTTTTTTATAATTTTTTTTTTTGAGAAAAAAATTATTAATTTTTTTATATTTTTTTGGAGAAAAAATTATACATATTTTGTTCTTTTTTTATTTTTTATATAGAAAACATTACATTTAATAAAGTTATACAAAAAAAATATTTGTGCATTGTTTTGATTCTTTGAGAAAAGAAGTTATATATTTTTAAAAACTTTTTAACTGAGAAAGAACTATTTTTATATATATATATTTATTGAGAAAAAACTATATATATTTTTAAAACTTTTTTTTTAAGAAAACTTTTATATTTTTGTACATATAATATAATTTTGATACATATTTTTTTAATAATTTTTTTGGAGAAAAAAATTATATATATATTTTTTTTAATTTTAATATAGAAAAAAATTACATTTAATTGAGAAAAAAAAATATTTTTATTTTATATTTTTATAAATTTAAAAATTTTTTAAAGTTTATGTTTTATAGAAAAAATTATATTTTTTTTTATATAAATTTTTTTTTTGTTTTTGGGAGAAACAAATAATATTTTTTTCTTTTAATTTTGTTTTAAGAAAGAATTTTTATAAAATTTTTTTTGAGGAAAAAATTATATTTTTTAAAAAGATTTTTTACTTTAGAAAAAAGTAACATTGAGTTGAGAAAAAAATATTTTTTTGTAAATTTTTTTTTCGACAAACAACTTTTATATTTTTTTTTATAAATTTTATCTTAAGGAAGACTTAAATAAGAGAAAAACAAACTATTTTTTTTATATATTTTTTTTATAATAGTTGTATGGAAAAACATATAAGATCTTTTTGATAAGAAAATCATTATTTTATAAAAGTTAGAATGCGTTGGAGCTATATAAAATTAGTTTTGGCAAATTCTTCTCTCCCGCTTTACTAGAAGTCACAATGCGTCTTTGAAGTCTCTGGTTCCGGAACTTCTTTTAGCGTAGTGCCAACCTAGCATCTCTGTTAGAGATGGAAAGTGGATGCGAGTTACATTTTTGGTATGGAAAGGCAGATTATCGATATTAAAGAAACTTAGCTTGAATTCATTTAAAAGCAGAAGAGGCAGGAAAACGAAAGACAACTTAGTAGAAAACTGCTATAGCAGTGCCGAACTGATGAATAACCAAAAACATTCACATTCTAAACTCACTTCATACGAATAATAAACAAGTTAGCTTTCGTTTTTTTCTATTCTGGATTTCAAAAATATTTCTGCCTGAATTCGCAAAACACTAATGTAGAAAATATCATAAATCATGCAATTCTAAAAACAGTTTTCAGCACTTTCTCCACGTTCGATACCTTCTTGCCTTTGGGCGACTAAATAAAAAACAACTACAAAACTTTTTATAAGCATTGCAAGCTGATGGTATAAATCATTCATTTACTCCCCACAGGCGGTGCCATCAAATTGAGTTTCGAACTTTCCCTTCATGCCGCTTTTGGTGTACAAAGTTCAGCTGAACTAGTTTTAAAATCTATAATTAAATACCAAACGGAACAGCCGGGGAAGGAGAGGTTAATTTTTTTTTGTTTTTTGGTTATTGCTCGCATATTTTTGCTTTTTGCTGGAGGAGTTTTAAAATTTGATCTGCATAGCACAAGCAGCTTATCAATTTTAACTTTTTGTTTTAAAACAATTTGTTGTTGCGTACCAAGTATGCGTGTACAGAATGCTTAAGCACATAAACTACAGGAGTGGCAATGCTTTCAATAAGCTACTTTGAGTTTATTTCATTGATTTAGTTGCAGAAATTTCAATTAATCTTATAGCAGATTAATAAACCGATTGCTTTGAACTATTAATTGGCTAAATTTAGAAATTTTGACTGCTTTTAAAATATGCATTTCATTATTTTTTTAAAGAAATGGTAGCATATTTGGACGAGTTAATTGGCCTTCGATAGCCTTCCTTAAGATGGCTTGCATTTTTCTCTCTCTCTCTCTCTCTCTTCCGCAAACTGAAACCACCAGCCAAATTCCAAGCATTTATTTCTTTGCTGCTATAAAACTAATATACATACGAGTATAAAACTGCCTCTGACAGTATGACTTATAGACAAAAGCTTGGAATCCTTTTTATTTATAAGCAAATGCCAAACCATGTCCGCAAAAAAACATTAAAAATCAAAGATTATTTTGCACCATTTCAAACTTGCACTTTAAAATACTATAATTTGATAGTCGATAAAATATCATTTCGAAATATATTTTTTTTTTGTTGAATCTGTTTAGAAAGCTTGAAATTTGTATTTAAAATTTAATTTGCAAACTCGAAATTTGTCCAATAATTTTGATAAAAAAGGTGAAACTTTTGATGAAAATTAGATGAATGTTTAAAAATCTTATTCAACATTTTGAAGCAATAGTTTGAAGTTTACGCTTATGCCGCTTTTGTTAGAGAATAAAATAATTTCTAAAAAAAAAAATTAATTTGTTATACGGATTTTATATCAAAATTTTTGAACAATACTATTATTTTTAGGTGGTTAATATATTTGTATACTCCCAACATGAACCAAATTAGATAATGAAAACTAGTTTTCAGAATATGGCAACCCCAATGCCATTTTGCCACCCTACTTTTCCAACTTTTTTCGCTGTATAAACTTAATCGTACTGGAAATACGATTTCTCTAAATATCTCGCCCACAGCGCCACCTAGCGGGCATAAGTGAGCTCATAAACCTTAACAGGAATCCCCTCCATAACTCAGCAGAATTTCATTGCAATCGGTAAACGGTTTAACTGTCTATAAGCTGCGGTACCAGCTAATCATATATTTTTATTAAAGTTGGTTCAACCTGTTATTTGACACCATTACCTCAATACTCGAATGAAATTTCTGATAAGTTACTGTTTTTGCAATTAAAATCATGTGGCAGCACCACCCAAAAATTTTACTAAAGCCTGTTTAGACACTTATACTTCAATACTCGAGTGAAATTTTCGATAAGTTAAAATTTTTTCAATTAAAATTATGTGGCAACACCAGCTAAAAAAATTTTTTTTATTACAGCTTTTTGAAATACCTACTTACCTACGATGAAGTTCAATACTCGAGTCAAATTTCTGATGAAATGTCATTTTTGCAAATAAAATCATGTGGCAACATCAGCCAAAAATATTTGTTTGTTGTTGTTTTTATTTAGTAACGTGTGTAACGGCATCAGCTTCTCGACGGAAAATCTCACCGGCGCAGTTAATTATTAGCACTGCGGTACAAGGCCACAACGTATTGTCAACATCCTAAGAGGAATTATACATTGGTATATATACGAATATTTGCAACAAATTGCAAACACTCAAAATATTAACAATTTGTGGAACTTATGCGCTGAAGTTCAGACACAACGATCAACACTTAACGACAGAGCAGTTGACGTCGCGTACAAACAGAGGTGCTGGCTTCGCTGCTTATACAATTTCGACTGCGAAAGTACGAAGCGAATCAACTTCAACTCTTCTACGCTGTTGAAAGAACCAACTTACGAATTTGAAAACAAAAACACAATAAAACGAATAGCAACGAAGGTACGTAACCTTTTAGTTGATGAGCAAAATTGTTTTGCGGAAAAGATAAGCCGAATTGGCAGATGCAAAAGCGCACAAATGACGATAGAGGTAACCAAGTCAGGTCCTATACTTGGTAAGATATACCAAATCCCTTTTTCACAACGCCCTGAGTTGTCGAGAATTTTGGCGAAGCTGTTGGTCAACGATATTATAAGTCCAAGTAGTTGACCTCACGCAGCTTCTGTACTTTTGCTAAACAAAAATCTAACGGCGAAAATCGAATGTGCACTTAACGAGGTCACAGTTTAGAAGAACTACGTAATGCCAATAGTGGAAGAACAACTCTCGCGTCTTTCAGGGAACAAATATTTTACCACATTTGACATGACGGTTATTACCAAGTACCAATGAACGAAAATTCAAAAAAATATACAGCAGTTTTAACTCACCTGGGTTTATTTGAGCATAACGTTATGCCTTTCGGTCTGGTAAATGTTCTTATTGTTTTCCAGGAAATAGTTGTTAACTTAATTAAGTCATTGAAACATCGCGGTAAGGTGGTAAGCTATGTTGACGAGGTTATCATAGCCACGAGAGCCATCGACGAAGGCATCATGGTCCTTAAAGAGTTTCTGGAAGCTATCAAAGCTACAGGTTCAACACTTAGACCATCCAAGTGTGCGTTTATGGCTCAGCAGGCTCAGTTTTTGCGTCACGATATAAACAGCGACGGGATACGTCCAGGTAAAAATAAAACGAAGGTTATCGAGGAATATCCAATTTCAATGGTGCTTAAACTCCCAAAGTAATGCGACGACAAAACAGAGTCCAAATAGTATAGTTTTTACCTACAAACTTCGGAATGTTACAACCAATCGGTTAATTCAAGCAGTACAGGACGAAAGCGATGAGGACACATGTCAACACGACCAATTCCGAATGAAAGCAGTGGCTGAACGAATCGATGCCGAAAGGGCCAAATGGAAGCAGCGGTTTGATTCAAAACATCAGTCGCCCCGACAATACAACGAAGGAGACTTGGTAGTGGTTGATTATGGTACCTCACACAACTTGACCCGTCGTTCAAAGAACCATATGTGGTAACTAAAGTTTAACCAATGACCGCTACGTAGTAGAAGATCTGCCAGATACTACAACTCGACGAAAACCTTACACACGTGTATTTGCAAATGAAAACATGAAACCGTGGTGTATTCAAGGTTTAGTAGACGATGATTTCGATGATGAGAAATCAGGTCCTGATGTCAACCGAAATCATATCGATGACAACGACCGCAGAGAATCGTCCGGAGATACGATCGATCAGGAAAGGCCGAGCTGTCAACGGCAAATGGCAAGGCCGGAAAATAATTGGAGAAGAAGAAAGGAGTAGAGAGTAGCAATCCATGGGAATTTGAAAAGCGGCTGCCGATTTTGTAACTGAATTTTCATTTATTTTTTTAACATATGGATATATAACAATAAATATTTAACACTTATATATAATCAATTTTTTGGTACAAAAACATATTTTCATTTTAAACTAGAATTTTTACCGCAATACTCATTTCAAGGCTACTTTTTTTCACTTATTTCGCGAGGCGCTAAAGCTTTCCCACACTTGACAACTGAAGATATTTAAAATGCTCGCTTCATTGTTCAACCACTGCTTAAAATTTCATGAATGCCAGAGTTCTAACCAGAAAAATACGACAGAACAATAACTTGATGCCTTTAAGGTTGCATAAATATTATTGTGCATTATGCAATTGAAGCTTTCAACATAAATATCACCAATGCTTCCATTCAGCCACTGCATAGCTTTTAGATTAGCTATCCATCTGCAGAAATATGTTTTATAGCAAGTCTCAAATGCACAAAAGTGCGCCATGTCTTCTGCGGAGAATAAAATCGTAAAATTTTCAGCAGTTCACGATTTGTGCACTTTATGATGCCTTTGCGGTGTGGCCATTATAACGGTCTGATTTTTTTCTTATTTTTATTTTAATTTCTTTTTATGTCAAAATATTTGATTTATATATTAAAAATGGTTTATACGCAAACATATAATATAATATTTGATTTTTCTCTTATTCTGTTCTATCAGCAACACCTTTAAAAATTTATTAAATGATCAACCAACGCAAATGCATCGAACATTTATCATACAGCCAGAGATACTCAAGGATGTCAGTTGCAAGGATATCATGCAAATGTTTACAGTAAAGCACGAATGCAATGAGGCAGCGGCAATCAGTAACGTAAAAACTTTGAGCCATGTCGACAAATATGCGAGCATTAAATGCAAGTAGAGTAAACAAAATGCTGGTGTCGAGGCAAATGCTAGAAGGTACTAGAAATGCTGACGCAGACGCAGGCACATACACATACACTCATACACGCGTACATATACGGAAATTTCATATTCAACACTATCTTTAAAATATGTCAATCAATTCTTTTAGTGCTTACTGGTTGTTAATGCTTTATCTTCTCCCAGCACCTATAAGTCCATATACTTCAAAAGGAACACGGAGACCTGGGTAAACATATTTTCCCAGACTAGGAAATAAAACTGAACAAAATAGAATAAATACTAAAATCGATTACGGAAATTGGCTCAAAGAAATACTCTGACTCCTTGAAGGGGGCGCATTAGACCTTACAGGGCGCAGTGCTAATCCCCTCATAATAAGAATAATAATCCATATACATACCAGGGAAGCTTACTGACTTTCAGATCAAATCAAAAGGTACGCAACTAATACGGGTAGATCAGGAGCGCTTGAGGAACCGTCTAAGGCTAACAAAGCTGCAGCTCTCGAATTTGGTAGGTATCCTTACCGGACATTGTCCGTAAGGTGTCCATACGGCGGGGCCTTTCTGTAGAAACTGAAGAATGAGGTAGATTCATCTCAGAACCTTCTTTTCAGCTGCCCTGCTCTCATCGGGCAAAGGTTTAGACATCTGGGCTCTCACGTTTTCGCTACACCTGCGGGTATTGCGCGTGTAAATATCACACACCTGGTGAAATTCAACAGTAGTGAAAAGTGTAATACAATGTAGGTCCCCGCCGTGGATCGTCATCCTCTAATCCAAAGTCCCTCCTTCCTGTCTGGTTCCTTTCCTTCTCCTTTCCCCACAACGTACAAATTTTGAACATTTATTCAAGTGGGCCCCTCGCAAGCGCAGCCATTTATCCTTTTTGCTTGACTTTTTACCTGCTTTGCAAACAGTTATGGAAGTCTGTTGAAATCTCGAATATCTCTTAATAGGCTGATTGATGCCTTAGCTTCTTAGCTATGGAGCCTTTGTCACTTACCATTTCATTCATAAATCGATGAAAAGGTAAAAGCACCAAAGAATTCTCCAGAAAATTAATGAACGTCAAATTCTAAGCAAAATGGAATGGCCTCTTTGCAGAGCAGTTGGTCTAATCTAACCCTAACCTTAGTTAATAGTTTAGGATATAGTCAGTTCTCAAAATATTTTTATTTGAATCATCATATCCTTGCGTTGCTTTCTCAAAATCGGTGTGCAAAAACCTATCCTTTTTTAATTTGCTTGACTTTTGCTGAAAATTTCGATTTTTTTGTAATTGTCAAAGTTTTCAAAACATTTATTTTTTTTTTTCATTTATGTTATTTGAAGCACTTGATCGATGGATACGTTTTGATGAAAATTTCCACTTTTTTTTAAATAATTAGAATTTTGAAAACATTTATTTTTTTGTTTGCACTCCTTCATAACACTTGATGGATTTATGGGTAAATTTTTTAAGTCATAACTTTCAAATTATCTATTTTTATCTCCAATTCTTCGTTGTATATTTGCAAATAAAAATGATTTATTCTTTATTTTAATGCAATACCTGGCCGAAGCTTTTTCTTTTTTCTTTTACTGAAAATTTCGAGTTTTTTTTAAGTAATCGAAATTTTCAAAACATTTCCTTTTTGTGCATTTTTTGTCTACTTGCTTGAAAAAGATTTGCACAAAAATCATTTTTCTTTCATTTTCTTGAAATACGACAGAATTTTTTTTCTTTGAAAATTTGGAGTTCTTTAATAGACTTAATATTTTTTGCTTTTCCTTGCCATTTTTGATCGAAGATTTTATTTATTTTTTGCTAAAAATTTCAACTAATTTTTTTAAATAGTCAGTACTTTCAAAATATTGCCAAGTAATGGTCAGAATTTTCAAATATTTTGATTGCACTTCCTCCTAATACTTAAACGAAAGATATTTACAAAAATAAAAAAAAACATCTTTTTTATTTGCTTGCAGTTTTTAATCAATTGAATTTTTTTTTTAAAGGTCCAGTTTTTTTTTAATAATCAAAATTTTCAAAACACCTGTTTGAAGTTCTTAGGTTAGGTTAGGTTGGTATGGTTGTCCAAGGAATGAGCACACTTCGACGAAGAAAAGGATTCGTCCTTTGTGGTACCATTATGGCGGAGGTGAGATGAAGGGTAAAAAGGCCTATGAGATGCAGGGAGAGGGCGGGAGAGGTGGTGCTGGGATGGTCAGGAGCGTGTCGATTTACGAACGATGACTATGCTGCGTTTGCGCCAACCGCTTTGTGCTGCTGATAAAATTCATCAGATTTTTAATGTCAGCGCCAGCTATATCAGCAGGCGCAGCAAAGAAGTAAGAGCCAAGATGCCTGGATCTTAGCCCCGCCAGAACAGAGCAACTAAGGAAAAGGTGCTGAGATGATTCCATCTCATCCTCCATACATCCAGCGTAAAAAGGACTCGAGGTGATTCCAAGTTTCACAACATGCACTCCTCGCGCATTGTGACCTGTGAGAGAACCCACGAGATTAGAGAGCTGATATTTTTTCAGCCTCAGAAGCTCGCCCGAACGCCTCCGGTCCACACGTGGCCAGAAGGATTTCGCGAACTTACACGTTTGTGTACTTGCCCAGTGCTCGCTGAGTTGGGCGATGCTCACCTTTCCAGGAGCAGACCGCAGGTAGTCAGGGGGATCCCAATTCTCTCCCTTCGCGGGCAAATCACCTCACATGTCTCTTGTCTGGCCAGCTCATCCGCCTCACAGTTTCCTGCAATGTCGCTGTGACCAGGAACCCAGATGAGGCTTATATCAAAGAATTCGGACGCAGTCGAAAGTCAGGTCAAGCATTCCCTGACCAGTTCCGAATGCACCGTCATAGACCCGAGGGCCATTATTGCCGCTTAGCTGTCGGTGTAAATATTTACTTTCTTGACTGTTAGTACGCATGTGAGCAGCCAATCAGCTGCCTTCTTGATTGCGGCTACCTCTGCCTGGAACACACTGCAGTGGTCCGGTAACCTGAATTTGAGTCTGATGGGGAGCTCCTCGCAAAAGACTCCTCCGCCAACATTTCCTTCCAACTTCGATTCATCCGTGAACAAGTTCACCAGGCCCTGCCCCCAAGTGTAGCCCTCCGTCCACTCTTCCCTTGACGGAATATAAGTGGAGAAGGTTCCGGTTGGACTAAACGAGGGTATACACTGATCCGCTGACAGAGGGATGAACTCGAAGTTTCTAAGGATGCTTGAGTGCCCATAAGTGAGGTTGAAATTCTTAGTTTTTAGTCATTTTTTCAAATACTCAATGCGCATTTATTAAAGGCGGTGGCACTAGAACAACAACAATATTTTGAACGCAAAGTATTGGCAAAATAGAAAACAAGAAATGAAATCGCCTTGTTTCATTCTGGGCTGACAGCCACATGGTGACGGCGAAAGAAAGAATATAAATCAGCTGTTTTACCGATACCATCTTCAACACATTCGCCTTGTAAATACTTGATCGAAGGAATTTTTTTTTTTTGTGAAAATTTTAAATTATTTTGTCTAAAAACACATTCCCTGACCAGTTGTTTACCATTTTTTCATTGAAAATTTGGAGTTCGTTTTTTAATAGTTAGAATTTCCAAAACATTTATTTTTGTGTATTTTCGTACTCGGAGTACTGCAGTACTTGATCGAAGATTTTTTTTGTATAATTTTTTTAGAGTACAAAAGATCTCTTAGAATATTTCGTGGAAGAGAATTGACTGCATCTTAACCTAAAATCAATAATAGAATCGAGGAAAAGCGTGAACCAGTCATGGTTCCAAAGTAATTTAAATCGCATTTAGTACAGTACTAATAAATCTTCCCTTGGGGTACAATATCTTTTCCACAAATATGCTTGTCTACAAGCCAGCTCGCTTGCATCCACTTATTTTCAAATTTACTAGTACAGTAGCCCATTCATTCACTTCGTTGATTTCTTATGCGATTCACATAATTTATGCAAAACAGCAAAGCTCATAAAAATGTAAATAAACAGTAAAATAAGACAGTAAAAATTGTGTGAATTTTTTTTTCATTTTCTCCACCTCCGACTGTTTCGACTCCGTTTAAAAGTGAATTGTGTATTTGTCTGTGTGTCTGCACTGTCAACAGTTGACACTATCTTCCGCTGGGCGATAAAATAAAGCTAGGGAATATTTGTTTTTAACAACTTGCTTTCTGTTTTCACCCGCAATGGCTACATTACTCATTTTTTCCTTTAAAACTGGCTCAGTCTGGGCTACGGACTCGTGCTAATAAATGAATGTTTGATTATTATTGTTGGCGGTAAAGAGATACTCTATAAACGAAAATGTTTATATCGATGGTTTTCGAGAAAAGTAACATAATTCAAAAATACAAAATACACCTAATTCTCTTTTTACACGATAGATACGTTCCCAAGGAATTCGTGTGAAAAAAAAATTCGTGTAAAAAGAGAATTAGGTGAAAACAATACTAAAAAATTCTTTTTAGAGTTCACTAAAGAATTTATTTCGTGTTTACACATTTTAATTCTTTAAATATATTATAAGAAATAAATTATACTTTGAAAAAAAGAAAATAATATCTGAAATTCATTAATATAAAACAAGTAAAAATAATAAAAACATAAAAAACTTGTATGCATTGTCACTTTCTGACAATAAACGCATACGTTTGCGTAAGACTAGAATATCACTGCCATCACTAGAATTATTTTGTTCATCATCTTGTGAAATTGTTTCTGGATTATCATCTCTAGGCTCCTGTGTTAATAATTCAGTAGTTTTTAGAAGGAAATCAGTCATTAAAGATTGTGTTTAATTTCGTGATAAACCTCTATAAAGTTCCCTGTAAGATGCCATTAATGATTTCAGTTCACGTTGAAATTTCGCAGCTCGTTCCTCATCAGGATCATGTTGTTGAAAATGATTACCTAATTTTCTGGCAAGATCAAGACCTTCTTTAATTAGAGTTGCATTTAAAATGGGAGGATCTTCTTCGTCATTATCGTCATGTTCTCTGTCTTGATGAGTCTCAAGGGTGAGGTCTATAATTTCATTTTCGCTCAAGCTTTTATCAGCTAATAATTCCTCTATATCGGCAAATGATAGATCATCGAATCCATCTCCACCAATTGTATGTGCCAGCGTTGTGATGTCAGTAAAAACAGCGTTATTATGGATGATAGGATCAGGATCTTTGCTTTTGACACATTCTGGCCAAATATTTTTCCAACATGAGTTCAAGGTTGCTGGCTTTAAGTCAGCTAACGCTAACCCAACTTGATTAATGCAGTCCATAATAGAAAATTTTTTCCACATATCAATGACTGTTAAATCCTCATTATGGTCTAGTTTGTCTACCACGTATAGGAATGAACGTTTTATGTAGTACTTTTTAAAAGTAGCAATCATCCCTTGGTCTAGCGGTTGTATTAAGGATGTAGTGTTAGGCGGAAGATAGCAAAATTGCACATTTGGGTGCTGCAAGAGCGGATGGCAAGGTGCATTGTCTAGAATTAAAAGAACTTTAAATTCTAGACATTTTGCATTCATGTAGCGTCTAACTTCTGAAATGAAGTATTTCTGGAACCATTCTGTAAAGATTGCACTGGTCATCCATGCCTTTTTGTTTGCTGTCCAGTGAATTGGCAGTTTATTGAAATCTACACTTTTCATCGAGCGTGGTCTTAAAGCACGATTTGCTAGCAGTGGTTTTAACATACGTTCTCCTGAAGCATTGGAACAAAACAACAATGTTACACGGTCCTTTGCTACTTTTAAACCACCGGCAGTTTTCTGCGATTTTGCAACATAAGTTCTGCTCGGCATTTTTTTCCAAAAGAGGCCACTTTCATCTACATTCCAAACTTGATCTGGGGTGTATCCTCCATCTTCAATAATTTTTCTAAGTTTTTCAGGAAATTTTTAGGCAGCCAATTCATCTGCAGACGCAGTTTCTCCCTTAATTTTTACATTATGGAGAGCATGTCGTTTAAGAAAACCTGTGATCCAACCTGTACTTGCAGAAAATTCGGGTTGTTTTGACTGAGATGAAGTGCCTGGCTCAACTTCTTTAATACGTTTATAAATTCTTAATGCAGTTTGCTTGATAGCAATTCCATCTACTGGTATTCTTTTTTGTGATTTATCTTCAATCCACATTACCAAAGCTTTTTCCATCTTCTCTTTGACAACATCTCTTATGTATAACGATGATTTAGCACTTATTTTCGTTCCAGAACATACCGATTTTCCAATCGCAGTTTCATTTTTCTTGATCGTTCTTATGGTAGCTTCATGAATAACAAAATGCTTTCCTACAGCCCTTGCTCCTTATCCTGTTGTAAGTTGATCTAAAATTTTAATTTTAGTATCTAAACTGATCGCCTTCCTCTTGGCTTTTATTACAGGTGAATTATGTGACATTGTATTAAGGCTACCGAAATATTTTTCATATTAATAATGCAAAGATTTGAAAATTATTTAAAGCTTACCTGTTATTGAGTTAATAAATCTATACGAGCACTAACTTTATTTTACTTATAATGTTTTAAATACTCACAACAACTAAGCGTCTTTTCTTTTCAACTCTCAAAACCAAACTAAATTGCGTAAAAAGTACATTACGTCTTTACTCTATGCATAATTCGGGGAATCCCACGCATATACACATATTTTTATAGCAACAGCTGTACACGATAACAGCCCAAAGCCGCTCATCCTGTATAGATGCGATTACATGCTGATATTCCAAGATCCTAAACAAATAGCCTAAACCGATATGCTAAAACAAAAATCCCAAACAATGAATCCGATTTGCTCTATGAGATTCAAGAAAAATTCATAATATATTGAAAATCGTGTTAAAACAAAACAATTCGTGTAAAAAAAAATTTTTTTTCTCTTTTTAACTCGTGTTAAATCAAATTCGTGGAAAAAAAATTCGTGTAAAAAGAGAATTAGGTGTACTGAGTTGGGTCAGTTTTCTAGATAAGTGGCGCGCCAATTCGATCACCTGACAAAACGACACTAACGCCATCTCTCAGAATTGCTTCAAGATTCGCTTATTACGCTTTTCCAGATAAAAATATATAAACTCTGTAATTGATTTTAGCTTTTAACGGCAAAACTCCGATTTTGAGGTGTGTCGCTTTTCTCGAAAACCATCGATATATATATACCAACATATCAAGACGAGAATTTGACGAAATAGCTTTAATCTTCGGAAGGTACTCTGCATTTTTAGACATTTTCAGACGTGGTCTCACATCAAGAAGGTTTCGGAGCCCTTTTATTAAGTGACTTTTGGTTATCCTGTATTCCTTGTTTAAGTTCGAAGATTACTTCAGAGTATTTTAAAATCAATACGCGTTTTCTAAAATACTTACCAGATACCCTATGTGGCCTTAAGTTAACCCCTTACGCATCCCATAGAGAGTGGCAGCCACTTAAGCACCTCTGAGGTACATTTGCTACTTTAAGAAATCATAATTTTAAATGAAGAAAAAGCCTATCTTTGGTCAAGCCACTAAAAAAGCTACACCCATTCAACCCGCGCAAGTAAGCATAACTTTCTGCCGGTATATTCCACGATTACAAAGAGAAAAATTTTAGAATTTCATAATTCCACAATCAAAAGAAGTTATCGTCCCTATTGTCAGAAAAAACTTTACCAAAACATTAGTTGACCTTAAAAAGGCCAACTTTATACCATAACATTTTTGAAAATTGTTAAAAAAGTAGTAATCGCTTGTTGTCAGATCTGTGCTATAAGACGAGTTAGAGTCTCCCATCCAAGCTCTCGGTACCACCTACGCCTAGTTAGGCTATGGCCTCGCGTCGGACTGCAAATCAATACCCTCAAAACTAAGTCCGTGGAAATCAACACCTTCCTCCAAAACAGGTTCACAATTTATGAAGAACCCATTGAAAACTTCAACAGCTTCACCTAACGAGGAAGCCAAATCACACTGGATGGTGGAATAAAAGCCGATAGCCGAAAAAGCCAAGGCAGCCTTTGCAGGACTCAAAAAGAACTGGTTTCCCCAATAGCTGACCACGTGCACCAAGCAACCATGGATTTCACGATTTGGTATTTGTATCTACAGGAACTTCTTCATGGTATAAATACTCTCAAAGGTTTGACATTGCCTGCCGAAGGGCGGCCGCTATTAGAAAAGAAAACATATCTGCCGTTCGGAATCGGCTTGAAACTGTAGGCCCTTTCATTTGCAGAACAACATCAAAACGCACGCCTCATATAGGAGGAGCTCGGCCAAACACTCAAAAAGAGTTTACGTGCCAATTACATATACTATACATACATATATAATATATCCGTATCTACAACGCGGAAGTTACAAACATTCTTGAACCGATTTCTTAGAAGTATCCTCCGTATCTGGTGACTCGACAATTGGATTTCAAACGAATAACTCCTTGATGGAAGCAGACAAAAACCATAGACATTGAAATACGAGAGCGAAAATGACAAGGATCTCGCAGCAGGGGACGCCCTAAAGAATCTCGGCGACGCACAATGCGGATTTTTCGACAAATTTTTTTCACAAATCCAAACGAAGGCCCTAGCATAACCCTCAAAACCCAGTTGGCGGATGGAGAGATCAGTGCGAAGTACAGAGAAGGAAGAGGAGATCTGCTTCAAGATGCTACTATCTGCTACAGGAAGTTGCCTCAAGAGGCCAATCTCCTTCAACCTAACAGCGCTCTGAGCAGCAATGGATTTAACTTGCAGATCCACGGAAAGGAAGTGCAGAATGACGTTGAGGGGAGCAGTGGGGCATGTTCTATAAGCCCCAGTGATGCCCACACGTGCAGTTCTCGGAACTCTCTCTAGTTTAGTGGTATTGTAGCCCTGCTGAAGAGCTACCCGCCAAATTAGGCAACCATATGTCAAAATTGGCAGAACCACTAAGTTGTACATTGTTGGTACTCAATAGCCTTTTAATCTTACCGGAAAAATTGTAAACTGAAATGAAGAGTTAGGTTAGGTCGTAGAGCGGCAGTAGTAGAGTAGCTAATTTATGTTTTTTCTTAATTTTAATTATTTTTGCTTTTGTGGTTATCGAGAGAGTTCAAATAAAAGCAAAATAGATGCCTTTGTTGTTTTTTCTCTGCTGCTGTCACGTTATTGGGAGTGTTAATGCAAACATGCAAGAGTATACACACAAACAAAGCCAAATTCACTAAGCCAAGTAGCGGAACTTCAAGATCCACAACCGTCTGTATTCTCTCAACCATGATTCGCATTCAGACATTCCCTCTCTCTTCGCTCTCCGCTGTCCAACTGTCCAACCAGCTCTCGTCATACATCAATATAAAAGTAATTAATGAACCTGCCTAGAGCGACTAAACACAAACGCTTATAATAAACGCAAATCCCTCCTGGCGCCTAATAATCAACTTTAACAGCGAAACTTTTCCCTCAGAAACGTGTACAACTAAGACATATTTCCACTGAACAAAAGGAGAATAACCGAAATGCGTTTTCAATAACCGAAACTACCTGCCCCTCAAACAAAAACAATAAATCTTACACTATTTAGCTGTTCTAAGTAAATAATTAAGTGTCTGTGCCAACAGCATGCATCCATACATCCAAGCATACACACTTCCATACAATAAGTGGATAGACTTCCGGCGTGAACAACTAATAAACAATTTAATGAACTGAGCAGCACACGACAAGCATACGCACACTAGTTATATTAGCAACACAGCTAACAACAACAAATCATGTCAGCAACATTTAACAAGTCTAAGCTTCAAATAATGTCCCAAAAGGATAACAGCCCCGAAACTTTTATCACTTTCATTTTCAATTTGACCAATTCATTGGAACTGGCTGATGTTGTATTAAAAGCGCCTAAAAGCAGACCAAACCAGCGGGTGTTGTCGCCACAATTCTGCAGAACTTGTTGTGGCTTAGCTCTGGAGAGTCGGTTATTTATTAAATGAGATCGAAATCAAGCTGCGCCATTGGGCATAGAAGGTGAGGGGCATGAAAGTTTCTCACTTAAGGTAGCACACTTCAAGGCGCTTGACATTGACAAATAACAGAAAATGGGCATAAACAAGGTTTTGATTTGGGCAAATTGGAATTTCATTTCTGTGTTTTTTTACTTGTTTCTGTTTTTTTTTTAGTCTATTCCGAGACAATTAATATGCTTAAATAAGCAGCGCCTTAAGTTATGCAGCAATTTTATTAATTTAAGGGGTGATCTAGAGCTCGAAAATTTAGGGTATTTTGAGGAATTTTTTTACAAAAAAAATTAAAAACCATTTTTTTTTTTTAATTTTAATAATTTAAAAAATAGCGTTGAAATTGACTCTCCCGCAAAACTGAACCTGTGTTGTGCATTTTGGCTCTTCTATATAAATATATGAAACACAAAAACCTTAAAAATTATTATTCAGTTTGACTGTAGCCATGTCCCGTACTAAAGTAAAAACAAAAAAAATTTACAAAATGGCGCGGTTTTGAATTTGACACTAAAAAAAATCAGGTTTTTTTCAAAAAAAAATACGAAATAATTGAAATAATAATATGATTCTAGTACGAGCGATTGCTATTGACCTTGTGAGCAGCATATTAAAATTTCAGACGATTCGGTTAAATAGTTCTTTTTTTTGCTTCGACAACACCAGACCGAAAAAAGTAGTTTTGAGATAATTGAGATAAAGTTTTGAGAGTGGATATTTTCCATTGGTGCCGCCACGTAACGAATCTGACTCTGGTTGTAGAATCGAAAAAACTGGGAATATCCTTCTAAAAATTTGGCATTATATTCCTAAAAGCGTATACTTTCGAAATATCAAAAACAAAAAAAAACATTTTTTTGAAAATTCCAGACCACCGAGAGCCCTTAAATTAATAATAGTTGCAGTGCTGCCTAAATTCTGCACGTATTTCCTGTAAAATATAATTTTTTTGTTTTTCATAAATGAATTTATTGCTCTAATATCGGAACTCATATACCTTAATTTTTGCTTTGGTCAAGCGAAATATCCGCTTGAAGACAGATTAGGTTAGGTTAGTTGAAGCGGTTGTCCACAGTGAGACACACTCAGACCCATTGTGATGCCGCGTGGGCAGCTTGTCCTGATCTCTCCTAAACTCAGTATGTGCTTTTTAAAAATTTTAGCATATCCTCGATTTTGACAGAACTAAGACCTTCAAATTCATTAAAGGATTGTCTACCGAAAATGATGAGTCTAGGCGGGCAAGTATTGGCGGGACTGCATGGATGCATGGGCCTTGAGTAGCCCCCCAGTAAATAAGTATCCGTAAAACAGAAGCAAACTTTTTATTCTTACAGCATTTATTTCTAACCTTTCAGTCTCTTTTTTATATTCCTCAACTTTTCCTTTTTTCCATTATTTTTCCAAAATCTTCGCCTTTTTATTGAAACTATTTCGAGCAATAGCTCGGGTGCCTCAGCATCCAACAAATAACTACGAGTACTGACAGTTTATTATACTCGTAGGCCATACAACTACAAAGGGTATGAATTCGCTTTCCGCAATTAGTCCCTCACTCTGCATAAGGTAAGCACAGCAACTACATCCTTGATACGAGTATACCAGCATAGCACATTTTAGAAGCCTTCTCAAAGAAAACCAACAATAGAAAAAAATGCAGTAATAGTCTAGGGTCAGGCTTGCTCTTCTTCTTCTTGATTGACGCGATAACCGCTTACGCGATTTTGGTCGACTTTAACAAAGCGCGCCAGTCGTTTGTTTCTCATGCTAACGAGCGATACGCCAAGTTTTCACAATGCGCCAAGTCTTGGAAAAGTCCCGTGAAAGGAGAATCGACACACAGCAGCTTTTGTTGATTTCAATGCTGCATACGGCAGTACGAAAAGGAGTTACCTATTTATATGGCGCAATGTCTGAATTTGGTATCCCCGCAAAGCTAATACGGCTATGCAAAGTGACGTTGCTCAATACGTTTAGCACCGTCGGAATTGGAAAGGACCGCTCTGAGCCGTTTGATACGAAACAAGGTTTCAGACAGGGGAACTCGCTATCGTGTGACTTCTTTAACCTGATGTTGGAGAGGATCGTGCGAGTCGCAGAACTTAATCGCTCAGGCACAATTTTTTATAAGAGCGTACAATTTTTGGCATATGCGGAGGATAGAGACATCGTCGCATCCGTTGCAAAGCGAATGGGTCTGGTGTTGAACAAGGAAAAAACGAAATACCTCTTGTCATCAAACAGTCGCCGCAATCGCGTATCGTTAGTATCGTAGGCGATAGAAAAAAAAGCTGTATGAGCTTACCACGACATAGACATAGCGCAGCGAATAAAAATCCAGCGGCTACGTTGGCTGGGTCATGTCGTCCGAATCGATACCAAAGTTTCGGCTCTGAAAGTATTGGATACGGTACCAGCTAGCGGTTGCAGCTTCCCTCTGCGTGGGAAAGAACAGGTGGAGAAGGACTTGGCTTCACTTGGTGTTTCCAGCTGCCGCCGGTTAGCACGTGGAAGAAACGGCCGGCGCACATTGTTAAAGTCGGCTAAAATCGCATTAGCGGTTATTGCGTCAATCAGGAAGTAGAAGAAGAAATAGAAACATCCTCTTCACCTTCTTATTTTCTTCTTTTTCTACATAAACGTGCACCTCAAATAATTTTTTATTTTAATATTTTATTTAATGCATAAATTTTAAAGCCCATTTTTCAACCAAAATCTGCTCAACATTACCTAAGCTTGCCCTTAATTAATCAACGTCCAACATTTTCCACAAAGTTGGCCACCAAGCCAGCATAAAATTGCACAACTACTCACCATCAATAAATAAAGCACATAAAGGACATATCTAGATTGTGTATAATTCTCTTAAAAGTACTTCCCTTTTCTACTAAAAATTTCAATTTTTCATAAAGCATTAGAAATTCCCATTTGTTTAAGAATTGTGGACACCCAAGCGAGCAGCATCCAGCTATAGCAAAAACCCAGTACCACTGAGTAGCCACAAAATAGAGTGGCGCCTGGTTTTGCTTTCGCCAACTACCTAACCACCCACCATTTCCTATTTAGTTGCTGGCGCCGCGCAAGTTGTATATTTGGCCTCTTGTATACGACGCCAGAGGCAGGTAGTTGTGCATGTTGTTGTAGTTCATGACACATGAGGCAAATAATTTAGCATAACGGTTGCTAGCATATCACCGAAACAAAAACACCCACAACACCTAGAAAGCTAAGTAAGACTATGCACGAGAATCAAGAGGACTTACAAGGAAAAGTCTCAGTGCTTGCTAACTCGCAAGAAAGGACAGAGCAAATTGCGTATGTTCCAGCAGTAGCCGAAACGGAAAAACGTACAACTCGAAGTGGGGCACATAACAACAAAAACTGCATACACAAGTATGTGTGGAGTAAATTGTTGGTTACTTTATCAAAGCTTTTTTGCTGGCGTCACTACGGTCAGCTGTACCAATCAAGTAAGCGCCGATTTACACAGGGAAACATTTATTTTATTTTATTTTATTATTAATCAAACACACAACCATAAATTATTTTACAGTGTTTGAGCTTAACTCTAAAAGATTAAAAATATCATTAAAAATAGATGTGTTCTGGCAGGACGACATTTTGTTCGTGAGAGAAGCACGGACGGTGAAGAGGGAGAGGATTTTGTTTCCCGTACTGACGACACGCTTTGTGATTCTTTTTCATTCCATTTCATTCATTCGTTTTCTTCTTTTGTGGGAAAAAGTTCTTAGCTCTGTGTTGGTTTTCAAACAAATGGAAGAAATCAACGATGACAAACATCAAAACGCTGCTTGGGAAATACAGCATAATTTTTTTCAGTAAAGTAAGTATGATTTAAAAAACGTATTGGGCATGTTTATGTTTAATGCAAATTTTTTTTTATTTCTAGATACTCGGCTTAATTTTAAGTTAAGTACAACCCTGTTGGCACTCGAAGTGTAACCAATTAAAATGGCCATAAATTTAGTTTGGAAAATTACTTTTACTCAATTCAAAGTAAAAAATGTGTGAAAATATTGCAAAATTACGAATCAATTTACTTTTGCTCGATATGACCACCTTTTGTCTTGACTATGGCCTGGAGATGAACCAAAAGCGAATCACAAGCTGCCCGAATGTGACAATCTTGCGGACAATGTCTTTTTTCACCGTCTCGAGACTGGTGAATCTTTTAGTTCGGACCTTGCTTCCCAAAATTGCCCAAAGAGAATATTCCATCGGATTCGCGTCTGGTGAATTTGAGAGCCATTGTGTGGACGTTATGAAGTTCGAAACGTTATTTTTTGACCATTCTTGATTCACTCCAGCATTGTGAGATAGTGCCGAATCCTGTTAAACGTCCATGGTCTGCCACCGAAATATTTGTCTGCCCACAGTTTCAAAGCGACATCCAGAATATTTTCCCGATAATATTTCGCGTTTAGGTTGATGCCAGGCTCGATGAAAAGGAGTGATGAGCCTCCATCTGCGGTTACAGCGGCCCAAGCCATTACCTGTGGCGGGTGATCAATCGATGACTCAAATTTTTGTATGAACGGTCGATCAAATAAACCCTATCGTTTTGGGAGTTTACGAATGCTCAATTTCGTCTCGTCATAAAACATAATGTTCCGAAAATTTCCGTTTTCGGCCAAGCAAAGCAACTCCCGCGCTCTCTCAAATCTGACTTCTTGCTGTTTTGGTGTGAAATCATCCGCCTTTTGGATTTTGTAAGGCTTGACTTTGAGATCATTTTTCAGTATGTGGCAGATGTTACGGTCAGATATTTTCAGTTCTTTTGCATTTGATTGGCACTTCGTCAATTTTCGAGCCATTTCACGTGACGTTGCAGCGTTTTGATGACCACCTTCGTGACATTTTGCGATGGTACCACTACCATTGTAACGAGTAATGGTGCGATAAACAAAAACTTTATTTACTTAAGCTCACGAACAATCGATGGTTGTGATTTTCCAGCCAAATATAATGCAATCACACTATTACTTTTGAAATTCATTGGTGATTTTCTTTTCTCGCGGTTAAAAAATAAATAAATAATTGGCGCGTACACTCCTGTTAGGTGCTTGGCCGAGCTCCTCCTCCTATTTGTGGTGTGCGTGTTGATGTTGTTCCACAAATGGAGGGACCTACAGTTTCAAGCCGACTACGAACGGCAGATATTTTTATGAGGAGCTTTTTCATAGCAGAAATACACTCGGAGGTTTGCCATTGCCTGCCGAGGGGCGGCCGCTATTAGAAAAATGTTTTTATTAATTTTGCTTTCACCGAGATTCGAACCAACGATCTCTCTCCGAATGGTAATCACGCACCAACCCATTCGGCTACGCGGTTACTCTCGGCAAAATGCATCTGCGCGCTTATAAACAATACTCTGGACTGTCATTTAGCCAACTAACAGACAGCTGATGCTCGTACATCAGCTGCGCGAGCAATCTGAAGTTGGTTACACTTCCAGTGCCGGACCCTGTATAACTGAAAATGAAAAAAAGTTTAATATTTATTATTGTATTTAACCAATTCAATTTGCCTTATTCATTGAAATATTTAAAAAAACTGTTGACGAACGTTCTCCGCTTTACATTTTCATGGATTGTAGAATATATCCGAGCCAGAAGATGCTAAAGAAGTAAACTCAAAAGCAACGAATGTTGCCCGTGTGACCTCGAATGAAACATCAAGAGAAAGTTTCCAGTGTCCCACTTTCAGATGTCTCTATGTGTAAATCGTTGCTGACTTTTTCAATGCATTTTTGCTGGCATCGGTCAGCTGTACCAATCACGTAATAGGAGCTGCAATGCGTTGTCAGCACCCGCTATCCTCTCGCCTGAACCACGTGGCTGAGAAAGAAGAGTAAGCACATGTGCGCATACAACACTGCTGGACGCGTGTGAGTGTACTGTGTGAATGGCTAGTGGAGTGTGTAACCTGAAGATGTTAATTTTAAAGCATCCGAGGCTTTAGTTGCTGCGCTCAATTATTTTGTTATTTTTGCTTCATACATTACATGTGTGATGATTTTTTACATTTCACATTCTTACATATTTTATTTTATATTTTTCCCTTCTTTCGCACTCCACGCAGCCTGTTGCTTACTTGCGAGATGTTGTTGTCATTGTAAGCGGTTACATGTGAGGAACCCCAAATTTTACTTGTACTTGTCTTTGATGATGTTACATGACCGTAAATTGAAGTGCCAGCCTACTGTGGATTTAATAATTGTACCAAAGGGATTTATCGGCAAGTCTCATTCAATTCATTTGTTTCTTGCTTATTTTAAACATTTTTTTTTAAGAAAATATGATGCATTCTCCTAGAAAACTTTTGTGGAAACCAAAAAAAAAATTCTAAAAATTTTCATTAAAATTTCAAACTTTTTAACTAGAATTTGAAAAAAACGAGTAAGCAGGACTATATATATATTAGTATGTAAATATATAGAACATCCTCTTTGTCTCGACCACATTTCATGTATCGTTAGGGCTTTTCTTTAGACATTCACAGACAAATACCACGATCTTCCATGCCCAGCTCTTCGCCTTAATGGAAACAGTGGAAATCATATCCAAAAGAGGGTTCTAGGAAGTAAAAATTAAAATACTTTCTGACCGGTTCTCAAAGCCTTGAAAAGCTTCACATTCAAGTAAAACGTCTTAAAAGAGTGTAGCAATCAACAAACTGGCCATTCATAATCAGATCTGACTGATGTGGGTACCAGCACATGAGGGACACGAAGGAAACGAGAAGGCAGACTTTTCTGCCAAAAAAATGGGCAGAAGGGCTATTTATTAGACCAACCCCATTTTCCGGCTTTAAGAAAAATAATATAAAACAGGAAACTAAAAAATGGATCCAAACTAAAATCAGTGAACTCTGGAACGCCACAAGCGGCCTTAATCATTCCAAGAAGTCGTTCAACTTCAATGCCTACAGAGCAAAATCTGCTGTAACCCTAGATAAAAAGGGCATCAGATTACTCTGTGGAGCACTTACAAGTCACTTTGCCTATAATAAATACTTAAACACAATAGGGTTATCTACAATACAGGGTTGCCCACATTCGACGGACCCGACGGATTTCGATGACTCTTCGGGCCCATTCCAATCGACGAGGTTTGTCCGCAGGCAACAATCTTGGCGTCAATTGAATCTTATACGGAAATAAATGCAAATCAATGCAGATAATTCGTTGTAAAGTGGTCCGAACAATGCCCAACTGCTGAGAACGGCGATTTTGGGATGTCCTTGGCAACGCCTTGGTCGGTTTTGATTTGGCCTCTTTGGATTAGAAAGAGCATCACCAGTCGCAAACCTTTCGTACAAACGTTTAATGGTGTTCTTAGAAGGCGCACTTTTCACATTATTTAATTTTTTATACGCACGTTGAGTTTTCACAATTGACTTCTTTTGTTGACTGTAAATTTCAACAATTTGGGAGCGCTCGCGTGGCGTGTACTGTTCCATGGTAAAAATTTGCTTGGACTGACGCTTCCAACGCGGTATGTCATTAAGCGATCTGACGTCTCTGTCAAAAGATACAGGATTGCCAAATGGGTTCGTCGAATATTGGCAACCCTGTAGTACAAGATCATTCATGCAGGTTCGGCTGTGATGAAGAGGAGTCTATAGAACACTTGATCAACAACTGTGAGGCATTAGGCCACAGGAGACCCAGAATCCTGCTATCGTATCTACTAGAGGAGGGAGACCTACAATTGCTCCCTCCTAAGGAGCTGGTTCGAATCCTCGGTATACTAAATATTAAGTAATTAAGTAATTAGGGGCGCCCAATTGATCATTCTGGTGGGAGTGCATAAAGGCCTTAGCCTAACCCGTACAACCATTACCAATACCATTAGACATTCACAGAGATGTCCTCGCTATAAAAATATAAAGTTATCTCTTAGAAACTGTGGAAGTGATTACAATTGCTAAGCTTTTTTTTTATTTGGTTCAGAAAGCCGCACCAGTGCGCAATCATTCTACGTTTTAAAGCTGATCCCTATATCTTAGGAACTATGTGAATAAGTTTCTAAACTTTTACTTGATGACGAATAATGGTACGTCGACTTCCTCTTAGATAATTTTCCGACTTTAACCTGGTTGTTTATTTTTTTTTTTTGTGTTTTGTGTTGTTTTTACTTAAATCCATTCTCACAATAACCAGATTTAGAACTTTTCAAATAGGCACTTGTCTTTTTTTAATTTCAATTAGCTATCTTAGTCATAATGGAACACCCTATCATCACTGCGTATTTGTGAAATATGTCCTTCCATGCATGGGCGTACCATCGCTCGGCGTATGCAATTAAGTTCATCTAAACACGTGTTTACGAGAAGTGTTTTAATTAGAAAAATTGACCTCATTGAGAAATAATTTATGTGCCTTATTTTACTGCTGTCATTACTAGGGTGTTCGTAAAGGGTTTAAGTGTGCGTGTGAGTATGTGGACATACAAGAACCAATCTAAGCATGTAAGTGTGTATTCAAAAACATGAAAATGTGGGTTACAAGCAAGCGAACAGCCATTAATTTTAGACGACGCACATTGAGAACAAACACATGACAAGACGCGAGTAAAAAAAAAAAACAAAAACTTTAAAAAATATTCTGTTTCTTAGAAGGAATTTAAAGGTTTAGTAGAAAAACCCCATCTACAAAGCAGTATTCAGCAAAAAAATATAAATAAATAAATAATTGAGAAAAAAAGTCAAAACTTTATAATTAAAAACTCAACAAAAAATATATACTGGATTCATCACTATGGTTGAGACTTGGGTCTATCACCATGGTTATAAATCAAAACAAAAGGTTAAAGAGTGATGTAAACCGTGTTCTTCGGCCCCGAAAGTAAATTGATTCTAATTTTTTTATTATTTTCACACATTTTTTACTTTCAATTGAATAAAAGAAATTCTCCAAATTAAATGTATGGCCTTTTTAATTGGTTACACTTCGAGTGCCGGACCCTGTACATATATAAATTCACATATTTTTATGTGCATATGCCATCTTCCTGTTTGCTTGGTAATAAAGCATTTTTCTATGAAGGTTTTTGGTTTGGTTGAAGGAATTTATCAAATTGGATGTATTTGGAGCTTTTGTGGGACGAGTACCACTCAAAATTCCATGCGTTCCTGCCATTGATATTACTCTACACATTGACGTATAGGCGTTCGGATGAAGCCCAAAGTGGCAAGCATTTAATATTGAAGAAATCCCTGAAGCTTCTCTGAGTTATGTTCACGTGCAGCAGTGTTAATAATAACAAGAACCAAGACCGCAAATTGTTACACTAAAATTTTGCAATAAATATGCAATTCGTCGTTAATATAACAACTCAAATACCAACTAATAGTGTTATACTTCACAGTAAAAACCTAAAAAATGTCTAAGTAAATTATAAAAAAAAGGTCTTTGATACTTCATAATTCATTATATTCAGTACTACTTAATTGGAAGAAGATGGGGTCTTCAACCTAAGCATACATTATGGCTGTATAAGGCGGTTATACGACCTATTCTATCGTATGGCTCGGTAGTTTGGTGGAAAGCTCTAGGGAGAGAGTACAATACCAAATTACTCGGCAGAATACAAAGATCAGCCTGGGCAATCACGATCGGTGCAATATGATCTTGTCCTAGAGAGGCTATCAATGCACTGGCACACATCATTCCAATAGACCTACATATAAAGAAGACGGCAACCATGAATGCATTTAAGTTAAATGAAGCGGGACGCTGGAAAGAAAAAACTTATGGTCACGCTAGTCTATTATTACGACAAACTCAGTTAACCTCGGTGAGGACTGACTACATCGTCCCGATGGTAACGTTCAATAGGAATTTTGCCACTCTCTTTCCATATTCCATTAATAAGGGATCCTCTCTAACAACTTCGACACCACAGTCTATACAGATGGCAGTAAAATGGATTGTGGTGTTGGAGCTGGTATATATTCTCACAGACTTGGAATTGAAAAATCTGTGCGTCTCCCTAATACCAGCAGTGTCTTCCAGGCGGAAGTACTGGCAATTGGAGAAGCTTGTAAGCTGCAATCCAGGCCCTGAATCGGCTAAAACAACCTCTAAAGTGGTGGAGCAAAGTAGGAATAGCCTCACCACCTTGAGTGAAAACCATAAAGTAACCTTAATTTGGGTCCCGGGACACCGGAACATAGAAGGTAACGAAAAAGCCAATGAACTGGGAAGAGGAGAATCTGCCATGAATAACGTTCTTGCAGAATCGGTATTCTCACCATTAGGTGCAGTCAAGAATGCGATTTCCCTAAAATACCTTCGAAACGCAGATTGTAGATGGAGAGAACAAACGAAATGCAAAATTAGCAGGATGTTATGGCCCACCTACAACCTCAAGCAATCGTCGACATTGATAAACATGAAACGACGGGACGCCTGTAGACTAACGGCTTCTAGTCTATCGGAGAACAAGCTGCCAAAATGGGCATCCCTCACAACACATACTGTCATAGTTGTAAACAACCGGAGAAAAAGGAAACAATCTTCCATTTCCTCTGTGAATGCCCTGCCCTATGGAAGAACAGAATGTTAAACCTAGGCAAACCGCTGTTCGAGAGTCTCGAGCAACTGTCTGGCATAGACGTCAACTGCCTAATAAGGTTCCTAAACCGCACAAATTGGATATAGTCTTGCTCTAAGTAACTGTTAAACAAGTTGGTAACGAGGATATGGCAACAAAATGGTGCGGAGCCTCTAGTTGGATTCTGGATGAATCACCACTCTAACCAACCAACCAACTACTTAAGGGGTAACACCACTGTAGAAATTTCAAAAAATTGATTTTTTTTTATAAGCTTAAAAAATTATTTGAACCTTTTAAAATACAGAACAAAAAGTTTTATACGTTACCGAAGTTTATTTCATCAATATTTTAAGCTTTTAACCAAGCGTTAGTGACTGCTACCTAACGACTTCTCCAAATTTCCAAACTTTAAACGCGTTTTTCTCAAAACACGTTTTCTGAAATTGTCACGCAGCATAACTCAAACAATTTTAAATATTTTTAATCAGGTTTTTCACTACGTCTGTATAATAACCATCTTAAGAAAAGAGCGTAGGGGATTTTCGATAGATTAATTTAAACGATTGTTATAATTATTTAAGTGCCGTTTTTTTAGTCCAAAATAGAGTTTTTTCCTTCAAGTGCTTGCTAATTCCACAAAAATAAATATTTTTTAAATCCCCTAAGTATTTCTCTAGCTATTCTTATCTAGATTAAGAAAAAAAATGTTTCTTTGTTCCAGATTAAAATTTGCACCCTCTGTTCTGCGTGCCGCGGAGCTCCTTTAAGAGAAACCACATTACAAAAATGTCTCCAATGCCGCCATTTTGTAAAATTTTTCGATCAAACTTTGTAGTTTTGTATTTTAGTATATAAGTAATAACTTCCCAAATCAGAGTGATTGTTTTCCCTTTCCTTCTATACAAAAAAATTCTTTAAAAATCGTGTTTATTTTACGCGTGTACAGTGGTGTTACCCCTTAATCTGCAACATTAATTTTATTCACCTATATTAAAATTTGTATCAAATATCTAATAAATACAAAAAAATTCTGATTAACGATTTTCAACAAAAAAGTTCAAAAGTTTAAGTTCATCCTAACACCAGTTTACGTGCATATTTTCACGACCAAATTTCCCGCCATGCAAGTAAAAATATTTAGAAAATAAAACTAAGAAAGCTCACAAGCAAAAAGGTGAAAAATGCTTAAAAACCAATTAAAGTTCTTAAAATACCTTTTATGCTTAGGAAAGAAAAATTGCAAAAAAAATAAATGCGAATTAGTTAAAAATTCAGTTTAAGCACATTTTGTTTCTAAGTACCTACACATCATCATGGAGCAATTTTTCACTAAGATAAAAAGAAAAAAAAAACATTAAATTTAAAACTCATTACCACTCAAAGAAAATGTATGTTAATTTAACTATTTGTTCCAAGAGATTTATATGTGTATACCTGTATAATCTCCTCCCGCCCAACGACCAGCACAACTTTTCAATTTTTTCCCCCCAAACATTTGCCACGACTATTCGACCTTCCGGCTAACTTTGCTGGTCATTTGCCAACATTATCTTTAGCTTAAGCGGTTACACTTACATTGTCCTTTGCAGACCAAAAAGAATTAACATATCAAAGAGCCATTTAAATCGACGTTTAGCCATTTGAGTGTTACATAAATTTAGGCTCACGGACTGGCTGTCAAATAAAGTAACACTCTAGTTGTTGAGTGAGGGAAATTGTAAATTTTGCCCAGTCTGGCATATGTACATATATTCTGCGTCACTGTATTTTTTATGGCATGGGGATTTTTATTGCATGTATTGCCTGTTCTAAAACAAACAGAATTTTTCTTCTCAAATAATGGGACTGAAAAGTGAAGTAATTTTAAAATTTCTGCCTAATCATTTGTAATTTTCGATTCATCATAGACGAATTGTGTGACGGGACTTTTTTCATAATTTTAGAAACATCTCAGAGGTGCAGTCACACCAATGGTGTGTGGGGCACGCTCCCACTAATACTATAACAATCCTCCACCTCGGGTAATTCTACCCTGGGACCACAAAAGTAAAACTTTTGGGTAGAGCCGCGTTTATATCCGAAGACATAACAAGTACCTGCGTCCAGGTTCCTCTCCTGCACATATCTCGTAAGAGGGTACTTGGGGATGGTTGATACCCCAGGGTTTGTTCCAGGATAGCTCGTTCCTCTCTGAAGCGGCCGCAATAAAAAAACAACGTATTCTGCGTGCTCGTGAGTATTCGGGCAATTTGGGCAGAAGGGGTTATCTGCCAGCTTAAAACGGTGCAGGTATTCCTGAACAAAGCCATTTCCACTGAGCCACTGCGAGAGGTGGTAGTCGGTATCTTAAATGTTTTCTCATTAACCACTCATCAACACGTGGTATGAGTTATAATCGGCATATGTCAAAAGGGTTTGCCTATTTCCATGACTGCTCAAGGTGCAATCAGATAAAAGAAGGTTGAACTCTGAAGACAATCTCTCAAGGGATGTTAATATTTTCAGGTAGCTTAAACCGTATTTCTCCGAACTTAAGTAGGCCGGATTGAAAAAAGTGGTAAATTTGCACAGTAGCTCAGTCTTTACTGACGGGGCTTCAAAATGGAATCGGAAGTCGGAGCAGGGGTTTTCTCTAAAACATCCAATTGATCTTTTTCGTCAAAATTGCAGATTCAAACTACTAAACTTCTGTAAGGAGGAGATCAAATCTCTTGGATATGCAGTTAACATTTCTCTGATCTGGGTTCCAGGGCAGAGGAGCATAGAGGGAACTGAAATTGCTGATGAGTTTGCCAGGTAGAAGCCGACTCAATTAGTCTCAGAGGTATCCTACCCAGACATCGGCATCCACTTGAAAGGGGAATTGCACAACTTATTTATCAAGAAAGCGCAGAAAAGTTGGAGCTCCATTTCTTCATGCGCTCCCTTCCCTTTGACTCTAGTGCAATAAAAAAAGGACTCAAAACGTACTGCGGACTCCACGCTATTCAATTTTCAAACTCGTACGCGGTAAAGCTAGGTTTACCAGGTTGCAAAAGCTGTGAAGACCTTTCGGAGAAGCAGACTGTTGAGCGCTTTCTCTGAAAATGTCTGGGTTTGGCAGCTAGACGATTATGGTCACTGGGTGCTCCTTTCTTCGACAAGCTGGATAGTGTGCCAACACGAATCCCATCAATCTTATTCATTACATCAGCAGCTCTAGCTCTGTAGATATCTGCCTGTTCAAAGTCTTAAAATGGTATCAAATCTACGTTTTACTTGAGGTATGCCATAGAGGTACTTCAACCAATTCACCTTCCTTCCTTCTCTACCTTTCTACCTTCCCTATTCTTTCGTATTTCCAAAGTTTTATTTGTTGGAAAGTTTTTTTTTTTGTAATTATCTTACGTCTTATGAACTAATCTTCGTAAAATATATTATTCGAGAAATGGAAGCTCTGACATATACTTTAATATTTTCCAAAGCCAGTAGAGGCCGGAACTGTTCCATTTTTGTGACGTAGACTGTGTGAGCGTTATGAAGTGCACTGAGTTCAAAAAAAGGTAAAACATTCTCACAGTGTATTAGTTTGGAGCTGAGCGTCCACCGATATGATCCAACCTTTATTTATTTTGTTGAGGGAGCAATTAACAGTTAACAGTTTACTAATGCACTTCATAACGTTTTTGTTCAATATTTGGCATCCTTGAAGCCTCCAGTAGTGCACAATAGAGCCGTCTGCCATAACACCCGACGGTCTACTAATTTCCTTCACAGATTGAATATCAGTATCTTGCCTATATTCACGACGAATTTCCACAGTGACCATACTCACGAAATTTCAAATAAATATTCTACAAAAAATTTAAATTGCCGTACTAAGTATTTGGTTTAATCAAATTTTGCAATTTACTCTACAAAAATAATGAAGGGAAGAATAAATAATTTTGGTATTTTCTTGCGACCGTTCAAAGATCTCGTAATCTGCAAATCACTTCGGGAAAACGCATTTCCAATCTCAACTATATACATTAATGACCCTTAACAGTTTATTAAAGAAATCACGGAAAATTTTCATATAAAGCGTAGGCAACCTGCGTAAAAACCGATAGTTAGTAGTTTGTAATAATGGAAACTTTGCTGGGCAGCCTCTACAAGCATATATAGAAAGCTTGAAAAATCAGCAGCCAAGGTTTTCAATATGTATTATTTAATAACTTGAAGCATTTTCAGAAGCTTGCAAGTCACATTAGCCTAATTATAAGCCTTTTAAGCAATCAATGGGAATGAAGCTTTTGCATTAAAGCTTTGAGAAGTTTTTAGAAGCTTTAATAGATGCGTGCATTCGCTATGTTACGAAGAAAAGCTGTGCACTGCAAAACATTTTATTCGTTACATACTCGTACTCAATATTTTACTGATAATTTTCTTTTAAACTTGAGAACATAAAATTAATATGGGAGCAGATGGCAACCATGTTCAGTAAGAAAGAGAGAAAGCCTTCTGCGCCGCGTTTGGATATTTTGAAAAGATTGACGAAGATCCCTTGTTATTCCTAAACCCCCGTCATCCCATCATTTCCTCTCCTTGCCCACCCCTTAATCCAGGGTGTTATGCGACACCGTGCCCATTGGATGGTTGGCAACCTGGGGGTTTACCAGACCGTCTGTATCTTAACGGCGCCTCTCTAACACCGGGCCGCCTTACGGAGTAACTGTGGCCTTGCCACGGCATGGCTGCAGTGGTGGACCATTTAAATTCCCCTTTATACTACTTAGACTACTGCGCTTGCCTTGTCGAGCAGGTAGTCGTACGAAAAAGATGAATTCAAATACTTACTCTAGCAACCAAACTTCTACTGTAACGGGAGCAGGTTACAGTGGGCGTGATATTACTGCCAAACATACAAAAAACGCTATACAACGCACAGGTGTCATAGTCCGCGAAGACTCGGACCTGGAAAGTGTTACAAACGTGAATACCAACGAGGACGAAGCTTCACTTCGCTCTCCGGTGAAGCTTGATGGTGCCAGCTCTGTGAGTAAGAAAGAGCCTACAGCTAACCCAACCAAGGACGAAAGCGAAAGCACGGTACACGACTGCGGTCAAAATCTGCAACCGGCATTCAACTTATCGGCGCTCACGTTCAACGTTTGAGATCGGATAATCTTTACTTTTAGGTATGCAGTACTGTGTGAGCTACATAATAAATCAGGCAATTGTGAATCGAGTTCATAAATTGGGTTTGGCAGGATGCGCTATTGTGAGCCGTCTCAAGCTTCTTTTTCTTCATTGACGCGATGGCCGCTTAATCGATTGTATGTATGTATAATTGGCGCGTACACCCTTTTTGGATGTTTGGCCGAGCTCCTCCTCCTATTTGTGGTGTGCGTCTTGATGTTGTTCCACAAATGGGGGGACTACAGTTTCAAGCCGACTCCGACGGCAGATATTTTTATGAGGAGCTTTTTCATGGCAGAAATACACTCGGAGGTTTGCCTTTGCCTGCCGAGGGGCGACCGCTATTAGAAAAATGTTTTTTCTTAATTTTGGTGTTTTCACCGAATTTCGAACCGACGTTCTCTCTGTGAATTACGAATGGTAGTCACGCACCAACCCATTCGGCTACGTGACGGTTTAATCGATTATGTGACCTTAAGTCCTTCCCCATCTAATCTTTCCAATGTAAAGGAAGCGTTTCTTTTCCTTTGCTACCACCAGCAGGTATCGTATCGAGAGCTGGAACGTTTGTATATATTATTTATAGAGAAATTTTATACATAATTTTTAGTCATTGGTTACATTTATGAAGGCTTCGTGTGCGTGTGCACTGGACCTTATACTTACATGAGGGAAGTTTGTCGTTGTCCGAAATTTGGAATAAAACCAACGATGCTCTTTTTAACATTTTTTCAAATATGCGCATAATAATATTTATTGTTACATTTCTTGTTGTTGTTTTTGTTCTTTTTTATTATCCTTATATAATTATTGTTATTATTATTATTATTTTCTTCTGTAGTAGGTAGTACTTGATTATAATACAATATTTTTCAATGAATATTGATGCTTATATTTTAATATTAATATTTTCTTCTCTCTTTTGTATTTTTCTTCTTTTTTTCTTTTGAATATATAATAATATAATTAACGCAGAACTCAAGAACGCGCACAATATAAATATATTTTTACATATACATACATACACAACTTCTGTATAGTTCATATAAATACTTACGTATATAAGCGGTTATGTATGTATTACAAATACAAACACAAAGCAGAAATGTATTTATGCGTTTAAGGCAGGGGTAAATATTAATTCATGTTATTGCCAAATAAATATGATATAAAGGGTGGTTATATTTTAAGGGCCGGTATTAAATGTGAACCACGCCTAAACCTCAATTTTTTTTTGCATTTCATTTATCATTTTTCAATTTCAGACTAACTCAATTTGAACCATGGAAAGACACACAATCGAGCAACGCGTTAAAGTTATTCAGGCTTATTATGACAACGGGCGTTCAAATCAAAATGCATATCGAAGAAAATCCTCTTCAGTGATGAGGCACATTTTCACTTCAGTGAATTCGCCAATAAGCAGAATTTCCGCATTTGGGCGAATGATAATCCAAGAGTGATTCCTAAAAACCAATGAACACACAAAGAGTGGCTGTTTTTCCAAAATGAGGCCAGTCAGGCAGTTACTGTGAATAGTGTTCGCTATCGTGAGATGATAACGAACTTTTTATGGCCCGAATTGGAAGATATGGATGTGGACGATATGTGGTTTCAACAGGACGGTGCCACTTGTCACACAGCGAACGAAACAATGGCGCTTTTGCGCGAAAAACTTGATGGCCTAATAATCTCACGTCGCGGCGATATCAATTGGCCGCCAAGATCATGTGATTTGACACCGTTGGATTTCTTTCTTTGAGGTTATTTGAAAGAAAAGGTGTACGTCGATAAGCCAGCAATATTTCAAGAGCTAAAGGATGAGATAATTTGGTACATTAACGGCATAGAACCTCAATTATGCCTCAGTGTCATCGAAAATTTGGACCATCGGATGGAGGTGTACCGCCGAGGCCGCGGCGGCCATTTGGCCAATATTTTGTTTCATACATAATTGAGTCATACCAGTATTATTCTAATAAATAATAATGATAATAATTTCCTAAAAAAACTACATTTTATTCAAAATCAACACCGGTTCTTGAAACTTAACCACCCTTTATAAGCAACCATATTATAGATGTACTTGTGTATGTAGGCGGTTAATGCAATTTAAAAATGAATGAACTTTTTATAGTTTTCCAATTTTTTACAATTTAGTAAATATTTTTATTCAACAATTTCTAACTTTCAAAACGAATCATGAAAACTTACTTTTACGAATCATAGCTTTTGCAGAGTTCTAAATTTTTTTAGTATCTTTTACTTGTTGTCAATATAATAATAACATTAAATAAATAATATTAAATATTAAGTATGAATTATGGATTATGAAATATAAAATACAAAATGTAAAATACAAAATATTAAATATAAAATAAAAAATATAAAATATAAAATATAAAATATAAAATATAAAATATAAAATATAAAATATAAAATATAAAATATAAAATATAAAATATAAAATATAAAATATAAAATATAAAATATAAAATATAAAATATAAAATATAAAATATAAAATATAAAATATAAAATATAAAATATAAAATATAAAATATAAAATATAAAATATAAAATATAAAATATAAAATATAAAATATAAAATATAAAACATAAAATATAAAATATAAAATATAAAATATAAAATATAAAATATAAAATATAAAATATAAAACATAAAATATAAAATATAAAATATAAAATATAAAATATAAAATATAAAATATAAAATATAAAATATAAAATATAAAATATAAAATATAAAATATAAAATATAAAATATAAAATATAAAATATAAAATATAAAATATAAAACATAAAATATAAAATATAAAATATAAAATATAAAATATAAAACATAAAATATAAAATATAAAATATAAAATATAAAATATAAAATATAAAATATAAAATATAAAATATAAAATATAAAATATAAAATATAAAATATAAAATATAAAATATAAAACATAAAATATAAAATATAAAATATAAAATATAAAATATAAAATATAAAATATAAAATATAAAATATAAAATATAAAATATAAAATATAAAATATAAAATATAAAATATAAAATATAAAATATAAAATATAAAATATAAAATATAAAATATAAAATATAAAATATAAAATATAAAATATAAAATATAAAATATAAAATATAAAATATAAAATATAAAATATAAAATATAAAATATAAAATATAAAATATAAAATATAAAATATAAAATATAAAATATAAAATATAAAATATAAAATATAAAATATAAAATATAAAATATAAAATATAAAATATAAAATATAAAATATAAAACATAAAATATAAAATATAAAATATAAAATATAAAATATAAAATATAAAATATAAAATATAAAATATAAAATATAAAATATAAAATATAAAATATAAAACATAAAATATAAAATATAAAATATAAAATATAAAATATAAAATATAAAATATAAAATATAAAATATAAAATATAAAATATAAAATATAAAATATAAAATATAAAATATAAAATATAAAATATAAAATATAAAATATAAAATATAAAATATAAAATATAAAATATAAAATATAAAATATAAAATATAAAATATAAAATATAAAATATAAAATATAAAATATAAAATATAAAATATAAAATATAAAATATAAAATATAAAATATAAAATATAAAATATAAAATATAAAATATAAAATATAAAATATAAAATATAAAATATAAAATATAAAATATAAAATATAAAATATAAAATATAAAATATAAAACATAAAATATAAAATATAAAATATAAAATATAAAATATAAAATATAAAATATAAAATATAAAATATAAAATATAAAATATAAAATATAAAATATAAAATATAAAATATAAAATATAAAATATAAAATATAAAACATAAAATATAAAATATAAAATATAAAATATAAAATATAAAATATAAAATATAAAATATAAAATATAAAATATAAAATATAAAATATAAAATATAAAATATAAAATATAAAATATAAAATATAAAATATAAAATATAAAATATAAAATATAAAATATAAAATATAAAACATAAAATATAAAATATAAAATATAAAATATAAAATATAAAATATAAAATATAAAATATAAAATATAAAATATAAAATATAAAATATAAAATATAAAATATAAAATATAAAATATAAAATATAAAATATAAAATATAAAATATAAAATATAAAATATAAAATATAAAATATAAAATATAAAATATAAAATATAAAACATAAAATATAAAATATAAAATATAAAATATAAAATATAAAATATAAAATATAAAATATAAAATATAAAATATAAAATATAAAATATAAAATATAAAATATAAAATATAAAATATAAAATATAAAATATAAAATATAAAATATAAAATATAAAATATAAAATATAAAATATAAAATATAAAATATAAAATATAAAATATAAAATATAAAATATAAAATATAAAATATAAAATATAAAATATAAAATATAAAATATAAAATATAAAATATAAAATATAAAATATAAAATATAAAATATAAAATATAAAATATAAAATATAAAATATAAAACATAAAATATAAAATATAAAATATAAAATATAAAATATAAAATATAAAATATAAAATATAAAATATAAAATATAAAATATAAAATATAAAATATAAAATATAAAATATAAAATATAAAAAATAAAATATAAAATATAAAATATAAAATATAAAATATAAAATATAAAATATAAAATATAAAATATAAAATATAAAATATAAAATATAAAATATAAAATATAAAATATGTGAGTTATGAAATATGAATTATGGATTATGAAATTTTAAAATATGAAAACTGAATTATGAAGTGTGAATTATGAATTATGAACCACGAATCAATTACGAATTATTTTACAATATAAAATATAAAATGTGAATTATGAACTATAAATTATGAGTTATGAGCTATGAATTATAAATTATGAATTATGAATTATGAATTATGAATTATGAATTATGAATTATGAATTATGAATTATGAATTATGAATTATGAATTATGAATTATGAATTATGAATTATGAATTATGAATTATGAATTATGAATTATGAATTATGAATTATGAATTATGAATTATGAATTATGAATTATGAATTATGAATTATGAATTATGAATTATGAATTATGAATTATGAATTATGAATTATGAATTATGAATTATGAATTATGAATTATGAATTATGAATTATGAGTTATGAATTATGAATTATGAATTATGAATTATGAATTATGAATTATGAATTATGAATTATGAATTATGAATTATGAATTATGAATTATGAATTATGAATTATGAATTATGAATTATGAATTATGAATTATGAATTATGAATTATGAATTATGAATTATGAATTATGAATTATGAGTTATGAATTATGAATTAAGAATTAAGAATTATGAAATTTTAAATTTGAAACTTAAAATTTGAAATAAAAAATGTGATTTATGAGTTATGAATTAATTTCAATTTGAAATTTGAAGTTTGGAATATGAAATATAAAATATGAATTATGAATTAAAATACTTAATACATTTCTTACATTTCTGCTTCAATTAAAATGATTTATGTTTATAATTTTCTTTTTAAAAAAATATTAACATAATTGAAAGGATTTCGTAACCATTTAAATTTCCTGCAGTTTCATTCACACTATACACAAATATTCACTACTTTTACGTTTACTTATGTAGAAAATAGTGTTTGTTTATATTTACAAAAAAAAATATTTTTGTTTTTATTGCCCATCAACAATACGAAAATAGAATTGAACTTTAAGATGATATTTAATAATAAAATAGAAATAAATTTTAGGGCAAGGCAGTTTTAAACATCTGTGCTGATCAAAAACCCTCTGGTGAATGCTACTATGAGTGCACAAATCCAGTAGCTTCGCATTGTAATTTTCTGCTATGACCGATAGACGATCATTTGGAGGGCACATACAACGATCCGCCCCAATGTAAACGCCGATTTAGGTTTAGGCGCAAATACATATTACTTGGTTGCTTTTAGGAATTACTCAGGAATTAATATTTATCACAGTTTAATATCGATTTTTATCGATTTTTCTATTGGTTTTTTTAACTATTCAAGAAATGTGCAATAATAAATGGAAATGAAAAGCAAAATAAAATACACAAAACTTATTTTAGCACTCACTATGTCACCAATCCATAAATCACATCAAACGATAACTTTGGCGTGTGAATCATCGATTGTGGTTCAAATTAATTAGGGTGCACGCAAGAAATAATGAGATTTTTTGCGTTATTTTTGATTTTTTTTAGTGTTTGAGGAAAACTTGAATATCTCAGCCCAATCTGACGACGGCAATGAAGAAAATGGATCATGGGACTACATTTAGGTTGAATGAAGCGGGTCGCTCGAAAGAAAAACGTAGAGTCCTGCCAAAATATTTATTTTTGCAGTAATTTTTAAAATTTAATTCCATATGTTATAAACAGTGGCGCAAAATTAATCACCATTTTTTAATTGGTTTTTAAACATTTTGTCACTAAATAAAAAAAATCATTTTTCTAGTCATTTTTAAAACTCGTTCCAAGAGTTTATATAAGGTGGCACAAAATTAATCGTCCATTTTTTTAAATAACTTTTTTACTAAAAAAATTATTAATATTTTTTTAAATAAAAAAAAATATTTTGCAGTAATTTTTAAAATTTTTTTCCAACTGTTTGATGGAGCATTTGTTTATTTCTCATGTGGTATATGAGGTGGCGCAAAACTAATCATCCCTTTTTTAATAACTTTTTTGCTAAAAAAATTAATAATATTTTTTTAAATAAAAAAGAATTATTTTGCAGTAATTTTTAAAATTTAATTCCAACTGTTTGATGGGCATTTATTTGTTTATCATGTGTTAAATAAGGTGGCGCAAAATTAATCATCCATTTTTAATAACTTTTTCCCAAAATAAAAAAAATGTTTTCCAGTTATTTTAAAAATTTAATTCTAACTGTTTGTTTGTGGCATTTGTTTGTTTCTCATGTGTTATATATAAAAGGTGGCGCAAAATTAATCATTCTTTTCCTTTTTTGACTTTTTTCAGTAATTTTTAAAATTTAATTCCAATTGTTAAAAGCGACATTGTTTGCTTCTCCACTGTTATATAAGGTGGCACAAAATTAGCTTTGTATTTTTTTTCTTTTTTTTATTAACTTTTTTGCTAAACCATTTAGTGCGAGGGTAAGCTGGTATTTTGACCTGTACGCGCTCCATTGCTTGCCGGTTTGTATACTATACTGTGGCTGTTTACTTCACAAGTGTCAAATATGATTGACATGCAACGCCATTTGCAAAAATTATAAATCTTCCGATGGGGTAATTAATTTTGCGACACCTTGTATTTAATATATTAAAAGACTTGTAACCATTTTCGTAATGTTGCTGGGTAAAAAAAATCGCCACCCTCTTCATAGTTGCTTTAGATAGTTTCTTCTTAAAGTTTTTTTTCGCCAGGTAATGTTTAATTTCGCTGCCTCTTCCTATAAATTTCTATATGCATATATGTATGTGTATAATAATATCTATTTATATATCTATTATATATATATATATATTTGTTTTTTTTTTTTGTTTGTCTGTTAATTTCATTACAAAGCAAGTAAACAATTTCTACACACAGAGCACTCAAAGTCACATCTAAGTGTTTTTATTATCTTTTTATCCTGGGAAAAGTAGGCTGCATTATAAAACTGTAAAATTTACAAAAGAACTTTTGAAGCTGGTCAAAAAATCACAAACATCTTTGCAATTGCGAAATTTTCTTAAATTTCTATTTTTTGTTTTTGTAGCAAATATTAACTGAGTGTTTAAATTCTTTGCAGTTTTTGCATGTTTTGGAAATTTTAAAATAATATACTTTTGTGTGTGTGTGAGCATTCACATATAGTTTTCTAAAATGTAAATGTACTTGAGTTGCGTTTTTTTTATTTTTTATAATGGTTTTTTTTTGGTACTAAATAAAAATAAAAAATTATTGAAAGCACTGAGAATTTAGTTAACAGTGCGCACTACAACACAAATTTATATAAATATTTATTATTGTTTTTATATATATGTCTCTATATATCTATATATATATATATTTACATTCATGCGTAACTATTTTTTCTTTTGTTTGTGTATTGCTGCTAAACCTATCTTCTAAATTATGCTTATAGTTTTGGTTTTTGTTTTTATATTTTATTTTATTTTTTAAATTTTGTGTTTGGGTCATTTTTTGGTTTCGGTTGATTCTAGCGGCCTTTGAAGGGCTTACATGGTTCTAAGTATAATTTCACAATTTTTTCCATTTCGATTATAATGGCATAATAATTTTCACATAAATCTATATCATATTTTAAAGCTTTAATTGCATATATATGTTGTTTGTGTTTTTCTATTTTTTTTTTTGTGTTGTTATTTGCTAGGTTACGCACAATTTAATTTCATAAAAAATATTTGTTGCTGTAAGAAAAGAAAATGAAAAGTACATTTTTCAAGCATTACATTTAATGTTTTTTGTAGCAGTTCTTGCAGTGTACAACAAAACTTCTTAGTACTCTAAGTTAATAACAATTTTGTTTTACGATTTTGCCAGAAACAAAAAATCAAGCTTAATCATATTATAATTTATATATATATTTGTTATGCTTAAGTTTCATTTTATATTTACTCTCAAGTACTTGTTTCCTTTTAGAAGACTTTTCACATGTTCACATTTCACATTTGTTTTTGCTTTTCGGGCATTTTTTTTTGCTCTTTCTGTTTTGCTTAAATAATTTTACTACTTTCTTTAACCTAACTGTACAATTTTTTTATATAATAGAATATTTTCCACTTAGCTAGTTTTTAGTATTGCCTCTCGTTTTGATCACACCTTCTCTCCGCTCTTTGCCATCATCACTCATCACTCAACATTCAGTTATTTGTCATTTGGTATTTGGTTAGATCCAGCAAATGTTCGTAGAGTAGATCCTCGTGTGGTGTCAAACCGATCATAATCCAACCACAAATGGCGCCAATGCTGCGCGTCACCGACAAACTACTCCATACGCTCAATACGCTGTTGCTATACTGCTCCGTGGAGAAGAAGAAAAAAATTATAGAATTAATGTATGAAACTGCAATTTAACGTTCAATTGAAGTTATGTATTTAAAAACAAAAATCCACAAACTATATTTTAGTTATGCTCTAAATCGCAACAGATAAATTTCAAATTCTCTAACAGAAGAAAAACAAATTATGGCGAGAATATTCGGCATGGTTTTACTGTGTACGCCAGAGGGATAATGACCCGGAAAATGCACACTAAAAAGCTCATTATTCTAGTGGTAAACTTAAAGCTCACCACCCCTATGACAACTGGTAAAAGCGAGTACTTATAAATTAGCAAACAGCCAGCGAAGAATATCCACTTTTGTCTTAAGTAGATGAAAGCAAAGAATGTTCGAATGACTGTGAAATTATCTCTCAAAGTCTCTCAGCAGAAACTGAAAGGCCCTGTGCTGTAACGTTAAGGGCTTCCGCAGATCACATACTCATTTCGGTCAGTGAAACTTCCTTTAGTATCGAAGAGCTTCTCAAAAGTCTAAGAATCCGTAACTTAATATTGAGCGATCTACAGCTGTGTATGTTGAACTCTTTAACTCTTGGCTTTCTCAAAAATTCGCTTTTTAGAGCTGGTTTACCATCGTTTCGACCTAAATTTTCTGACTCTTTTCTTATTTTATTTTAAATATTTTTTTAATATTCTATTGACCTCTTCTTTGTCATTACTAACTTACCATTTCCTCTTGCGTTAGCGTCACATTCGCATTGTTGCTGTAATAGAGTCGTTCGTCAATTGAATCGGAGCAGATCGTTAATATTATTGTCGCTATATAAATCATTGCAATGATTAACCAACGAAATGAGACTAACTCGGTGGCATTGCTGAAATCCCAACGGCAAATATCCATGCTGCAAAAAAAAAGAAATAAAACTAAATATTTAGACTGAAGTATTTGTGAAAACTCAATAATTTTTAGTTATTGCAAAATATTTTTTTTTTTGTTTTGCAAAAAGGTGTATGCATATGGCGCAAAATTAATCACCCTTTTTTAATTATTTATAATAATTTCCTGACTAAATAAAAAATAATCGTTTTTCTAGTAATATTTTAATTCAATTCCAACTGTTTTATGTCAGAGGGACATTATGTTTTATGGGACATTTGTTTGTTTCTCATGTGATAAATAAGGTGGTGCAAAATTAATCATCCGTTTTTTTAATAACTCTTTCCTTAAATAAAAAAGAATTATTTTGCAGTTATATTTTAATTTAATTCCAATTGTTTGTTGGGGTATTTGTTTGTTCCTCATGTATTATAAATAAATGGTGGCGCAAAATTAATCATCCATATTTTTGAATAACTTTTTTACTAAAAACGCAATAATATTTTTTATTAAATTTGATTCTAACTGTTGGAAGGCACATTTGTTTGTTTCTCAGCTATTATATAAGGTGGCGCAAAATCAGTCATCGATTCTTTTTTTTTATTAACTTTTTTGTTAAAATAAAATATTTTGTGTGATGATAAGCTGGTATCAAGCAACTCAAAATTACGCAACCTCTAAAATTTTTTTTATCGAGGAACTTTGATAAAAATTACGAGAATCAAAAAAAAATGTTCCAGACATTGTTTTTTTTCAGTGTATTAAGATTGCTCTTATAAGTTGTAGTTTTTTTGGTTGGAAGGCTTACGAAATAAATTTAATAATAATTTTTTCTTGCAATAAATGCAACAAGCTATTGCCTTAAAGTTAAATTTAGGCATAGAAAAAATTGTCTTATTGCAATAATTTTTTCTTTTTTTTTTTGTAAAAAGTTATCAATAAGCGTTTAACCTTAAAGTAAGAATTTCGTAAAGCCGAAAATGTTTTTTCTAGTTTTCAATTTTCCTGTAAAAGGAGTCAAGCAGCTTTTTCTGAGGTCAAAATGGTTTGTTTGTTTCTAATTTTTTTTTTTTTTTGCGGAAAAGGTATCAAGAAATTTGGCCTTATTAATTATAATTCGTTTGGTTGGGAGGTTTGCAAATAACTTTTTTTCTGTTATATATTTTCTACAAAAAGTGTGAAGATGCGTTTGCATTAAAGTCAACATTACAAGTAGCTAAAATGTGATTATTGCAACAATTTTTTTTTATATTTTTTTTTTTTTGTTACAGAAATGGTCAAGAAATTTTTGCGTTAAAGTCAAAACTCCGACTTAAAAACAAAAACGTCAACAAAAACATTTTTTTTCTTGCAAAAAAGGTGAAGAAACTTTTACATTAATGACAAAATTGTGAAAATTGAAACTATTTATTTTCAACATATTTTTTCTATGCATCAAACAATTTTCCGTCTATGTTATAATAACATCATTTTGTTTTTTTTGTTTACAAAAGGTATGGTAGCCTTTGTCTTAAAGTACAAATTGCGAAAAATAATAATTTGCTTGTTATAATAAAAACAAAATTTTTGCAAAAGGTATCAAGAAGCTGTTTGGAGTTAAAAGTTCTTTGATTAAAAAAAAAAAAATTTTGCGAAAGGTGTCAAAAAATTTAGCTGTGTTTAAAATAATTTTTTTTATTTCTTTTCTTTTTTTTTGCAAAAAGTGTCAAGAAGCTTTTGCCTCACAGTGAAGATTACAAAAAGACAAATATTTATTTTCGCTACACTATTAATTTTTTCAAGCCGAAATGCACATTTGAATAATCAAAATGCTCTAAAAGTTAGTTTTCGTGTCAAAAAAAGCATTTTTCAAATTCGGCATTTTGTGAATTCCGCATAAATAACCGCAACTACTCCCAGCATCGCTCCTTTAATTATTTATCTCAAATGAATATGAATAGCCGCAAGAGAAAGTCTAACAACGGCTGACATACCATAAATAACAAAACATGTTGGAATTTTTTTTGTTTTTCTAAATAATTTTTTTTTCACTACCCTTTTTTCATGAATAGTTTACATACATTGCATTTAGTTTAAAATTTGAATGAATGCAGCGGTGGCATTCGGCACATTTGGCATTTCATGCCTTCACCACCGAAATGCAGGAAAATATCGAAGGAATACCACAAAAGCCATTTTCCCCCACACGAAATGTAATAATAATCATATAATACAAAATAATAAAAGTAATGAAAAATAGAATAAATCAAATGCACGCGCATGCACCACCTACACACATACGCACACCCAGTCTGAGTTCAAGCATGTGCAGGTGTAGTTGAGATACAATACAAATACACACACAAACATATATGAATGAGAGTGCATGCACTTATAATTCTCTGCATTACAAACAAAGTTGACATTTAAAAATATTTCACACAAAAGCAAAAAATAATAGTAAGTACCGCGCAGTTACGATGAAAAGAACAACAATTCGTTGTATGCACGGAAGTGAATTGAAAGGGCAAAAGACAAAAAATACCGCAAATAGTAGAATGGAAAAAATGTAGAAGCAGAGCAGCTGTGTGTAGCAGCTGCAGAAAATATTTTAAGTTGAAAAAGTTGACGTGTTAAAGGTCAAAATATTTTTCAAATGCAGGCAACACAAAACACGAACAACTGCACTTCAGATGTGTATGCAGGTGCAAGCAGTGCCCTTGTAGGAATGCACCGAGTTCGTGAAATAAGGAAAGTTGGTTTTTTCGGTGCATTCCGCATATAAAATGTATCCAAAAAATATAGTTGGGTGTAAGAAAATTTTAGAAATCAGAGGAAGGAGCTATCAGCATTATAAAACCTCAATGCCTACGCTCACCTCCACCTCCATTCAACACCTAACTGAAGTCGAGGAATGCAATCCGCGTGGGAGACATGATCAAAGCTAACAAGCGGGATGGTTGTGGGGAAACTACTTTCACACATGAAATTTAAAAGCCTCCCGAACTGCGCAGCGTGTGTTTCGGAACGAGCAGCTGCCAAAGGCGTCGATTCTTCAGGTTAGAAGCAGCCTAATGCTATTAAGTATACGATCATCTTACCCTCGGACATCACCAAATCTTCCTTAAGCTTGTTACTTATGGATGTACTCCATTTTTTTTCAAGCTACTGATATAAAAACGTGAATTTAGGCACGCGATGAATGCAATCTCTAAGTGGTGCACACAGAAATGTGGAAAATCCACCTGCTAAGGCAGCAAGCACGTTAGATTAGAAGGTGCAGAATTTGTATTTATAAGGATGACCAATTTAAAGGTATCAGATTTTAAATTGAAATAAAACAAGATTTATTTTTTAAAGATAATCCCATTTTGAATTACCGCCTGGCGGACTTCGGTCGGTATCTCGTGAATAACTTTATCAATGTTGGCTTCAAATACCTAATCGAAGCTGGTTTGACCACAAATAACACAAATATAAGTCCAAAGGTGAGATACCACACGATCTTGGGGACCAGTCCACTGGTCCGAGACGACAGATAAATTGCTCACCGAAGCGATGACGCAGTAAATCCATTGTTTCACGGACTGTATGGCAAGTAGCGCCGATTTGTTGGAACCAAATATTATGGAGATCATAGACTTCAATTTCCGGCATCAGCAAAGACGTTTATTATGGCGCGATAGCGTTCGCCATTCACCATTACATTGCCGTCAGCCTCATCTTTGAAGAAATATTGGACGATGATATATCCAGCCCATAGGCCGCATCAAACGGTGAAATGGACAACATTTGAAAAATGGAAAAAAAATTAAGTATTCAGTATGACAGTTGTTATTGTTGTTGAAGTGTTTGAGTATTTCTTTTTAATTTTTTTGCTCTAAGTCAGATCCATTTTGTGAGGTCCAAGTATAGTAGCAAAATCTTTATCTCGATGTCAGAGATCTCATTAATTTGCTGTAATAAAGGCTTACCGAAGAAGCAAAGTCATGCCCTAGCTCACCCTGGACATTCACATAAGTAGTGGAAAAGACTTTCCTTCACCCCTTCCGCTTGACAGCTTCTGCAGATGGGTTGAAGGCGAGGTTGAGCCTGGTTGCATGATCCCCTACTTTCCAATGCCCTGTAAGAGTTGCAGTGATGCGTGAAATGTTTAGTCCTATCCCATCCTAACAGGTGATTCGTCCTTTGAATTTTGTACGATGGCCATGGGTTTTTTTTTTGTAATACATGTAGTTAATTGCTTCCATCTTCTTTCGACTAAAGCATGATAGTGTGAAGCAATGCATGCTTTTATTGTGTTCAGTGGGGTGGAGACTGCCACCGCCCCTGCTATGTCTAGTCCTTTTCTTGCTAGCTCATCCGCTACCCCGTAAGTTCCTATGACCGGGAACCCATATCAGTATGACAATAGTCACGCGTGATCTGTCAAAAAACTATATTGGAAAAAGCACCTCCAATCTGATCACCCTTTATATAGTATATACGCGTGTTACATAGTTTCCTGTCGGGGTTTGTTTGGATGATTAGAATGCAAACTGTGTAGAAGAAAGAAAATTGCACACAGATGCATAAGAATGTAGCTACAAAAGTATGCTATAGAGGCAACAGAATTATGCGCTCTAAAGGTGATGCCAAATGGCACAATAGAAAAAAAAAACATATAAAGAAAAAAAACTATAACAAAAAAGTACTGAAATAAACACTCCTACTCATTCTCTCAACAAGCACCCAGCAATGAGCTCACTTTGGTATGTCGGTACTTATTTCATTATTATGTAAAAGTGAAATAGGAGACTATTTTGAAAATGTCAAAGGCGCATTCATGTCAGCACGTCATACGCTACAAAAATAACAAAGAAAGTTTTAATAATAACCCTCAAATGTACGAGACATGCACACATACACTCGTACATATACATATTTATATGTGTGTGTGTGTACGCGGTGGGAAAGCGATATGTTTGACATGATGGTGTGACGATGAAAGCCGTATGGGCGTTGTTTTCCGGACACATCATTTTGTAATTATTTCCCACAGAATATAGGATATGTAGTGTCAAGAAAAAATATTTATTTTTAAACTAAATTGATGATTTGCGGGGTGTCTCAAATGCTGGTATTTGTAAACAACACTTACACATATGTAAGCGGTTTATTTGGATTTATTTACTTTTTTATTGATTTATTTATTTTTATTTTTTTAATTTAGTCAAAAACACAAGGGTTCTTACTGACTATTGACTTGGTGCCAATATTAATATTAATAGAATATGGATGGTTTCATATGTAGAAGACCACGCAAGTGGGGAGAGAACGACTCTTCTACATATGGTTCAAGCAGCTCTCACCTTCCAAGATTAGCCCAAGTATCCTCTAGGTAGCTTCCGAACACTAGTTCGAGAGCGAGCCAACGTGAGAAGGCGAAGCATTCTAGGAACGCTGGTCGTGCGCTGGGTTTGGGACCCGCCTCTTAAAAATTCCCCCCATGAAAAGATGTAAAAAGCCTCGGATGAGAACTTTCTATACTGAGCATGACCCCTGTAAAAGAACTAAGGTCTACGATTTGAGGGCATGCACCTGGAATTTCCGGTTCCTTAATGAGAAGTGGGGCTCTCATCATGCCCATCCTAGCGTATGACGCAGAAGTCTGGACGATGGCAACATCCGATGAAGCGACGCTTGGAGCGTTGGAGAGAAAGATTCTGCGCAAGATTTTTGGACTTTGCACGTCGGCAATGGCAAATATCGCAGGCGATGGAACGATAAGCTGTATGAGCTTTACGACGACATAGACATAGCGCAGCGAATAAAGATCCAGCTGCTACGTGAAGAACTTGGTGCATTAAATGATGTAATAAAGAAGGGAATCGATTTTTAGTTATTGTAAAATCTAACGATATGGAATTCTAGTTCTCAATAAAATTCGTGCAGAGCCCGAGCAATATGTGCATTGACTTCATTATGAATATCTTGAGATAAAAAGGATAAGAGCTTCATAGAGCTCTCGCCGGAATGGCGCCAAGGCAACAGAGAATGGCGAACGCTATCGCGCCATGATAAACGACTTTTTGGCGACTATTCCTGGAACTTTGGCATATACAGTAACTACTTTTGCTACGCCTGCACTCCCACCATCCATACAAGCACACACGCCTACGATGACCGCGAATAAGTGTTTTAAATTTATGATGTATTATCTCAATCAAGCACTCACTCTCACACGCACGCACACACAGTCACATACTAGCGTGCTACTGCCATATGAGCATTCATTAACCTTTGAAAAGTTTGAGTAAGAGTGCTAAGAAGCCGCATAACCAACTCAACCAACCCATCAATCCAATGTATTAGCCAGCCCTTCACTCTTTAGACTAGTAGGTAGTTCAACTAGTGATCCATTTTTCACTGGCCACTAAATCAGTGCACCAATTTTCTGAATTTATTTTTTCTCATTTTATCTTTTACTACTTTAATTTACATTTCTGCTGCGGTAAGCGTTTAAATATTGATTTTGTTGTATCCCTCACCCTTCCGTCAAGGTCAATGTGTTCTTGAAATATCTAATAAGTACTAATTTTACATTGCATTACAGGCAGGAATTATATATTACTTTGTGTAAGAAAATATATAACAATTCAAGCGCCCGCAGTCAATTTGTGAAATTGCTTTTACCAACCGACACACATGTGAATGTTTGCACAGGAGAATAAATACAGGTTTTTTTTTCTTGTGTGAGTATTAGTGTGGTACGCTACCCTGAATTGCACCTTCTTTCCTTTCCATACCCACCACGCAGTATTGGAAAGTGGAGAAATGAAGCGAATTAAACGCTGCTGCTGTTAGACAAGGCTGTTCACAGCACCTCCGGAAATGTGTGTTCATGTATCCTTCAGACATAAGAACATGGGCGGTGAACGGGAGGCAGCGCGAATTGCCTAAATTAAAGGTCTGCTCGATCGAATCGGTAGTAGGGAGACCAGGTGGGACCAATACAAGACGAAATTCAAGAAATAAAATTGCGAAAATTAGCTAAGAGCAAATGGTTAGGCCTTAGTCCATGCCAATAAACCGAAATCTACTGATGCCCTCAAAATCAACATAACTCAGGCCTTTGGTTGGAGCTGTGCAACAGAGTCATAGAAAATTATTATTATCTTGAGCTGGTGCTACCGTGCGAGGACGCGCTGAATATTTGAATAATGTCATATTCCATGCGGAACGATTTACATGGACCATTCAAATAAAAACAGAATCACGTTCATATTTCACACACAGCTTTTTATGTCATTTCGACAGAAATGAAATTTTTAAATTTCGCTTTATTTCTTTAAATTTTATATTTTCTAAAAATTTAAACGTTCTAAGATTTTGGAAATTTCGAGTTTTATTTCTTAAAAATTTAAATTTTTCTGGGAAATTTTTTTGATTACTTTGACTACTTTGACTTAAATTTTCTGAAATTTTTAAACATTTTTAATTTTTCGAAATTTCTCTGAAATTTTTTCTAAAAAACTTAAATTTTCTGAAATTTTTAAACATTCTAAAATTTTCGACATTTCTCTGAAATTTTTCTGAAAAATTTATATTTTCTGAAATTTTTAAACAATCTGAAATTTTCGAAATTTGCTGAAATTTTTCTGAAAAATTTAAGTTTTCTGAAATTTTTAAACATTTCAAAATTTGAAAATCTCAAATTTCGCTCTCTCATTCCTCAATTTTTTTTAATTTTCGAAAAATTTTACATGTTTTAAGCTTTTAAACTTTCAGAGATTTTACTATAGAGATTTTACTACACAAAATTTTCCTAAATTTCTAAATTTTCTAATTTCTTAATACTTCAAAATTATTAGATTTCTTAAAATTCTTTAATTAAAATTTTCTAAATATTTTTAATTTTAATTTTTACAAAATTCTGAGTTTCTAAAAGATTTAAAGCTCTAAAATTTTAGAATATTTTACCAGTTTTCAATTTTAGTATTCATTAATTTAAGAAGGAAAATTTAATTTTCTATAATTTTTAAACTTTCTAATTTTTTTCTCGTATTTTTAAACTTCAAAATAATTGAAACTAAAAAAAATTTAAATTTCCTAACATTTTTATATTTTTAAATTTTCTAAACAAAATTTAATTTTCTTTAAAAAAATTTTGAAATGCATAATTTACTGAAATTTTTCAATTTAAATACTCGAAAATTATGAAATTTTCTAATTTCTTAAAATTCCTAAATTTTACAATATTTTAAATTTTGTAAAGATATTGAATTTCTGAGCAATAAAATATTGAAATATCCTAATTTCCACATTTTAAGACTTTAAATTTTCTATAATTTTTAAAAATTTGTCTCTTAATTTTATACTTCAAAATAATTTAAACTAAAAAAATTTTTAATTTTCTACAATTTTTCCTACCATTTTTATATTTTTAAATTTGCTAAGCAAAATTTAATTTTCTATTAAGAAACTTTTAAAATGCATAATTTTCTGAAATTTTTGAGTTTTCTAAAACTTTTAAATATTCGAAAATTATGAAATTTTCTAATTTCTTAAATTTTTCAATATTTTAAATTTTCTAAAAATATTGAATTTCTGAACATTGGAAATTACATTTAAAGAATTTAAATTTTCTGAAATTCTTAAAATTTCAAAATTTTTTGAACCTTAAAAAAAAATTTAAACTATAAAAGTTTTAAATTTTCTACAATTTTTCATACTTTTCATTTCCATATTTTTTTAATATACATTTTCTATAATTTTTAAAATTTCAAAATTTTTTGAACCTTAAAAAAAATTTAAACAATAAAAATTCAAAATTTTCTACAATATTTTCTATCATTTCCAAATTTTTAAATTTACTAAACAAAACTGAATTTTAATTTCTTATAGCTTGATAATTTTTTAAATGTATGGAACTTTCAAAAAAATTTAAAATTTCTCCAATTTTCTCTATCGTTTTTGTATTTTTAAATTTACTAAAGAAATTTAACACTTTATTGAGAAATTTTTAAATCTGCTAATACTACCATTTTCTAAAAACTTTGTATTGCTTTAATATTATAAATTTTTATGATCAGCATTTTCTAATTTTCTGAAGTTTTGAAATTTTCTAAGGTTTCTAAGCATTTGAATTTCTAATTTCTAAGTCTAGTATTCTTAATTTTTTAAAGACATTTAATTTCTTAAAATTTCCTAATTTTCAATTGTAACAGCTTTAATTTCCCAAAATTTTTATTATTTTATAATTTTTATTAATTTTTTTTTTATTATTTATAAATTTTTCTCAATTCTCTAAACTCTTTTTAATCTTTCACAAAAAAAAATGGTGATGAAATGGCAATAAACAATTGCAGTAAGCCTTTTTAGACTCAAATTATTTGCTATATCTTCTTTAGGCGCCCTTCCGCACTGCAGCCGATTCGTTAAAGGTCAATTTTACAAACACTTGAAAATATGCAGCGTAGTAGCGCAAAATACTCGTGCGCTTCCAATGGCAAACAGTCAGCTGATGGCCTTCTTCACAGCAAAACTGTGCCGTATATTATAAATCAGTGACGTAGTAGTCATTATATGGCCCATAGAGATGGGAGAGGCTGAGGGCAAGCTTAAGCGTCTCTAGCATATTGAAAACGGTACTCGTGCACAACTGTGACAAGAGAAAACAAAAAGAGCAACAACAAATCGCAAGTCATTACACGTGGCTGTGAATGTTTGCGCTCTTGAGTGAACTGCAGTTTTAAGGTAAAATGTTCCTTAAGCCCATTCATGTATGCACATACACACATGCATATAAATACACAAGTATATACTCAAATATGTACAAGCACTCACATACACACATACTGGATGTAAGTGTTTGTGACTATGCCATTTTTCTATTGCTATATTTATATTTTGAGGTTTTATTCTGGTCCGAAGGTTATTAAAAATATCACAACCAGATCTGTGTTATCATCACAAAGTGCACTTTTTCATGTTCATCCAACCATACATTTATTTTTGTGCAAAATCTACTGTATTTATAAGTGCTTGTGTGCATTTATTTAACTCTCAAACGCTGTATTATTAGCAATTTTTTGTACCCATTTTCTATATTTATTCAAACATTGCTGCTGCTCATTGCACACATGACTTGCTTCATAATTTCACAGTTGTGGTTGCGGTCGTATTGTTCCGTACAATAGATGATATACATACAGACATACACAGCTATTCCTAGTCTTAAGCAGTAACATATTCATGCTGGTTACATACGAAGCGGTTTTTACTCAATTCTTACTTTCAAATAATTTAGTAATTAAAATCGCTGACTGAGTGAAACTGATTATAAATGAAATGGCTGTATTTAACATGCGCACGAATATTAGAATTTTGCGCATATAACGGTGTAACACATCAAAATGTTCAGAATGATCAGAGGAAAACATTTTACTATATAGTAGTCTATACAGGTATAGCTAAGTTTAAAAGAATAGATCACCCCCCATAGAAGTCAGTTATAGGTATGTAATTTTATCGAAACAGTATTGAGTTAAACCTATTAATTTTAAATTTATAACAATTTTTACGATAATACTATATAGGAGTGTGAATATTTATTGTAAGACCAGCGGTGTAATTATTGTTCTATTGTGTACCTGATAGGCAATCTTTTACGGAGAAACATACAATTAGGTTAGGTTAGGTTTACCTGGATGGCTGAAAGCCATCTAGCTTTAGTGGGGCCAGATAGAGCTTGACCCTTACGTTTCCTTGTAGTAGGCTTCTTGTAATAAGCCTGCGTCTGCGTGGTTTTGCGAATCTAAGTAAGCTCTGAAGCTCTAACGCCGAGAGACATTCTAACCTCTCATATTGTAGAGCTCCTAAACATTTCATTCGGGTTCTAGCTAATGCAAGGCAAGAACATAGAAGGTGTTCAAGAGTTTCCCTCTCTTCTAGTTCATTGCAAAATCTGCAGCTACCATTGTTTGCAATTCCCATGTTGTATGCGTGATCTTGTCTTGCCGCTAACAAATTGAGGCCGGTCAGTGTACCTACGATAGTTCTGCTTTCTTTTCCGGGCACAGCTAGTACGAATCGGCCGTATTTCTCTGCATTCTGTGTATACATGATGTTCGGGGTTTTGCAAGTGGCTAGATTATTCCACCTCCTGTCTATCCGTGTTTTCATGTCCGCAGCAATGTCATTGTATACCGTATTTAAAGGTTTCAGTATGTCGTTTTCTTGTTCAAATGGGATGTAAACAGCGCTTTTGGCAATCTCATCTACAATTTCGTTCCCTGCAATGCCCTCATGTCCGGGTACCCAATAGACGTGTAACCGTCTCTCTGCGGGGATCTATGGCCCCTGGTCCTAAGAACATTTTTAGATGAAATTTCATATGAGTTTATTGCCTTTATTGTCGCTTGTCTGTCAACGTATATATTTATTATGGAGTTGCTCGATGTCCTTGCTAGTGCTATTTCTGCAGCCTTTCCTACCGCAAAGAATTCTGCTTGAAAAATACTGCAATGGTCAGGTAGCTTAATTGGCCGCCTGATGTCCAACTCTACGCAATAAATCCCTGTATCTACTCCGTCCATCCTTTTCGAGCCATCAGTAAATATATTAAGCGTACTGGGGCTTGGTTTCATACCTCTTTTCCACTCCTCTTCTTCTATTGTTGGTTGCAATCTTTTCATCCAATTGTATTTCGGAGTCATATCGTCCGTATTGGTCCGATAACTCATACCTATTGCGCTATGTCCGAATGTTTTTCAGGTAAATTAACCCGTTGCTTTAAGTCTTGTGGCAGATCTAGCTGCTAAACCTTCTGCCGCAATGTCAATCGGTACTAAGTTGAGTATTTTTTCAAGTGCTGCCGTAGGAGTAGTTTTACATTCTTTTACATGCATATAGTGCGTTACTGGCCTTTTTTTCCTCTCAAATAAACTGTGCTTCGATGATAATTTGCTATCCTAAATTACTCCAAGGTACTTTGCGTGGTCTTTAAAAGTCAGTTCTCGCCGTTTAACTTCAGGAGTGTCAATTCGGGACTTGTACCTTCTAGTAAAAAGTAGCATATCCGTTTTATCGCCGTTTATCCCCAAGCCTATATGAGTTACCCATTTCTATAGAATTTTCTCCGTGCTTTCAGATAAAAAATTTAAAAAAAAATTGAAGCATTAATTAAAAACAATTAAAAAATGCCATATATCAGTAAAATTGTTCGGATAAAACGGCAGTGCATAGATACACTGCACTAGAATACTATGGCACGCAAAGAGGCCGAGATCCGCATAACGGCGCAACACTAAAATAAACCCCGATATAGCAAAAAGTAAAAACTTCTTTCACTTTTAATAACTTTTCTAACACCTCTCTCTTTGATCCAGCCTACTGAAAGAGCAAAATTCCAGAGAGTGGCAGAGTAATACCAGCATTAGTTTCCAACAAATCAGAGGCTATAACTCGAGTTTCAAGAACGCAGCACACTACCTGATAAAGTGGGCTGAGTTTGCGGCCTCCATTCATGAGGAACAGATGTTGTCCTAACCTACTTAAATGCGTGGCAAACATACAATAATGACCAGTGAAAATATCAACAACTTTCCCCCATTGACAAAATAGATATGTAAGTTCATATATATAATTAGCGTGTACACCCTTTTTGAGTATGTGGCCGAGCTCCTCCTCCTATTTGTGGTGTTTACAGACCCACTGTTGTTGCAGACGAATCGAGTCTTATTAGTCATCCTTCAGAGCACTGCATAGGAAATGCGTTACTTAGCTTGTTTCCTACTATTCTCATGTGTCCAGGTACCCAACCAATAATAACTTGGTTACAAAGGCATTAAAAATGTGGTATTCATATCCATTTACAATGTCAGAGTGTACAACCCGAAATGGACACGACTTAGTAGGGAAGGTTTGCCTAAGATAAGGCACTTGATGGCTCTAAGGCCCAGTGTGATAACTGCATTTGATTTGCATCCTCTAACTAAGTTGCTTAAACCATTTAGATCTTTTTAAGAATTCCCTCCAATCAGACATTTTGCAAATTTCAGGTTTTCAAAGAAATAATTGCCAAGATATTTGGCGCGGCGTCTTTGAAGTTCAGGACATTCATGCAAAAGTCATTCCACCGGCTAGAGAGCCAATAGTGTATTGACCCGTTATAACACTTTTGAGGACGTTGGTAGTTGAAATAAAGCCAAGCAGATATTTTGCCCTTTTAAGATTCAGTTTTGGCAGGGCGCTTTGGACACCCTGCAGTTAGTAGTCAGAGACTACCTTTTTATGGTTTCCTCGATTACGCTCAAGTCAATTGCAGTGTACAGTTCTTTTAGAGGAATAATAATGTCCTCTACCACTCGCTGAATGTCCTCTACCACTCGCTTGGACGCTGCGTCGGCTCTGATGTATATTCGAAATACCTCAAAACTTCCAAGTCTTTTCGCCTGGGGAATTGGAATAGTATCTTTAAAGCCAAAGTTCTGAGGTTAAAGGAAGCTTGCAGAATAATTATAAACCATCAACAATAACTACCGGAATTATGCATTTTTTCAGATAGTCAAGCAGCCATCTTAGCTTTAAAGTCACCTAAAACCAAATTTAAAAATCGTCAGACAATGCAAAGAAGAATTTAATACTTTTGCGCACACGACAGGCATCACTCTCATCTGGGTACCTAAAGGAACATAGAAGGAAATGAGAAAGCTGATGAACTGATAAGACAAGGAACATCCTATAACAAATTTGAAGCGGTAGAAATTCGTTGTCCACAAGGCGTGCGCAAAACGGAGATCTTCTATTCCAGAAGCAGGCCGTTGATAGATGGACTAACACGGATACCTGCAAAATAACTAAAAAAACGTGGCCCAATTTCAACAAATACAGAATTGATGAGTTGCTAAGAAAGCAACGAGCACACATTTTCAGAACTACGTCAACAATAAAAGGCCATAATTGGCCTTTGGGAGACCATGTCAGGAAGATGGGGTGGCCGTACAACAAAAAATGTAGAAGCTGCAATCAAGAAGAAGCTAAAGAAATAGGTTTTCACTATTTGTGTGAGTGCCCAATTCTGGACGCTCTACAGCATAAAATGCTGCGGAAATTCTGAACTTGAAAGAAATTGCAGAAAAGAAAATAGACGAAATAGGCAATAGCTCCACACTACCACCACCATATACCTAAGCACTTTTCAAAAAAGGTTAAAATACTTATCTGAGCGAAGTACTTCGTTTGGCGTGTGCAATAGAATTTCACGAGTAATATTTTTTTAGAATATTTTAACCTATTGGCGCCCTCGAAATGGGATCGCTACACTATTTTTCGGAGAATTTTAAAAATCAATGCATTTGCAAGGTCGCTAGAAGGTTAAAATGTTCGAGAAAAATCTTTCTCAGCAAATTTCTTAAGGGGTCTTCTCGGACAGAATTTACATAAAATGAACATGAAAGTCTACAGAAACTAAAATAACAAATATAGGGTTTTTTAATAGGTGCGCTTCAACTTTTTTCCGATAGGGAGGGCGAACGACACAATATTTTTTTTTTTTTCGCTTGCCATTTGTAAACTTCATTAGTATACATTTCATCATGGAACGCTACACACTTGAGCAACGATTGCAAATGGTGCAAATTTTTTATGAAAATAATCGTTCTGTTGCTGCTACTTTAAGAGCATTACGGCCATTTTACGGTCCATTTAACAAGCCGTCCCGTTTTGGGGTTATGTGAAGTCATTGGTCTACAGTAACAAGCCGGCGACGATTTGTGAGCTCAGAGCCAATATTGAACGCGAAATTGCTGGAATTTCGGCCGATTTATGCAAAAGAGTGGTCGAAAATTGGGTTCAACGATTGGACTTCGTAAAACGTGCACGCGGTGGTCATGCAAAAGAAATCGAATTTCATACTTAAATGTATATGTTCAAACTCGATAATAAAAAAAAATTAGTTAAAAAAGTCAAACCGTTTGTGTTTTATTCAAAAAAGTTCAAAAGTTGAAGCGCTCTTACTGAAAACCCCTATAGTACTTCACCAGTTACCCCTGAGGTATGCAACACTTTTTACTCTTTCTTTCATAGGCATTTACATTGTGAATGCGCAAAGCTACTTGTGTTGGTAATTGCATTTTTTAATGCCTTAGGAAAAAGTTGGCTTGTTCTTAACATCATATTCAGAAGATTTATAAAAATAAAGGAGCTACATTGAGGCAAATTGAAAGCGAAACATTCCAAATATGTTGATGTTCCAAGTATAAAAATACCATTACGCCACTCGGAGATCATTCAACTGTTTCAAACGCGCTTTTTCATTTTAAACTTCAACTTTTTCTATCATTCTGCTGTTTGCGTGATGCAATAGTGAACAGCTTTGGTACTGAGCTTACCATCCTCCCATTAGTGTAGGGTACTATTTTTTTCTTTACTATTTTTTTATATGCATTTTGCGCTTTTCTCCTATTTATTACCTTTATACGTATTTCAGGATTTCTTATCACCATTTAAATTCGAAACCATTTACCACTAAGCTAATTTTTTCCCCCACACACAAACTTACCGGTCAAATACCGACACCATGCAGACAATCGCCAAACAATAGAATGTATTCAGATAGATCTCAGCAAATGAGGCATAATCCTCCACGAAGCTAAATGTTTGCTGCGTGCCACTTAGCGTAGGTTTACCATCGACATCCACTCCGCCGACATCGCCGCCACCACCGTTCACCGCTGACGCAGCTACTGTTGTCGCTGTCACTGCTGCTCCTGCTACCTCCGCACCCTGTCCCTTGGATACAGTCTCGCCAGCAAGACTGAGTACCCGCGACCAATCCATCGGATGACTGCTTAATACGAATAGCAAATGGGCCAAAGCTAGACCAGCTAGCAAACCGTGACAGATATTCGAGATGAGTATCCAAATTCGTTGAATGACGCAGGCCAATTGTATGTTCGACGTGATCTCACGATGATGCCTATAAGAGGAGAGAGGAAAAAGGGAAAGCATATGTGAATAACATAATTGATTGGATTTAGGAGGAATCCAATAGAAAATGTGTTGAAGAAACATGAAAACAATTGGCATAAAAGGCTTAAATGTAAATATTTGGCACTAAAACAGTGGCACGTAGCCATTTTCGGCAACGGTTATTCATATACACATGCATACATATATATACATTAGGGTGTTTCTCCAAATATAAAAATATATTTTCTGACTTCCACTAGAATATTTCGGGGAAATATTAAAATTTACTTGAACTGGATGGATTTAAAAATACCTCAAAAATCGAGTTTTTTTATAAATAAAATTAGTTTTTTAAATTCTTCTTTTTTTCGTAAAAAGTATCTCAGGTAAAAAGAAATTGAGTCTGTAACAACACCTCATCTGTGAATGTCCAGCACCTCGAAGAAGCCGTGCCAAATATCTTGTCGATTATTTCTTGGAACACCTGGGAAATTTGCAAAATGTGGACTGGAGGGACTAACTACCTTCTTAGTGGTTTCAGCAACTAAGTCAGAGAATTAAAGACCACAGAGTATCTTGTCTTAGACAAGCAACCTGACTAACCTAACCTAACCTAAACTACCTCAGGTGAGAGAAGAGTAAAAGGTCGCTTGTTTAAAAACCAATTTTGAATAAAGGAAAATAATTTGAAGAAAAGCAATTTTATCATATTAATGGCATCAAAATAATGAAATTTTTGATGCCTTTTTTGACTTTTGACTTTTGGAAGATAGATTTAAAGAAAATTTAAATAACTCCGCCCAATTTTGATAGATTTAGTTTAAACTGCCGCAAACTGGTGGTGTTTTTTTCAAGCGGAGCTCTTCGCGATCCTGCAGGCATGCAAAATGCTTGGGATCGTTGTTGGGAGGTAGACCTAAATATCTTTTCTGATAGTCAAGCTGTGATCAAAACCCTGTCGTCGCCATGTCGCAGATCTCTTCGGGTCAACTCCTGTAAGGAGGAGATCAAACGCCGCAAACGTGCAAGAAACATTTCTCATCTCTCTCATCTGGGTTCCAGGATATAGGAACTTAAAAGAAAATGAAACTTTTTTCAGCTGTCTCCATTTCAGATATCAGTATCTCCTTGACCGTTGTTAAAGGGAAACTCCACAATTTCTTTCTTAAAAAAGCGCAAGACAGATAGCGTTCTATCGTATCGTGTGATATCTCAAAACACGTTGGCCTCAGTACGACAAAAGAAGGAGGCTTAAATTGCTGGGGATCCACCGCCATTAAATTTCCAAACACATAGCGATGTTCACCAGTCACTGGGTGATCACAACCCCAATGCAGAAGTTGTGGGGATCCTGCAGAGAAAGAGATTGTTACACACTTTATTTGCAAATATCCCGGTTTGGCGGCTAGGCGCTTGAGGTTCCTTAATGTGCCTTCTGCGGATAGCCTGGGGCAGTTCTCTAGTTGGTACCACAACGGGGTAGTACTGTGTAACAGTATTTATTTATCATGGAACTCTTTAGACGCTCTTATGAAGCGTAGAATAGGTTTTATCCCAACACCGGATAGTTCCGTAACAGAGTCAAAGAAGTATTTTTCTAACAACCTTGTTCTGCTTCTAGCTGAGGTTAGACAATTACAGAAGAACTGTTGTACTGTTTATTCCCTTCCTCGTATCTACAACTTGTGCAGTATTCAGGAGAAAATACTCCTAGCCTAGAAGAGTGCCTACCTAACAGCCAATGACCAGTGACGCAAGCCACGACCTTCGAGATGTTCTCTCTTGAGACGACGAGCAATTCTCCTGATATTTTCTTATCTATTTGCGACCAAATTAGCTTGGTTGCAATTCAAGTATTTTCTCCTCTCCGTGACCTATTGGCTTCTTGGAGATAATTATTTTTTATCCTTAATTTGCAAGTTGCTATAGGAATTCCAATAGTGCCTCTGTTTTCAAGCAGGGGAAGATTCGTATTATTTCTGGCTAGCTCATCGGCCTTGCAATTCACTTCAATACCCAATATCATTTAGAGCGCGTTGACATTTTTACCCCCTCTTTTCCATGGTCTTTGAGTTTGACACACTCTTCTTGACGGGATGTTAGTCTTGAAGAGCCCCTCGAAGGTGGGTTTAGGAAAAGAGTACTCGATTCATTGATTAAAACTGCCTGTTTCTTTAAGTTTTGTAATTTTTTGCAGATAGTGATCTACATTATGGCATCAAAATGGCACCCTAGTGTTACTTGTAATGTACCCGTGGTACTCTTGTCACCTAATTGTAAAGGTATTTTTTCACTTTCCTTGATTTCTTAGAAAATTAACCCATTCACAACCAACCATTTTTTTGCAAATATTATTATTTTATATATCGCACCCTAAATACAAAAGGGTCACAACTCAAAATTTTCCACACTCGAGCTTGACTTGTTCATAGTAGCACAGAAAACAAACTATGTGACATATCACGCTGAAATTTGCCATGTAAGCTTATAACTGTCCTACCAAAAAACAAAAAATTTATTTTTGCCATATGTCATCCGCGGACCGTTTTTTTGATAACGTCTCGTTCATATTTGAGCAGAAGATACATTTTGAGTTGTGACCCTTTTGAATTTAGGGTGCGATATGTTGCTAAAATTTTTCAGCGTTTTTATTCACACACTCTAAGCTTCAACTCTCTTACCATCTGAGTTAATTTTTTTGAAAAAAATATTTTTAAAAACTCATTTTATTTATTTGGTAGTACTTGGTCCAGTTCAAGTTATTCTCAAAATTTTTTCGAAACTTTTTGATGGGAGTCTTAAGAATATAATAAACTTCATAATTCGTATCGAAAAAACGTACCAATTATTATTATTATTTTTTTTTTTATATCAGGAATAATCCACCCCGAACTTAGATATATATGAATGTTCTTATATGTATACTTTTTGCAAAGTATAGCCAAGAGATTTCCTTCACTTAAATTACGGCATTGTTGTGAATGGCAGTGCAACAACACCGAATGGTAATGTGTTACTATTTTTATATGCCTGCGATAAGCTTCTCTTTTTTTAAATTACTGGCAATAACAATTTTTTCCTTTATTTCCCGTGCCTTTCTCACACACTGCGTATTTTCAAAAGCGTCATTCGCTGAATTCGATACAACTACACCAAAAATGTAAGTGTAACACCATAGAGGCACCTTTCAACGCCCACAAGCACCTTTTCCCCGGTCTACAACTGGAAGCTTCATTGCTCAGACGGTCATTGTGTCCGGACGTCGTGTCTAGAGACGTAGGCGTATGGTCGTAATCAGCTGCACCCCACAGACCACGCACACAACTACCTCTGTTTCGTATTTGTTGACGGCTTTGCACGCATCGCATAAAATCGCTGAGCCTACGTGGTATGACCTTTTTGCATATTTTTGGATTTAATCTTCTTTTTCTTTTGCTTTTTTTTTGAGGCGCTGAATTCTTGTAATTTGCGTAGGCGTAAACGCTTACAAGGCAAATGTCGAAAATCTTGCAAATGAGACTCATTTTATTGCTAATGCAAGATAATACACAATCATCCACAGCGCACACACACACACACACACATACCTACAGACCTATAGGCATTAGCAACGATTGTGCGTTTTATGTTTTGCGATTTGCGATATGCGATGGCGGATGTGCCCGTTTTTATTGCCTAAAAATAGCAACCAGCTTTTTACCGACATCCAAAAATAAATTCGACTAATGAAATTTACAGTGTAGGACATAACGTAAGCACCTGTTTATTCAGCCAGAGATTACTGCATTGTTGCCTTTTATTTGCATATTCACACGGCCTGGCGTCCAATGGAGATACTTTTTTGTTAATCAGAAGATGTCTAATCAGGATGACGTATATTTTGTTATTTTGAATATTTGATGTGGCATTTATTTAAAAAAAGAATCAGTATAAAGTTGCTGCACTTATTTGTTGTGTATTTTGTTACTTCGTCTCTTCTTCTTATGTGACGCTACAACCCTGAGTCGGTTTTTGACCGAATCTATAATACAGCAGCACTTGGCCCTTTCAACGGAGATATGGTATTTCGCTTTTTGGGTAACGTGAAGCGTCTTCTTTCATACGGTTGACATGGCCACGTCAGCGTAGCCGCTGTTCCACTCTTACGGATAATTTTTCTATTGAAGGCTCCGAGCACTGACCTTGTCTGTGCCATATAGCAGGGCGAAAATGATAAGATCTTTGTAGAATACCAGTTTCGTCCTTCGAGAGAGAATTGTACTTATCAATTGCCTTTGCCTTTACCGATGAGTCCTAGAATGAAATAGGATCTGGAGTCTAATAGTCTCCAGGGTCTGAAGCCGATAGTAATAAGTATCACTATGTTATGGGGGACATGGCAACTGTTTTTTAAACGGCAATTTTTGCCATCCTGAATGAATAATCGAGGATGGAGAAGGAGCGGGAAATTGCTTGGAGCTTTCTGTGGCAGTCAGGCTCTACTGAAGGTCCTGGAGAAAGCGAAGCAAATCTCAAAAATTGTTCAAGAATGTAAGAAGAAGCTTAATTCTGTCGCAAGGCAGAACAGGCTTGTGTTTATATGGGTTCCAGGACACTCCGATGTTCAAGGAAACGAAATTGCCGATGAATTGGCCTACCGTGGATCAGCGGTTCCCCCACAAGAGCCAGAGCCAATAATCAGAATCAGTTCAGCAGGAATCATGAATTGGATCGGCGATTATATATAGGTACAATCTACAAAGTGTTTTGTGACAAGTCCGAACAGAAAACTGTTAAACTTTCTACTAAAACTTGGAAGGAAAGGCGTTCGGTTGATGGTCGGACACAACTTGTAGGGTCAGCATATGACCACCATAGGAATCATTGAGGACCCAATGTGCCTGTCTTGCTCGAATGAGGCGGATAGCTTTGAGCACTTTCTCTGTGAGTGTCTTGCCTTTGCTAGAGCAAAGCTACTAGTTTTGGGTTCCGATGTCTTGATACTGAGTAATATTCGTTCTCTAAAACTGAAGGATATTTACCGATTTGCCAAAGAATCTGGACAATTCTCACAGGGCCTTTGTCTCCGTGTGTGTCTGAGTGTTTTAGGAGCCACCAAATCTCTTGGTGCTCCTTGACTCGACCTATTCAAATTTCAATTTTCTCAATTGCCTAATGTGCCCAAAGTAACACTTGTTGGCAAGAGTTATTCTCCGTTTGATTTCCAGGCTGACGTCATTTTTGTTGTTGATGCTGGTCCCAAAGTAGAGAAAGTCCTTCACAACTTCGAATGGTTGGTTGTCTACACTGACTTCACTATCTACGTGATTGTAGTTACCTCGGACACCATATTTTTCTTTATGAAGAGCCTATTTCCGTCATTTCCAATCTTAATCGTTCGAATATTAGTAACATTTCCAAATTTCAAGTCCAGCCTTATCTTCTATTTAAACTTAAATCTTTCTTCATATATGAGGAAAGCAATATTGATCGTCGGCAGATGTTACATAGGCACATCTGCTATTCATTTCAATATTTAACCCTCCGATTCCCAAGTAAAACTGATTCGAAAAAGCAAATAAATAATAAATAAAAAAAACTGTGGAGTAGGGAAAAGGGATCTAGGCTAAAGAACTGTCTCAACCCAAGAGCCACACTAAGGAACCTCAAGCGCCTAGCCACCAGACCCGAACATTTGCAGTCTCTTTCTCTCCAGTATTCGCACAGCTTTTGCACTGGGGGTTCCACGAATGTTCAAGCTTCTCCGCATGAGTTCCGACCACCCAGTGACCGGTGAACACCGCTATGAATTCAGAAATTTAATGGCGGGGATCTCCAGTACTTCTGTCGTACTGAGGCTGAAGTGTTTTTAAAATAACACACGATAAGGTAAAGGATATCTTGCGTTTTTTTTTTTTTTTGAGAAAGAAATTGTGCATCTTCTCTTTAACAACGTTCATGAGGAGACCGATGTCTGAGATTGGGACAACTGAAACTATTGGTAATTTCATTTCCCTTTATGTTCCTATACCCTGGAACTCAGAGGAGAGAGAAGAGAAGTGTTTCCTGCACGTTTGAGGCGTTTGATCTCCTCTTTGCAGGAGTTGACTAGAAGAAAGCGGCAACATGGCGACGACATGGCCTTATCTTGATGGCAGCTTGACTATGGGAAAAAATATTTACGTCTACCTCTCAACAACGATCCCTGCAGGATCGCGGTGCGTGCAGACTTTCCCTTTCTTTCAATCCAACCCGCTTGGAAAGATAGCCCTAGCACATCCCATCAAAACCCAGTTTGAAGATAGAGAATAATTTTTCAAAATATTATATTGAAAGTGGCTAACTACAGGCGGATATTATGGCAATTTACTACACACACTGTTTCCAGAAGTAACTGTGCTACCTTTTTAATATCTAACTTCATATACGGATCCAGGCGCAAATTTTCTATAAGAAATTGCAGTAAAATAGCACTGGTCAAAATTTGTGTAAACTAGTGTAATAATTAATCAATGATTTATCTGAAATGAGAACTGACAACTTGGCTGATTTCCATCCAGTTGATCAAGTATCAAATTGCATGCATAATAGATTGGCACACTTGAGCAAGCAAATACTTGGAAACGAATGCCATCGGCCATTGAAGTTGCTTATACGCCACGTTGACCAAATGACTAGTCAGCGCTTCGTTTCTGTGAAAGTGCGGACGTAAGTGTGACATACACACGATTACTAGTATAGGTTTGTCACCCAACTTTTAAACCTTTCGTAGTAAAATTTGTATTTTTTATAAATATTTTTTATGAATATTTCTATTTAAGCCAAATAAAGGCAGCGTCATCGTGCATATGAATAGCAACTCAGTTCACGTAAATTTAATTTAATAACCAATATGTGTGTGCTCTTCGTATATATTTGCATATATACGTAAGCGTGTGTGAAACCATATATTTTTATATTCAATTTCTTCATTCTAAAAATGAAAATTGCAACAAAAAAATGTCAACTCTTCCGCAACCATCGTGACATTTGCCGTAATAACACATCGCTGCAAATTTAGCTAGCAGCAGTGCAAAATCTTACGCCCACACGCTACGCTTCATTTTATTGTTATTTTTATTTGTTATTTTCCATTAACTACTCCCCACTCACCTTCCACACTCGGCATCCAATAGACAACGCGTATCGCCGAAACTGCCACTCGCCCGCAACACGCCCGCATGTTCCAAACCACCAGCCAAACTGCCGCCTGCGGCAGACAAGCGATGTGCACCGCCATAGCGCCCACTGCCACCGGCGCCACCTGCACCACCTACACCAACACCATTGCCACCTCCGCCACCGCTAACGCCTCCCATACTACCTACACCGACAAACGAATGTTTATAGTAGCAGTGCTCAACTGGTCGATATCCCGATGACGTCTGCAGGAACATTTTGTCAATGTGTGCGGGCGTATCCTCGGTGGGGGAGACAACCGGTGTGAATGGATTGTAGATTTCCTCACCATCTGCGGGTACAATGTCATCGGAAAGCTCCCGCAATATAGAAGAGAGACCGCCAGCTGAGTAAAGTTTGCCTGTAAAGTGAGAAAAAAATATATTTAAATAAACACAAAAATGTTGAAGAGAGTATTTACTATGCTATGGGCGTAAGCAGAGTACATATAAAAGAGTATAGGTAGAGAGCGATGCCACATTGAGTAAGAAGAAATTCAGATTGAGAGAAAGCAAGAAATTCTAATTTCGAGACATTGCTCTGAGATATTTTAATATGTTTTGAATGGTCTGAATGAATGCTCCTTGTGCGAAGGTTTGCCATTTTGGGCGCTGATAGGTAATTATTTCCCAAGATTAAGATCTTGAGGAATATATCATTTTATTAAACTCAGAATAAACTTAATTTCTGGCAAAAAAATTTAGGAAAACTGCCGTGAAATATGAAAGATATCTAGGTAAAGCTTTCTAAAGTAGTCACCTCCACTTACTTGTTTTAAAAAAGTCTCTTTATAAAAGGGAGTAAGTAACTTTCTAGTATTTTAGGGCAAAAAAAACTCTGGGTATCAGCGGAAAAAATTTCTTCACAAATTTGTCCACCCACTGACAGAATTTTTAAGTATCTACAGCAAACCATGGAACAACCGCTGTTTCCAAAAACTGTAGGCTTGGATTTTCCTGTTGTCGTGGTTGTTGTATCAGCATAAAGCATTCACTATAAATTTTTAGCGAATGCCCCTGAAGTGATAGTCATTGGCCGAAAATACTTAAGTATTTAAGTCGCTTCGGTAACGTTGCACTGAACAGTGTGGAAATATTTTCTTTCGTTTTCTCATTTATTTCAAGTCTAAAACATCGTTATAGCTTTTACAGACCACTTAGAGCTCAGATTACTACAAATATTTAAATAAATATCTTTAAAAAAACATTTAGAAATTTATAAAATTCATTCTTCGACACCACAAAGTCAAGCGGAATAGAACTTGAGATCTCATTGAATTTGCTTAGAGCGCGGACAATAGGAGTATTACGCGCATAATTCGTGTTAAGCAATTTAAGATGAAATGGGTAAGTGTGGCGTAGAGATCTAGTACGGATATGAAAGTAAATGCTCCATAATAGAGATTTCTCTTTTATTTGCGCTAAAAAAAAAGACTGTGAGAGTATAGACTTTCTGCTCTCTAGAGACTTTAAGTTAATTAAAATTATAGGAAAGATAGGATTTGGGAATTTTAACGACCTGAGAGTATATTTAGGGAACACCTTCTATACACCTATCAATTGCAAATTGGTTGCAAGGCCTCTCGATACAAGGCCATACAAGGCCATACTCTAATCTAGAGCGAACAAAGGAAGAAGAAAGTAATTTGAGAGTGAAGGGATCCGAGAACTTCGAGGCCGTATAAAACTTAAGATTGAGTAAGAATAAAGTTAATGAGAGTCAAAAATTACATCTTAATCTTTGAATTCATGAACAGATTAAAGTAAAGTATTAACAATACTCTTTGAAGGCTGAAACCCCCTTTGAATTTTGTCGAAAGTAACATTTCCTGATATTTAGAGAAATGCCAGACTTACTGCATCAGCGAACGGGCGCATTAATTTCCGAGAAACGAAAAAACCAGACATGGGGAAAACGGAAGCTGAGGTTTCGGATTAAAGGATGACGACCAACCGTGGCTAATTACGTTCATATTAGCCGCTTCAAGCTACTGATGGATTTCACTAGATGTGTGATATTTAAACCCGTAATATCCGCAAGTATAGCGAAAAAATGAGAGCCCAAATGTCTAAATCTTTGCCCGGCGAGAGCAATGCAGCTGAGAAAAAGGTGCTGAGATGGTTCCACCTCATCCTCCACACGGCTTCTGCAGAAAAAAAATGAGGCAATCCCAAGTCTCACCGCATGGACACCTAATGGACAATGTGCGGTAAGGAATCCTACCAAACTCGAGAGCTGCGGCTTTGTTAACCTCAGAAGTTACCTCGAGCGCCTCCTATCTACACCTGAACAAAAGTATCTCACGCCTTTGCATTTTTGTTCACTATCCCAGCGCTCGCTGAGTTGACGGGAGTCCTATCTTTCCAGGAACGGGCCACAGGTTTTCAAGGGAACCCCAATCTTTTCATTTTGCGATGAAACCCTCATCAGCCCAGCAGTTTCCCTCTTTACCGCTGTGACCGCGAATCCAAATGAGCCTAGTATCAAAGTATTCGGATGCAATCGAGGGAATGCTCAATCAACGAGCCCAGGGCCGTTATAATTGCCGTTTGCTTGTCAGAGTAGATATTTACGTAATTGACAGTAATTACAGAAGTAAGCAACCAACCCACTGTTTCCTTAATTACGGCTACCTCCGCTTGGAAACCACTGCAGTGACCCGGAAGACTAAATTTGAGCTTGGTGTGGAGCTCCTCGCAGAGTAATCCCCCCTACAGCCAGAAAACCTATAGGGGGTTTGGTACTTATTTAATACAATATGAAAAAAAAATTCCTAGTTTCAACTCTTAAAATTTTATTTCGGTTGCGCAGGAATTCATTTTTGAAAAATCGAAAACTACGAAAATCTTTCGAAAATCGCTCGATTTAGATGAAATTTTCATTTCACACCTTCTATGAACATGCAAGCATTCCGCGCTTTTTCATTGAAGAGGTATCTCAAATAGAATTGTCGAAATTAACAAAATTCATTAAATCCACAGGTTGGCTCAGAGAAGACCCAGGAGTGTTAAGGGCAGTGGTAGTACAATGAGACTATTCAGGACTAAATATGGTGGATGACAGCCACCCAACCTACCTAACCTAACCTTGATTCACTTAAATAATTTAAAAATATAAAAAAAAGATATAACTCGCATTTTTTTCTGATTTTTAAAATCCCACATATGCAGATACAGTGCGTATCATTCACAAGTTTTGACAATTTATTTCTTTACTATTTAATTTAATTATTATTTTTTTATAAAAATACACTTCATTCTCCAAAAATAAATAAATACAAGTTTCAAACTTTACACAAATTTAAAGAAAACTCAACACATATTCCTCACACGATCCCAAAGCGCTTTCATTAACATTTTGTGCGTTTAATTGTCACGGCAAAGTAGAAAGCAAAGAATGAATTCGTTTTCTTTCATTCTAAAATGACAGACGCATGGATACGGCGAAAGAAAATAACTAATCAGCTGATTTACCGAGACTACCTTTAATAGATTCGTCTTGCAATTTTTAGCGTTTCCATCAGAATTTTTAGAAAAATTTCAAGTATGCAGCTTTAGCGCAAATTGAGTTTTTTTTTTGTTTTTCTCGGGGTATCCATGTAACGAATTCGATATTTTTTATGCGGAAGAAAACACCCCACACCGTGGGCAAACAAAATGTCAAAAATCACCGACATTTTTAAGCCACTTCAAACTTGCACTTTACTACACCAAAATTAAGTAGGCCTGCATATCTAAGTATTCTGATTAAAAACAAAGCGCATTCATTAAAGGTGGTGGCACTACACCAACAACAATATTTTGCGCATTTGATTGTCAAAGCAAAGTATTGACGAAGTATAAAGCAAAGAATGAATCCGCCTTGTTTCATTCTGGGTTGACAGCCACATGGACACGGCGAAAAAAAAAACAAGTCAGCTGACCAACCCAACATCACCTTTAATAGATTCGCCTTGGATTAAAAAGTTTGAAATTTTTATGGACATTTTTCAATTCTTTCTTCTCATTTTCAAAGAGTTTGAAACATAGATTTATAACAGAAAGAACTATATTTTCATATAAAATTATTGAGTTGTTCAGAACTAAATAAGAAACAAATAATTTATTGCAGATAAGCGAACTAAGCAAGGCAACATCGACCCATGTTCTTTTAAGAGAGAGCATGTTGGAGTTTTTTGGACTACCTACAAACTTTTAAAGTACAGATTGCTTTGCAATCAACTTCCGCAATCACCCAGTAAGCATCAGAACATGTAAATATTTGAACTTCCTTCTTAAGAATCAAGCGCCAAGAGTGCTCGCGATAGCTGCTGATCCTCTCATAGAAGCAACTCTGAACAACACTCGTAGCCTTGGAGAGTGATTGTTCTGCATAATGCAGTAGAAGGCAAACCATTTTTTGCATAGCGCTTTTATATGAAACAGGTACACATTACATTCTTGGATTAGAAGTACTTGTTTATAGAGGGCCAATTGCAAAGGATCCAACTCAGGATCAAATGATTTAAAGGGACACTAAGGGTAAAAATAAAGAAACCGAACATTAAAACCCCTCTCATGGTAGTATCAACTCAGCATTTTCTCTACTTTCCACTTTCGTGAAAGGCCACAAAGTGGCATCATCTCAGCGCCTTTTACGCATAGCCGTAACCGAATGGGTTTGTGCATGAATACCACTCGGTAGGTCTCGATTTCAAAACCTACTGTGTACAAAAAGCACCAAATTATGGAAAATTCTATTTTCAGTAGCGGCCGCCCCTCAACAAGCAATGGCAAACTTCCGAATGCATTTCTGCCATAACAAAGTTCAAAGGCGGTGTAAAACTAGGTCCACACTCAACAAAATGCAACCCAACCGAAAACATAACAAAGCATAGATAAGTCGGTGAGCGCCGTTTTGATACCATTTTCATACCTCCAACGGGCAGATATCTACAGCCAACCAGCGCTGTTGATGTAATGGAGAAAGTTAATGGGATTTAGGTTGGAGCAATGCCCTAGGCTGTCTACAAAAGGAGCACCCAGTGACCTTAATCGTCTGGCAATAGTCCACTTCTCTGAAAGGAAGCAATAGTCTTCTTCTCTTAGCTTCTGCAATGGAGATTAAATAGAAAATTTATCTTTCCTGCGTGTGTGCCGATCGTCCAATGACCGGTAAACACAGCTACGAGTTTGGAAATTGTATGACGTGGAGTCCCCAGCACTATCTGCGTCCTGCGTATATAGTACTGGGGTCTTAGGATTTCCGAAATAGCACACAAAGAAATGGAGCTGCATCTGGTCTGTGCTTTCCTGAGAAATAACTTGTGCAATTCCCCTTTGACTACAGTCAGGGCGATGCTGATGACCAGATCCAAGACCTCTGAGGCCAATTCAGTAACGAAGTATGCAAGTAAGAAAAATATAAAACATTTTTGCCTAATTAGATAAGATAGATTTTTCCTACCGATCGATGACCTAGGAAACCCCATTAGACGGTCAGAAAGCAGGCAGAATATAAAGTGAGAGAGATAGAGAATAAATAGTCCATTAACAACCGGCTCTATTTTTTCTCTTTATCCGCCAATCAGCGTTAAGAGCACTAAGCTGAGAGCAGTCTCTATATATTCTCATATTTCTACTATTACTTTGGTTCTCTCTTCAAGTTTTATCCATTCGTTTCAAACTTGCATAGTTGTTTTGAATTTCTTTCAAGGAGCTGTCTCAATCTATGTAAGGAAACCAATAAATGTGTATACGTATAGGTGACAGGCATAGCAGTGGGTGAGCGCTACCTCTTTGCAGGCTACTAATAGCGAGGCTAATAATAGATTTGTGTTGTTTTGCACGAGGAATGGTGAATACCGACGCCATTCCATGAAATGTCGTAGTAAATTTGTGGAGGCTATACAAATGACACTTAATGACAGCGACCACACGAATGCAAAGCCTTAAAGGTTAAGTGCATTAAGATCGAATTTTTCGCATTGCATCCACAATTTAACACCCACAACGCATTGCCCCTAGCAGCACTACCAATCCAAATTGCCACTATTCCTCATTCTCGAAATCAACAATACATTTCCCCTCCTCTTTATGTTCTTTCCTGCGCTCTATATGAATGAATACTCACTTATTAAATGCCCACGCTTATCCCGTTGCGATTTCGTTTTCCGATGCACCCGTCGTTCATCGTAATTCTGATCGATTTCCAGCTCGCCTGACAACGAAGCGTCATTCATTTCTGAACACTGCTTCAAATATCGCATCAAAGTTTCGTTCGCCTGTCGCACTTCCATTTCACCAGCAGCAATTAGTTTGCGTTCGCGCCGCCTACGCGATTCCGATTTGCTACGTTTGCGTCGCGGACTCTTCTCCAGACTGCTGCGCGAACGTACGGAACGTTGGGCGGGGCTCGCCTGCGGATCCGATAGTGACTGCAGCTTACGCACTGTACCGCTACCACCGGCGCCACTGCTAACACCACCACCACCACCACCACCACCTCCACTCGCTGCACTACCACTGCCCACACTCAACGCTGACGGCGTCGGCGAACTGTGCTTCAGTTCACGATCCATGAAACCCAAGATGCCGCGATGAAACGAAGCGTCCACTTCTTGAGTGCGCCTCGCCGGTGATTGTGGCGAATGTGTGCGTCGATGACGATGTCCGTGTGTAACCGTAGGCGGTAGCTGCTGTAACGTTTCACGTAAGCTAAGTGCATCGCCAGATGAGTTACGACTGCTGCCACCACCACCGCCACCGCCAGTGCCGCCATTAGGATTAGGTGCTGTAGGCGACTCAATTTGTGTGGGACCATCTTCCTTCACCGCAGTGCTGCCAATATCTCTGCTTGTACCACACGCTGTCATGGTTGGCGTGAAGGTGTTCTCTTTAGTAACTTGCTCCTGTTGGTGCGCAACTTCGTCGTCGTCGTCCTCCTGCGGTGGCGGAGAATGACCATTTACCAACAAAACCGTTTGCTGAGATGTGGTCGACAAACTCAATGAGGTTGTGCCCAATGGATCGAGTGTGTCTTCTGTGGAAAGTCTACGTCGCTCATGCACGGTAGTTACACTCACAATAGAGCAGACATCTTCTGAGTCGCCGTGTGTGCCGTCCTCGGCGACCTCCTCATCCGCAAGATGTGTAAGTGCTGTGGGAATTTCAATTGTTGTTGATGTTTGTGGTGTAGCTACAGTGGTAACGGCCGTGGCGGTGGCGGTGGTCCCGGCGATTCCCAGTGCACTAGTCTGAGCTCTCGCTGTCCGCGCCTGACTACGACGCTCACGCACTGGTGATTCAATTGCGTTTGAATGCGTTGTTTGCTGTTGTGTTCGCGTCTGTTGCAGCTGATTCAATTGCGCGTGTGGTGTTGTCGCTGCCGCATCCGCTGCTAGTGTTGGCGTCGTTGTTACTGTTGTGGCTGCCGCTGTTGTTGTTATAATATCATTGCTCCGCCTAAGCTGCTGGCCATTGCTATTACTGTTGCCGTTGCTGTTGCTGTTGCTGTTACTGCTATTATTGTTCTGACGCTCGTGCCGTTGATGACGCGAATCCGAACGTCGGTGACGATGACGATGCACCTTCGGGGTGGCTTCCATTTTCAAGCTCTCTTGCAACAACCTACGCGGAAATGGGTTAGCGCTTGTGCTACTGCTGCTGCTGCTGCTGGTTATTTGTTATTGGTTAATGGGATAGAGATTGTTGTTTTTGGTGCTCGCTTTCTTGCGCTTTTTTCTTTACGGTCAACAAAATTATTTGCTGTTTTGCGTGAAGTAAACAACTGCTGCTACTTAACTACTTTGCAATGGTTTATAAACTATGCTCGCTACTTGCGGTACGCTTTACTAGTTGAGTTGTTGGTTTTTGGAATTATTGTTGTTGTGTTTAGAATTTTTGTTGTATATATTTCGTTTTGGTTTTTGGTTTCTTCTTGGACTTTTTCCTTAGTTTCTCCAAGTAGTTGCGGCCTTCAAGTTTCTACACTCACCAAATGCGCCTTGTGGCGATACTTATTTGTTTTTGTATTTAAAAATTTTCCTTAAATTTTTGCTACGTCTTGCATATTTTCTTATTTACTTTTGTATCTAAAAATGTACCTTTCGTCTTTGGGTCTTTTCAATACTTATTTCTTTATTGTTTTTCTTATAATTCCGCTATGTTTTGCTTGTTTTCTTATCGTATCAGGATACTCAGCGTTTGATGAAAATTCAAACCAATGAATTTCGTTCTTTGCTTTTGTTGCTGTGATTTGCATGATAATTTTCCTATACTATGTTTATTATGCGCTGCCACAGCATTGTTGTTATTTCCTTAGTTTCACGTCTTTCTATGTGTGAAACCTTCACTTTTCATTGACCCACAAAAAAAATCGAATTCATTCGCTAGGCTTTTGAAGTCCCTCTTTCACCTGTGCTGCCTGTCAGTGCTACGCTAGTGCTGCTGCTGCTGCTGCTTCTTCTTCTTCGTTTTTCCCACTAGTCTGCGACGCGCGTGGCACTGCTTATTGATTTTATGTTTAATTGAGTTGTGATATTTGATTTAACTGTCATTTCGCGCTTTTATCACTCAATCAAAATGTGTATTTTTATTTTTTATTCATTTGTTGTTTTCATTTTTTTTTGTTTTTTTGGTTTGCTTAAGTGTACGACTTCACGTCTTTTACTTTCCGCTCGTTATTTCTGCTACATATATCGTGTTTACCTCCGTTTGTTATTCCACACGCGCGTACTTATTTTTCAGCTCCTCGCTGGTCTCGTGTCGCTTGGTCCAGTTCGTTTTGACCTAAATAGCATTTCTGGGTAAGCAAAATATTCAGTATTTCAAGCATTCAAGCGCCTTACATTTGCCTCTTAACAGTCTATGTAAATGCGTTTGTGCTGCTGTGTGTACGCGCATTTCCTTTATATCCTAGTTGGACGTTTTTGAAGTTCAGTTAATAGTTTTTCAAATATTTTAAAATATTTAGCGCATTTCTTTAGATTATTTTTTTGCTTTAGCTATTTTTAATTTTGTTTTGTTCTTGGTTATCTGATTTTTCGTAAATTTTTCTATTTGTTATTTTGTTATTTATATCCCACTTACTTTGCCACAACAAAGCTCATTTCACTTCACTTAACTCTTGAACACTTCTTCAACGCTTCACAATACAAGTGGTTCGTTTTTTCGCGACGCGAGCGAACGCGTTCACGGCTACTAAGCGACTGACTTGTCTAAGCACTGCTTGTGACCAAAATGGCTGCTGCTTAAATGCTTCCCCTGTCACAGTATGCTTTCATGCTTTCCTTGTGCTAAGTCTGCTGCCGTTGACAGTCTGGTTGGTTCGTTACTCTGTCAGGCCACTTTCTCTTACTTCGTTCGCATGCAAACGCCTTTGTTGTAGTCTATGCTTTATGATGACGTCAGCAGTGCTTGTGGCTGCCAAAAAACAGCTCACCACCAAAAAGCCACATAAGTAACTTTGTTTTTGTGGGTAGATTTGTATGTACATATGTGCGTATGCGTGAAAGCCATACTTGGCGCATGTTTGGGGTGGAAATAATTTCATAAATGTATATACCCATGTATGCTTGCAACAGCGAGTTCTTTTCGTTGGTTGAACTTTATTTTCACTATTGTAAATACAATTTGCAATTGCCAAAAACAAAAAAAAATATAAAAAGTAATTTTTATATTTTTTTTTTAATCTTTCGCTTGTTTCATTTTCCCCATTTGTCTACTTCCTACTACGTTCGCTTCCCACCATCACTTGCCCGTGTATTCCCACAATTTCCTTTCTTTCAAAACGCCTTTCACTACTATCATCTCTCCTCTTTGCGCCCACATATTTGTTTTTGTACTTATACCTACATATGTACATATATTTCGCATGCTAGGTATTTTCCTACTCCTTTGCAACTTTTATTTTCTGCTCTCCCTTCCTTGAATATTCATATTACTCGCCTCTATTTCAAGCACCATTCCTCTGTATTCATCTCATATTTGTGTGGGTGCATTTTCGGTAATTACCCAATATCGCACCCAAATATTGTTATGTGTATGTATGTATGCCTACAGTATTTGTATATATAGTATAGGTATATTTATAGCAAAGTTAGTGTCTATTTTTAGCTCAAACAACCAAGCCTTTCCCATCTACTCTGCAGGACTCTTTACAATTTGACACTGAGCAAAATTTGGAGATATTTTTTAATACTTTTTTTTTTTTTTGTCAAATTACTGCAAATTGTGGCATGTCCATTTGTATTATACTTTCTGATAGGGTAAAGTACCTACGGCTAATTCTTCACAGAAAGCCAACGTTGAAGGCCAACATAGGAGACGTTTCCACGACAGTCGGTTCTGCGTTACCGAAACGACCCGGATTTATATCCGGCCAAGGACTGTCACTCCAGTAGCATTCCCCGTACGTAAATATGGGGAATGTTTATGCTGCTACAACAACAACAACAACCAACATTGAAGAGAGGTTTAAGAAGGCGGCAGTCGTCTTATATGGAAGCAGTAGGGCCATCAGCTGCAGCTTGGGTCCATCGCCTAGACTCATAGTATATTCTATCTCCATAGCGTAATTATAAAGCCAGTTTTGCTGCATGGCACCCCCGTCTGGTGACATCCACTGGAGAGCACGGCATCAATTAAGAAGCTGAAGAGATACGAAAGATCTGCACTCAATGAAATCAGTCGTACTCTTCGGACGTTCACTTCTTAATGCAATGCTGAAAGTGGTACCTGCAGTATCACAGGCGAAACTGCCGCCGCACATGCTCTGACCGAGGTACTCAGCCCAGAAACTCGACCTAAGCTGTAGACACTTCTTTTTCCTTATAAACTTTGTGTTAATCCCCATGGTGACGATGACATGGATACACACTCTTGCTGGGTCAGAGCGGGAACTTTTCATTCACATTCCTTCAGGGGAGGCTTGAAAGGCTGACTGCAGTGCATATTAGACCTATTCACTGATGGTTCAAAGCTGGACAGATAAGTTGGTCGGGGAGTATTCCTCGAGAAGCCCCCCATCAAGCACCAAGGCAGACAACTGAAACACTGCAGTGTCTTCCAAGCATAGGTAGGCGCCATCAAAGAACCAGTTGATAAACTTTCATAAAAGTAAACATTTACTCCCACAGTCTAGCGACAATTAGTCGGGGAATGCCTGCATCTCCCGACCGTATCCGAATATTTCGATATTAGGCGCATTTGGGTTCTTTGTCATAGGCATATTACAGGAAACTGCAGGGTGTATGAACCAGCTAGACAGGCGACCTTCGAGGTGGTTTCCCCGCGTAATGAGAGGATTATATATATACAATTATATTTTGGCGCTTACACCGCTTTTGAGTGTTTGGCCGAGTTCCTCCTCCTATGTTTAGTGTGGCGCTTTTTCATGGCAGAAATACAATCGGAGGCTCGCCATTGCTTGCCGAGGCCCGATTGCTATTAGAAAAACTTTTTCTACCATTTTGGCTACGGTCGTCGCCTTGGGATTAGATTCGCGTCAACTCAGCGAGCGCTGAGTAAGTGCACGAGATCGAAGTAAGAGGTAAATCAAAGGAAATTGAATAAACTTTAAAAGCTGCAAAGCCGCAGCGCTCGACTTTTGTGGGTATTCTTCCGGACATCCTTCGTTAGGTATCCATGAATGACTATGAAATTTTGCGCACAATTTCTTTACGTAATTCACCAAGTATCTCTGGGAGATTTTTTCTTATCTTATAACTCCTTTAACAAATGCATATTCGCTTTTTTTATTTAAATGAAGTGAGTGGCTGTAAAAGTCTCTGATTATCTATGAACCAGCACTAACACCGATAACAAACTCAGCCTTGAAATCCAACAGAGAATATCTCTTGCCAAGAAGTGCCACTTTGCACTATTTTAGCAGTTGAGTATTAAAGTCCTCCCTCGACGAACATAACTAACATTCTACAAGGATCACATCATGCCCGCCCTAAGGTATGGCGCAGAAGCTTAGACGATGACAACATCCGATTAGACGATCCTTGGAGTGTTTGAGAGAAAGATTCTGCGTAAGATTTTTGAACTTTAGCACGTTAACAACGGCGAGTATCGTTAGCGATGAAACAATGAGCTATATGAGCTTTCCGGCGACATTGGCATAGCGCAGCGAATAAAGGTCCAGCGACTACGTTGGCTGAATCATGTCGTCCGAATGGATACAAACGCTCCGGCTCTGAAAGTATTCGATGCAGTACCAGCTGGTTGAAGCAGAGGAAGAAAGAGGCCTCCTCTGCGTTGGAAGGATCAGGTGGAGAGAGACTTAGCTTCACTTGGTATGTCCAACTGGTGCGGGTTAGCACGACTGGAGTGCTTTGTTAAACTCGGACAAAATCGTGTAAACCGTTATAGCGCCAATCAAGAGGAAGAAGAAGTAGGCAATAGTTAGAGCCGTGATCAGCGTGCAAAATTTGACGACTCCTTTTACAGGTTTTAAACTTTTCCTTAATCCATCATTTAAATCCAAGTTTTTTCTCATTGTGTACGAGTATAAGTATATCTGGAGTATTATCCATGCATAAGTGTTGGGTATGTGCAATGCTTATATGTGTATGTATGTATGTGTGCAACAATTTCCAAAAATTTCTGCCACCTTCTGTCGTCACCGAAAACACACACATGAATTTATGACGTCCTCCTTACTTAATGAAGAATGTGGAGCGAGCGCGCCAAGAACAAGAGCTACAAACTTACTTAACGCGCTTACTTACTCTTCCTTTCAGAATTGATTGTCTCTTCCATTGCCCAGCTTTTTCTCTGCCGCTCAAAGCTTCTTTAAGAAATATTTGGTCGAAGCGCATGCGCTGTTTTTTGCTGCTGCCACTATTTTTTATGCTTTTACTTACAACAAGCAATAGGAAAGACGCCAGCACACTACCAACGCGCATGTAGCGCACATTTTTGCACGATGACGTCAATCGGAAAAGCTCAGGATATAATAAATCAACAAATCCCCGACAAAGAAAAACAACTTGACTGCAAATAGGTATACGCGCATAACCAACCATTCTGGCAATAACACAAGCAACAACAGAAGGGCAGACAGGGGAGCAGGGAAGCAGGCAGCATCTGCAACAACAGCGAAAAGCCGGCAGCAGAAAGTTTAGCAATAGCAATAACATGGCAGGCGCAGCAGCTTTAGCTGCCACTACCACTACCAATGCCAATACTGTGATACTTCCCCTTCTTGAAGCAAACAAAAGTTAAAAAGTGTTTGAGCTGCATGCTGCATGGAATGGGTGATTTAGCAGCCAAACGATGATGCAGCCGCTGACACCAGTAGTCCGAGTAGCGCCACAACAATAGCAACACTGATGCTGATGCTGGTGGTGATGATGGCAGTTGGCGGTTGGCAGAGACGTGGGTTGATGCAGCATTTTATAAGCGAATATTTGTAACTGTGTTAGCGTATACCCGCCACCGCCACCGCTGCTAGCGGAGTACTGTCAGCGAGTTGGTGGCACAGGTTTCTGTGCGGGTGTTTGGGCTGTTGCGCAGCAGCTTCGTGGTGCACCAAAAAAGTCTCGAGTCTGCATTTAATTGCTTTCGAGACATTTCAAAAGGTCAACAACGCCAACGCGACAACGCTTTTTTGGGGGCCAAAAAAAAAACAAAATACAAGGAGACAATCTGAAAAGTTTGCTTAGGGAATTAGACAGGCTTTGGAGATGTCAGCGACGCCCACTAAGAAACAAAAAACAAAACAAATAAATATAAACTTTTAAAAAGGTCAAAGTTGCAGCGAGCGTTAGATACTTAGGTGAATACTCATGAACTTACACACATACAAATACCTTATTTTTTACTACTTGTTATTTATGCTTAGCGCTATTTTACTGAAACTCATAAAACTCTATGTTTATGAAGTCACGCAGTGATAGAAGCAAACACCAACTACCCAAAGTTAAATTTTTATATTCTATTGATGTCATCAACACAAACTGGATGCCGTCCAATTTCGCCACAGATTTATTGCATTTGGCTGCAGCCGGCTGCCCGGTGGCTGTGTCACGCAATTTGCAATTCCTACTATCCATCTCTTAAGCCAGCCAGCCAGCTAGTCTTTGCCAATGAGCCAACCGAGCGTTGTGCCAACTAAATACTTAACACCGCTCTTCGGTCACACGCATTTGTTGTGACGTCACGCAAGCAAACAATACAATTACATACCAGTGTATTGAAGAGCGCGCACTTACACACACACACACATACAAACAAAACGCTGACGTCAGTCAAGCAGTCTTTGCGCCCTAAAGGCAAATGCGGCTAAAGCCCGCATTTATTGTAAGGAAAAAAGAACACTCAGCATGTCATAAAAAGCCTGAATACTTGAGTGCCTAAAGGCAGTGAAATGGCTGTTGGAAAAGTTGCGCAAATGTGTCAACAACAACAATTCGCCTGACATACAGATACCCAAATACGTTCGAATACAAATGTGTGATTGTTAATGTTTTATGAAAAAATTGCTCTAGAAGTCACCAAAACGGAAAAGAAATTGAGGACGGTGGTTGAGAGCAGGTACTCAAGTGCGCATTAGATATATGCAATAAAATAATATATAACGGTTTCGGGGTCATTTTTGTGGGATTGAAGCAAACCTACCCGAAGCGAGAGTGGGTAAACTTAGTAGCGAATATCGAGGGTGGAGAAATGAATCCTTACAAATATATGTACAATATTATAAAAAAACGATTCATAAAACAACACATAAAATAAAAATCAAAAACATTTTTTCGATTTTTCGACCGCTTTCCATTCTACACTCACAAGGCGTCTCCAAACGTTCATCAACCGCTGCTTGCACCGCATAATGCGAAATTTCTGGCCTCGAACTATATTTAACACCGATTTACGGAGGAAGGCTAATCAAGCCGAAGTGACGACTGAATCCGCAGAACAAATGGCAATGGATCGGCTACACCCTGAGGAAGAGTGACGACAACATCGCCCAACAGGCGCTGTGATGGAACCCCTCCGAACAGACAGGACGAAGTGCAAGCAGACCACGAACCACCAGGCGCCGCTCAACGGAGGCGAAAATGAGGTCCGTACATAAGGCCTGGAACGAACTGAGAGCCCTTGCACAAAACCGTGTTCGAATGCGAAGCGGAGTTGTTGACGCCCTATGCTCCAACTAGGAGTTAGAGGACCTCATATATATATAGGTATATATATTTCCGTTCTACGATGGCCTTCAATCCAAGCCTAGGATTACTCAAGATCTGCAAAATAATAAAATAAGTGAAGGTTGCTAAATGGCTGAACTACCAGTCTACCACCCTCAAGTAGCACTAAAGCTTCGTTTTGATAACATTATGAGACTTCCAGCCAACCATAGCTATTGATATTATGAAGAAGATTGATGGGATTAAGGTTGGCGGACTGCTCGAGGCTTTCGGGGATAGGAGTACTCAGTAAACTTAATCGTCTAGTTGACAAATCCGAGCATTTACATTCTGAAAGGACCTCATAGCTTCCGTGTACGGGGTTAAATGGTAAACCTAGCTTTTCCGCGTATATGCCGATTGTCCCATAATCGGTAAACAGAGCTACGAGCTTGGAAATTGAATAGCATGGAGCCCACAGTACATTCTGAGTCCTTCTTCTATTGCACTAGAACCAAAGGGAAGGGAGCACATGAAGATATGGAGCTTCATCTTTTGTGTGCTTTCCTGAGAAATAAGTGATGAAATCTCTCTTTAAAAGCAGTCAGTGGGATACCGATGACCATGTAGGAGACCAATTCAGTCGACCCCTTCCTGGTAAACTCATCAGCAAGTTCATTCCCCTCTATGTTCCTATGGTGTGGAACACAGATCAGAGGAACATTACCTTCACACTCAAGACACTCCTCTTTATAGGAGTTGACTAACTTGGATCTGCACCATGGCGTCGACAGAGCCTGGATGGCGGTTTAAGTATAGGAAAAAATGTGAATATCTTCCTCGTCCGCATGTTACCTAAGCATTTTGCATACCTACAGAATCGCAGACTTCTGCCAGTATTTTAAGGAAATAGACAATTTTGCTGATTTAGAGAAAACCCCTGCTCCGACTATCGATTCCATTTTGGAGCCATTAGTGAAGACAGAGATACAAGCTTCGATACAGATTTTCCACTTGTTCCAATCCTACCTACTTGGAAGTATTATCCTGGCACGATCCTCAAGAATAGAAAGATCTGTCCAAGGGCCAACCTCCTTTAACTTGATTGCTCTTTGAACTTTGAACTTCGTGAAGTCGATAAACAATTGACTCATATCTCTCACGGCTAACGTTTCTTCACATTTGTGAATAGAAAATAGTTAGTAGCAGAAGGGCTTGATTTGTGGATGTATTGTGAATACTTGACTCACAACTCAGTTCATGAAATTTTGCATTGCAACTGCGGAAGAGATTATTTTTCGAAGCCAAGTAGTAGCCAAGAAATTTTTATTTTAAAACGGCGTAATTGGATGGACACAAAAGATTTGTTAGGTCCTTCATAAAATTGTGCATTGCAACTGCGGAAGAGATTATTTTTCGAAGCCAAGTAGTAGCCAAGAAATTTTTATTTTAAAACGGCGTAATTGGATGGACACAAAAGATTTGTTAGGTCCTTCATTGGCCACACTACAGATACAAATTATTGTTATTAAGTTAATTGGATTCACGGTAATTGGCGTGAATGTCACGGCCTGCATCCCAGGAGCCTCGTGTCATGACAGTTCCGCCTTGGCCTTATTCGGCTTTAATTCAATACGATAAATCCATTATGCGAGCTTCGATTAGCCCTAGCCGATTTTACATAGCCGTATGCCATTTTAGTCAATTATCTCAGCTCGTTGTTTTTCTTTGTAATTATCATTAATTAATTGTAATCATTATACCTGTAGTCTGTATGAATTTATTCATTCAAAGATGTATGAATTTATTCATTCCAAAAGACACATTAACAAATTCAAAAGAGTGCTATATTAAAAAAAATATATATTTAAAAGGTTTTACTTTTTAATTAGAACTTTTAGAAAACTTATAAGTATGCAGTTTTATAGCTCATTAAATTTTAGCTTAATATTGGTAAGTTTAAGGCCGCCCAAAAATTGCGTTAATTTTTGACAATTTTTTTTGCATACGATGTTGAGCATTTTCTTCCACATAAAAGACTTTCGAGGTGCTTTTTTGTAATATAGTAAATGAATATATGGTATATATATATATGTATATAATTGGCGCTTACACGCTTTTTGGGTGTTTGGCAGAGATCCTTCTCCTATTTGTGGTGTGCGTCTTGATGTTGTTCCACAAATGGAGGGACCTACAGTTTCAAGCTGACTCCGAACGACAGATATTTTTATGAGGAGCTTTTTCATGGCAGAAATACACTCGGAGGTTTGCCATTGCCTGCCTCTTTCTTAATTTGGTGTTTCACCGAGATTCAAACCTACGTTCTCTCTGTGAATTCCGAATAGTAGTCACGCTCCAACCTAATCGGCTACGGCGGCCGCCTAGGAACCAAAAAAAAATATATATATAATTTATATATATATATTTTAAATATAATAAGATTGGTCTTATATTTTTTTCGTTCAATAGATTTTACTCTTCTTAATCCTTAATTTAAATTGTTAGCCTTAAACTGTTATTAAAAATATAAGAAATTTAGTTGGTCTTATAATTTTTTCCTGCGGTGTATAACCGCTTTTTTATAAGCCAGTTGAGAATGGCAAAATTGAATGCTAAGTGAATGAAATAATAAGAAAATCGTGCATTCCATTGTTGAGCACAGAACTCACTCATGTAATGAAATACCTATTTAGGGGAATATTTTGAGACTTTTAGTAACTACTGAATTCAGAAAATTGTGTACTGGTACTCCGAGTAAAATATATCAGCACATGAAATTAATATACAAATTTGTTTTTCATGCTTTTCCTTTTAATTTTCATCTGTCCTCCATTTATTACCAACACCACAGTTCATTCATTTTATTTTTATTTCTCTTCTACCCATATTTCATTTGTTCAGTTGTCCTTGCCAACTTTCGTGTTATTGCTAGTTTGATCAATAATTCGTGTAAATTGTATTTTTTCAGTTGACAATAACTGCGCCACATAAATGCAGCTACGCGCCGGTTATCGCAGATTAATCCATAAAAATGCCCAATTTAGAGGCGCCTATTGGTTACGATGAATCTTCGCCCGACAATTCCTATTCCGCCGAGGCAGTTGATGATGTACCAACGGTGGGCGAACCGATGCAACCACTGCCGGCTGGCGCTGTTGAGATACGCGTACAACCACCTGAGACACCAGCCAATGTACGTCGCTTGCCTGTGCTTAGTCCGCATCCTGTACGCGTACGCCCACTGCCCCGCTTCAGCGATTTCGATCGTGATATAGCCGCGCTAGAGGAGGAGAATCATTGGCCTGTGGTGCCGGTGGTACAGCTGTTGCCGATAAATTTGCCGCCACAACTGCCCGAACCTTCATTGGATGAATTGTTGGTGAGTAGCACAAATTGTGAGCAAATATTTTTCCCCTTTTTTTCATTTATGGTACATATTTTCTTTTCATATCTTCAGCGCCGTGTCACTGGACGCAATGATTTGCATAATGTAGAAATAGTGCGTCTGCGCGTCATCTCCTACTCCATCAGTTTGGCGCGCTTGCCACTCTTCTTGCCACGGCTGCAGCATCTTGACTTGAGTGGTAGTGTACTTTGTTCGTTGCGCGATCTCGGCTATGGTCTGATGCATTTGAATTATTTGAATGTGAGTAATTGTGGACTGAATAGTTTCGATGGCACAAGTGGGCTGCCAGCTGTGCGCACACTTATCGCCGATGGCAATATGATACAGCGCGTTGATCCGCTCACCGAACTGCCTTTACTGCAGCATCTGAGCGCGCAGAATAATCGTATCAGTGACTTGGGTTTACTTACTTTTCTCGGCTTGTGTCCGAATTTGCGGGAATTAGAGTTACAGGGTAATCCTGTCGTCAATCTCTCACTCTACCGCACCACAATGCAACGTAGCGTGCCTACGCTGCGGCTATTGGATGGCGCAACTTTGGGAGAGGAGAACGTCACGCAGGCCACAATTGTCATTGAATCTGCCAATGTTAATTCCTCAACAGATGGTGAGGTTTCATCGCTTTCGAGCGAGTTGTACTCCGACTCTTCACACGCCGAATCGAATGCGTCGTCATTGCCAATTGTGGCTTTAGCTACGCGGAGGCCTGCCACAGCGCCTCAGCGTGCAGCATCTGAAAGAAGCGGTTCGAATCAGTTGCAAAGGCCAGCTTCTGGTGTGTCGAAGTTCATTGAATATTTTTGTCAATTGTTTAATAATAATTTTTCACAGTTTCTCATTCGGCTGAAACGCGGCGTAACTCACTCTCCATGGGCGCGCCCGTGGTTGGTTCAATGGTTAGTTTGGCGCGACGCAACCGGCGCCAGCGTCGTCAGGCTTGGACTACGTCTTCAAATAGTTCTTCATCAAACTCATCCACACACTCACCATTGGGTAATGAAAGTTTCGAACTGCGGTTGCCTACGCTGCAACAGCAAATGTCTAGCGATAGCAACGACTGATTGCAGAATGCAACTAATCAGAATAATAAGCAGTTTAAGGCTTTACAAAATAAAGTTTTGAATGATATATTTTATTAGAAAATACATATTTTACTAAGTACTAAAAAATGGTGTGCCTTTCGATCGTTGTAGAAAGTCTACCATTATGTGGAATGAGCTGAACTGAAAAATTCAGGGAGGTTTCCACTAGAGGCCTTAAATGAGCCATATGGTAAAGAAGGGAAAATGCCACCGTTTCCAATGTAAAAGGGTAAAACAGCAAGCTAAAAAAAAGTATGGTATTTGTTGGTCCAATGCAGTAAGGAATGAAACAGCAAAACGCTAGTTTTAATAATTCCGTTCTGGTAATATAGACGTCGAAGATGAAGCAGGCACTGGTAGGCCAATCGAAGAAAATGTCAATAAAATCATGGAAATTGTGGAGTCGTACTGGCCTGCGGGCACTTATTTTATTTTTGGATAATTGAGGATTAGTCGTAAAGTCATGTCGAAATATTTGCACAAACCTGGTCTCAAGAAGAAGTTCTTCTTCTTCTTCTTTTATTTAGGACATGTCTATTTTTCTTTACACAATTACTTTGATACAAAATTTTATAATTTATCATATTAATAATACTGAATTATATATGTAATATTTAAATACATAACTGATATTAATTTTCTATTGAAGATGATATCCAGCTTTGCGCCCATCTTTTCGGTGGTCTTCCAGGACGTCGCCTTCCCACTGGAATTCCGTCACGTGCAATCTTAATGAATCAGTTGTTGGAGGCTCTTGAAACATGCTCGTTCCATGCGCGTCTTCTTGATCTTATAAATTTGACAATGTCATCGGTGTTCGTCTGGATTCTAATATCATGGTTTCTACGGCAATCCCACCTCGTTTTTCCTGATATCGTCCTTAATGTGTGCATTTTGTAGAGCGCAATAATTGTTTCGTTTTTGTGTTCCCTGCACGAGCTTCTGCACCGTATGTTAATATCGGTCTTACGATTGTTTTATACACACGTTTTATTTTCTACATTCATATATTTGTTCTTCCATATAATATCTCGCAGAAAACCTGATATCTTTGCACCATTTGTACATCTTACGTGTTCTATAATGTTCTGGTTAATTTCTAGCTTACACCTTATTGGTTCCTTAGATATTACTATTGATTTTGTTTTTGCAGCTAAAACTTCCATATTAAATTTCAAACCAGTAATAACGAAACGGTGCAAGAACCTTTGAAGATTATCTTCAGTATCAGCAATTAAAACTGCATCATCTGCATAGAAAATTATTGTTATGTTTTGATTGTTTAGTTTGTAGCTTTGAAGTTGGTTAACTTCAGAAATAATTTTATCTATGATTAGATTAAAAAGTTGCGGCCTTAATGAATCCCCTTGTCGTATTCCTGTGGTACACTCTATACTGTTGGTAAATTTCTCATTTACCATAACTTTAGTTGCGCAATTGGTATTGAGATTCCTAATGACTTCAACAATTTGTCGAGGAACTTTTCTCTCTTTTAAAATTTCCAAGACGTCCTTCAGCCTGACTCGGTCGAAAGCTTTTTTAAGGTCTACAAAACACATGAAGGCTGGACAATCGAACTCAATTGATTTTTCGATTATTTGTTGTAGGATAAAAATGCAATCTATTGTTGATCGATTTTTACGAAATCCTTGCTGTTCTTCTTGTCCGTGTAGATATGGCTGTAATTTTGATTATAGGAGTTTTGTGAAAAGCTTTTGGGTGGAATGCAGGAGCGTTATTCTGCGGTAATTATGCGGGACGTCTTTTTCCCCTTCTTAAAGATCGGGATTGTTATACTTGTTTTCCATTCTGATGGAGCTTCTTCGTGATTCAAGATGATATTGAAAAGTTTTATAAGCACTTGTTAAAGCTGTATTCCGCCATATTTCAGCATTTCATTTGTGATATTGTCATGGCCAGGTGCTTCTCTGTTCTTCAAAGTTTTTATCGCATATTCAATTTCATTATGCGTTACCACTTCGCTCAGTTTCATATTCATAGCAAGAATCAGATGTTGTCGTGGTGTCGTTTTTGTTTTTGTATAGCTCTTTAAAATATGATTCCCATTTGTCAATATTTATTGGATGTAATTTGACAGTTTCATTTACTTCTAACTTCCTGTTTCTTAGCATCTTCCACACTTTCCTTTGCGCACTATACATATCTCGTTCCATCGATTTTGTAAAACCTTCCCAGTAGGATTCCTTAATTTCTCTTATTCTTTTATTTGTACAGTTCCTTTGGTCTTTGAAGCATCGCTCACTTTCTTCAGTTTTCAACGACCTATACTTCAAGTAAACTATCCTTTTTCTCATTGGTTATTCGTTTAATTTCTTCCGTGTACCAAGGCGTTTTTTTTCTCCCTGTTTTATTGCTTGGTATTGACCGTTTACCTAAGGCTTCTGTTGCAGCTTCCAAAATACTTGTTTTGATTTTTTCCCAAGCTGTGTTTGGACTATCTTCTTCATCCAGAGTTCTTTCCTCAATTTTGTTAGTTAACCTTCTCGATAGTAAATTTTTCATACTATCGTGATCAAGTGATTCTACATTATATTTTTCTTTTTTGCTACTTTTATCGTGTTTGAGATATTTGTAGCCCATTCTTAATTTACATAATAGAAGAGAGTGATCACTTCCTACATTGGCTGAGTCTAGTGTTCGCACATCCAATATGTTTTGTGGCATGAAACGCCTGCTTGTAATGATATAATCGATCACTGAATTTTGTCCTTGGGAATTTTCAAATGAATATTTGTATTTTACAGCATGGTCAAAAAAGGTGTTATTATTTCTTAAGTTATTTTGTGCGCAGAAGTTTATTAGTGACTCACCGTTCCCATTTATGACATCGTCATTAAATCTTTGTTTTAGACCAGCGATCACTGTTCGGCCTATTCGAGCATTTAAGTCACCCATTATTATAATCGGCTCATTATTTTTTGTCGAATCCAGCTGGTTTTGCAGATTTGAATAAAATTCAGTTCGTTTTTCTCTAGGTTTTGTTATATCTGGTGCATACACGCTAATTAGGTTGATATTGTTTGGTGCATTTTTAAGTTTAACGTAAAGTAAATGTTCATTCATGTATTCTATTCCTTTTATACTGGGTTTCAGATTTTTGTGTAGCAGCAGTCCTACTCCCGCTTTTGCTCTAACTTCCTTACTTGCTCCACTATATATCAAGATATAGTCGTCAATCACAATGTTACCTTTGCCTTTTTTTTAGTTTCAGAGAGCGCACAAATATTTATCTTCTTTTCTTTCAACTCCTCTATTATTTCTTGATCTTTATTTATCCATGTCTTTATGTTCCATGAACCAATTCTTATGATGTTTTTATGTTTTAATCTCTTAGTCCTTTGACGTTGCCGGGTCGTTACCGTTGAGTTATTGTTATTGTATCCGAGGCTTTGTGTAGTTCTTTGAGCACGAAATTTCTAATGTAATAGGCTGCTAGCCTGGCTACTTAGGATTTTTACGGGTTTACTCGCATTGGTTCGCAGGAAGTATTTGGTTTTTGTTTCCCTCCTGAGAAGTGTTAACAGCCGCTTCTAACATGAAGTACAGACGCTGACCGAATAGCCGCTCACTCTCAGACAGTCGCTACCGGGTTTAATTTTCCAGTTTTGGTCCGTGGGTGGTATTTTATTTCCCACTTCACACGGAAAAGAAGAAGTTCGATTTATGAAACGGACCTTTTGGACAGCTGAAACCTAACGAAGTTTACCCTTTTTTTGTTTAACGGAGTAACCGACGATGATAAATGGCTGACATACGAAAACTACAGACGAAAAAAATTGTAACCAAATTGCGTTGTGGACACCGTAGCCGAATGGGTTGGTGCATTTAGAAGTGCACAAGTTCGAAATTCCGAGCACGAAACAGCAATTGAATAGACAAATTTTTTTTTAATTCCAGTCGCTCCTCGGCATACAATGGCAAACCTCCGAGTATTTTTCTGTCAATGAAAAAGCTGCTCATAAAAAACCATCTGCCTTTCGAAGTCAGCTTAAAAATGTAGGTCCCTCCATATATAAATTGCGTTGAATCGACCCAACAGATTACTAAATCCGCATTAAAAGCTTTGACTGTGTGTTTGGTCGGATCTCTCCCTGGTATATATCTCTCTATCCGCAAACTGGAGTTTGATATCTGTACCGCAGCTGGTACCTCGGTCTTCACTGATGGCTCCATGAATGAATCAGCCAATTTATATATTTCCTTAATACTGCCGTTTTTCAGGCAGAAGTCTTGACGATCCTACCAGCATGCATAAAATTTTTTCCGATAGTCAAGCCGCGATCAAGGCTCTGACAACACCATGGTGAAGATCCAAACTAGTCAATTCCTGTAAGGAAGCGACTAAATCTCTTGGGTGTGCAGGTAACATTTCTTTGATCTGGGTTTCAATACTTACGAGCATAGAAGGAAATGAATTTGCTGATGAGCTTGCCAAGAAGGGGTCTCTGAGGTCTCCTACCCGATCGTCGGCACCCTTGACTGCTTTTAAAAAGAAACTATCTGTATATAATTGGTCCTTAAACCCTTTTTGGCGGTTTGGCTGGGTACAATTTATTACACAGGAAAGCACAGAAGAGATGAAGCTCCACTTCTTCGTGTGCTATTTCATTTGCTACTTGGGGAGTGCCATATTGGTACTTCATACATTCTATCTGCCTGCCTTGGTCGGATCGGAAGAGAAACATCAACTGCGAGCTACTCCTATTAGGCCAAACACTCTATCCGGATCTCTACTCTCATCAACTAACCAGACTGAAGCAAACGATCGACCATAAGTGACCTGAATTGGTCAAGAAAAAGTATGGTATTAATTAGGCGCCAGGAGCACCGCGCTGATGGTATAAAGCTGGCCTCAAAAGAGACTTACACAAATGAGCTGGTCAAGTTTTTGTCAATAGCGAAGAGATCTTCACGGCATTTTCTAATTGCTTTCAAAATTAATAAAAGTTATTGAAGAAAATGGTGTATATTTGAACTAAATCGGATAATTCTAAATCAAGTGAAAAATTACTCAGAACATTTTACCCAAACTAATATTAAATTTATTCCTGTGAAGAAAGAAATTTGCCGGTTTGATTTCTTTTTATACAATTTTTTCTCAAATTCTCATGTTTATTCTATTACTATAAATAGTAATAAGCTGCACCTTATACCCACGTGTGCGACCGACCCTCTATTCTCCTTGAGCTAATAAATTATGTCTACTTATGGAGTGCATGCCAATTAGGCCGTTTTATTTGTTGTAAACATATTCATTCAATTAAATATTGTTATAAGAAATATGACAATACCATTTCTATTAATTACAGCAGACAATACTCACATAACTCAACAAATATTTTCGAAAAAGGCGAACAAAGCAATCTACCGCCATAATCGGGCACATAAAATATTCTGCCACATATAAGGAGGTACAATTACAACACATTAACGGAATTCATTTAGCGCCAACAAATCGCAGTTATTATTTCTGTATGTTTATTGAGGTAGTAGAACCTGTAGGAAATGAGATATCTGTTCAAAAACTAAATTAGTACAGTTTGTCTGTTAATACTTGTCTTTCAAATAGAGAAATGCTGGCATTATGAGTGTTAATTTTGCAAGTCACAAATCCTTAACACTCTATTAACTATAGCCTCTATAATCTATAGAACTTTTTTCGTTGACTATGCACTTTTGGTAGTCGACATTAATTTCTTATTCAATCAACCTGTTCTTAGGAACATACAACGAGAATGTCTCCATTTATAGGTAATTGAAAGCAAGTATAAAAAAGCTTCTCTAGAAATTTTTACGTTGGTGCCATAAAGATTTTGTCATAGAAGACCCCTAGTGGAATTTTTCCAGCAGTAACAATTTTGGAATATTTTAATCCTCTAACGACTTTCCAAATTGGTTTTTTACAGAGCTTCTTTAAGAAAGGGTAAAAATTACCCCTTTAGATGGGATGCGTTAAAATGTTCCACGTGAAATTTTACTCGATATGTTTTAAACTTTCCTTACGCTTAGACGTATATTTCTATCATTTTTAAAGCAAAACTTGAAGCATGAAACCGGAACATGACAATTTAAGTGGGCTGGAAAAAAATTCGAGCCATCGAGTGCTTTGTCCCTAGATATGTACCCTCTTTGGGTATTTGGGTGAGCTCCTCCCCCTATGTGTGGTGTTCGTCTTGATGTTGTCCCACACATGGACGGACTTACAGTTTTAAGCTGACTCCTAAGGGCAGATATTTTTTATGAGAAGCTTTTTCATGGCATAAATCTACTCGGAGGCTTACCATTGCCTGCTGAGGGGTGACCGCTATTTGAAAAAACCTTTTCTATCATTTTGCTATTTCATGCACGTAGATTCGAAACTACGCACTTCCGAATGGTAGTCACGCATCAACACATTTGACTACAGTGGCCTAGATAGGTATGCTTGCCATACCTCCTTCCCATACATATGGTGGTTGGCTCCTGTGGAGGTCTCTCTATAGTCCCTCTTCTTACCTGAGCTCTTATTTTATTACGTCTAGCCTAACTTCTAAACTGGTGGAACAAAGCAGGAATATCCTTACCGTCTTAAGCGAAAACCATAAGGTTATCTTAATTCGGGTCCCCGGATATCGGAACATTGAAGGAAACGAAAGTGCGGACGAACTGGCAAGAAGGGGATCTGACATGCTTAACATTCTTGCAGAATCGGTATTCACAACACTGGGTGTAATCCAGAATACAATCTCCTAAAAACCTACGAATCGCGGGTTGTAGATGAAGGGATTAGATGGCATGCAAAGTCAGCAGAATGTTATGGCCCAACTAAAACCACAAACAAACATTAATATTGATAAAAATGAAACGTAGGGATGCCGGCAGACTCATGGCAGTGATAACTGGCTTCAGACCGAAACATGAGCAAGCAGTTAAAATGGGTACCCCTTACAATTTAAACTATCACAGTTGTAAGCAACCGGAGAAAAAGGAAAATATCTTCTAATTCCTCTGTGAATGCCCTACCATCTGGAAGGGGAGGTTGTTAACCCTTGGCAAATCGCTTTTTGAGAACCGTGAAGTGCTGGCCGGCATAGACATAAACAACCTTATAAGGCTTCCCAATCGCACAGACTAGATACGGTCGTGTAGGAATAAATCATATAACTTGTTGGTAGTGAGGACGTGGTAAAAAAATGCTGCGTAAACGATAATTGGATTCTTGGCGAATCACCAATTATACCAACCAACCAACTTGACTACAAGGAAGGATTTGGTCCCTATTTGTGCCTTTTTTGTTACACTTTTTGCTTGCCTTCACATCTTCCAGGATTTGTTGAATAGACTACCCGCTTATTAAATATTGCTATTAAATACTCTTAAAAGGTACTCGCAATAGATATTACAGAATCTCCACATGTTTTTTTTCCTGCAGGATACTTTTAATAGGTGCGAATATAAAAAAAGCCTTGTATGCACATACCAATTTTGTTATTGCAGTTGACACAGTTACACTATTTATCTACACAGAGGGGTGAGATTTTACGTACAACCTGTATTAATATGCACATACTCACATATATATATGTACATGTGAGGTAAATATAGATATGTACATCAAGTAATACATTAAGAAAATTTGTGGGCGTGCTTAATACATAACAAAAAGTCAGAATTACAGTTCTAATAATGCTTTTACGAAACTAATCATTTGAATTCAAATGAAATAGTGCATGTCTGAACACCCTCTAGCGTCGGTCGTAGTTTTGATTGATTCATGCCTACTCAAGGTCAAGGTACCATATTTTATTCATATATGAATTCAGTTTTGATGGCGAGTATGTGGAAATTTCATACCCTCACCCGAAGGCATAATTAGCCTTTGTGAATGTCCTCTGTAAGTTCCGATAGGAGGCATATCCCTCAAACCTGGTTTCCCTTGACTACTCAAAATACTGTTTTGCTAAGCCACTCTCTATTCTAGACGAAATTTAGAATGTCTGATACTTCTACCTTAATGGAGGTAGATGCGATAGTAGGGAAGAAGCGTTTTTCAAACATTTGAGTCGCTTCTACAGCAACTCTAGACGTTGACGTAGGACGTATTAAATGGATTCTTCACCTTCAACTTTGCAACTTTTCTAGAGGACGGGTTGTAATAACATAGTGTCGGCAACAGATGTTCACGGTCCAGAACCATACTTTAGTATCAACCGGGCAGAAGCTAAATGTAGGGTAAATATTTGGGAGAATACTCAAAGAACAACCCATTGGGAAGTCAGGAACTTCGTCTAGCCAAAAAGCGTATAAGACCTTTTACCTAAATCAAACATCAGGAATTTAGTGGTTTTCTGACAGGTCACTATTACTTAAATTACCACAGCATAGGCTCTGTCTATCATTGACAACTCACATGCTTAGAAAACTACCAGATAGCATCACAAGAATGACACTAGGCTGGAACCCGCAAAGGAGCAGAGGTCGCGGTCAGCCAAAGATAACTTAGAGAAGGTCGATGTTGCGCGAGCTAGCAGATGCCGACATTACATGAGACAGCGCAAAAACAACAGCCCAGAACCATGTACAATGGAAGAGACTTGTCGAGGCCTTATGCTCCCGAGTGGAGTGAACAAGAATATAAAAAAACAGACTCTGTCGGGGGGATGATGAAACCACAAAGCATATCTTAAGCAACTGTATTGCCTTGACAAAGACAAGACTGCACGCCTTTCATCGAGGTCAACTGGATCCGAATTAAATCAAGAATGCTCCTATTGCAGATATTCTGAAATTTGCCCGTAAGGCAGAAAATGTGCCAGAAAATGAACCAGGTGTAATACATTTAATGGAAGTAGTGCCAGACAATAGGACGAGTATTAACTACTTCTAAAACATGTAACAGGGTACAAAAGGTATTTTAGGACGAAATGTCGGTCAAAGGACACACTACAGCACAGTGTCTCCTAAGTGGACCTGCTTAAAGATTGAACGTACGTCATTTTGACTATTACAGAAACTGCAAGTGTGAGGAGGAGGAAGAGTCTGTCAGACATCTTCTCTATCTGATGATTTTAGGAATATAAGTCTCAGCCAGATCAATGGGTTTACACTTAAAATAAAATCATTTAACGAGGAGTAGCAGATGAGATGGTTTAAGACCCACTGCCAATTTTACTTAGCTACAGACAGCTTTTAACCGAGCGAATCATCTACCTGCATTGAAAAATTAAAGTTGCAGCCGTTCTTATACAGATTTTTATTAAAACTTATCATTTGTTTTTATTGTGCAACTAGGATTTACATATTTTATTGTTTCTTGGTCCCATTGTGTGAAAGATATGCAATCGATGTAAATATAAAACTTTTGGAAACAGGGAAGGTATGTGTTAATGGGTGGAAATATACAGACGCATATGCTACACTTTTCAACAACAACTACGAAAATATACTTAAGGGTCTTATTTTATACGTATTTAGTTATACGACTACTTTTTGAAGCCGTAATCAGGTATCCGGCCTTGCCTCAAGCGCTTTCTACGCTATTAGACAAAGCAAGTGGATCTCCCCTCTTGAATATTTCTGCATTAGTTCCGTACATCCTTAGCCGTTCGATGTATGCAACTGGCTACATTTATGTTCAGCTTTTAATCCTCTCGGTATAGTAGAGAAACTTTTTTCCTCTTTAACTCCATCGCCGCTACTACTCAGTGTAAGTATACTGAAAGAGCGCTGCAGAGGGCGCACGTACAGGTACCAGCTGGCTTTGGCCGTTTGGACTACGAAATACCATATAATCACGGCCATTAATTAAGCGACGCACGCCACCTGCATCACTACCACCTGGCATCTGGCCATTGCCCAAAAACCCACCACCACCGAAATGACCATGATGCCGCCAAGGATTCAAAACACCATCCTTACCCAGATGAGACGCATCGGGATGATGTTTATGACGATGATTGTTACTGAAGATGCTTTGGTAAGGAGGTGGCGGTGTGATGGTCGATTCCGAGGATGAAGCAGTCAAACGTTTTTTGTCGCTATCTATTTCCAGCTGACGCAACCAACGTGGCATATGCACCGCTAGTCCATTGGTGGTACGTCCAATACCATGACGCGCCCACTTGCTAGTCTCACGACGGCTATTCAAATAGCGGAATAAGATTTCGGTGAAGAAAACAACCATAGCAGTGACAAAGCCGGCAAACATGATGTAGTAGGTCATCATGAGATCGGTATTTCGTAGCTGACGTTCTGTGCCGGCCAGATTTTGTGGGCATATTTCGGCGTTGGGTAGATCTTTTGATGACAGATACTTGATGATGCCGGATTCGACAAGGTTGAGGAGCCTGAAATAGAGTTATAGAGATTATTTAAATGAAAAGAAGAAATACGAACTCGAATAAGGTAGGAACTGAGATTGTGAAGTAATAGGGATAATAATAATCTAAGGCACTCGATTTTCAAAAAAACAGATAGAAAATAAAGTCACGGCGTATTCCCTTACGGAAAAAGTGAACGGGGTGCAGCATTTACAGATAGGTGAACCTGTTCACAGATGGCTTGAAGAATTGATGAAGGTGTATTCTGCGCGCAACTCCTCATCAAGCTCAAGTTCAAGCTACCGAACCACTGCAAAGTGAGTTCTAAATCAAAGAAGCAGCTACCTTCAGCCAAACGGGAATTAGGGCGCTAGGTTTGTTCATGGTGCACTCGAAACTGTACGAGAATGCCTGCCTCTCTTTCGACCGCTTTAAATTCTTTGAAATTGGGCTCATTTAGGTACTTGGTCATAAAGACATCACGAAAACTGTAGAGCAAATAAAATAGTTAGATTGGGTACCCCCAAAATAAGAGGATTGGAGTTCCTTTGACTAGCTGTGTTCTGCTCTTGGAAAGATGAACTTTACATCAACACAGCGACATCTTCTTAGATGGATCTGGTGTGCCCAAGAGAACTTCTAAAGTTACCACATCTTCAACGCTCGAATTTTTTGGGTGCTCTTACTGGATATTGTCCGCCAAGTATACATGCTGTGGGACTCAGCTTATTTACTTCAAGCCATTTCTGCGGAGGCTGTCCGAAACATGAGATGGAGCCATCTTGGCATCTTCTTCTTAGCTATTCTACTCTCGGGAAACTAAGGTTTATAAAACCTGGTTCCCAGGTTTTAACTACGCCTGGCAGATATAGCAGGCCTAGAGAGCCATCTGATGAATTTCATCACTAGCATGCAGCAGTGAATACAATCGTGATTAGTAATCGTTCGGTCTCCTTTGTTTGCTTTTCAAAACTCTGAATGTCCATCCCCCTATGCTCTCTTTGCTATTATTTCCTCCCTTTTTTCATTACACGGCATGGATTGGATTTCTGATCTCTCTCATTAGCAACCACATAACCAATTTAACATATCTTTAGAGAGGAAGTTGAGTATCATGACTGAGAAAGATTAGTTGAAGTTTGTTCATGATCCCTAAATTTTTAACACTATATTTCATCTTATTATTTATTTATGCGTCTACAGGCTTTAAGAAAAACAAGGATCTGAGACCTGATAACCTTTCAGGTACAAACAGTTATCTAATTTCCAGCTCACACTTCTCCGATTAGAACTCCCGAGTTAACTTTTCGACAAAGAAGCTGCTTCTAAGAGTAGCCTGAGGTTAGCATGGCAGTAGATCGTAGATCGTATAATATTTCTAAAGCAGTCCTCTTAGGAAAGTACTTCCAAACTTAGTTTCCACTGAAGAGGAGTAGAAGGATAAGCAATTTACGGAAAACTTCGCAGCATCTACCGCACTCGTTTCTTTCCTCAGAATTTTGCTTGTTCAAGTGTATCTCTTTTTAACTTAGGCCCCCCAATAAGTCTTTTAATGTAATGTACTAGTCTTTTTTAGTATAAATTAAAAATCACAAAGCATTAGGAAGCACAAATCTGCCCAAACAAAGTCCGGAGCTCAGCCTATTTAATTGTTCACAGGTAAATGCAGGTAAAACCTTCAAATCTGAGGGAATAGTGAGAAGAAGCTATACATTCCTTACTACCTCCCAAATAACTTATAGAATAGTAATGATTTTGATGTAAATAAACAGCTGCGGTTTGGAATATTTGCCGGAAAAGGACCCGTTAACTCTCTTATCTTTTTATGGATAGAGGAAATTGAGAAGAATAACAACAATCAGCTGATGCAGTATTTGGCAAGTATTTCTGTATGGATACCACCGAATAATTGCATCGAATCGAAGATCCACAAGAAATGTGCGGAGTAGCAGAGATAAAGTATCAATGAACTATATGAACTTAACGACGTTCATGACGTAAATAGTTTATGTTACTAAAAAGAGCGTTAAACTAGGCAACAATTGAGATAAGTAATGGGGCATGTGTGTTAATATTAATTTTAAAGGCAAGCCGCAGCTAAAAATAGCATAAAAGTAGAAGACTAAGACAACTGAGCTTAATCTATCTCCGTGTAGGTAGTTGAATAATAAGTGCATACAAACTAAAAGCTATGTATTTCAGGTGAAGCTCATCCAGCTCGTTTATACAACAGTTTACCTATATCGGCATCACATAAATGAAAAAAAAATCGTGTATAACATTTAATACTTCAACTTACTTTGGATCGAAAAGCTCGCTCAAATTCGAGCCAATCGGGTAGGCGAACGAACGATTTTTCTTCAAAAAAGGCTCCTTAGCCACAGCGAAGGGGCAGTGCAGCTTCTCATCAGTCATGCTTATAGTTTTACGATAGCGATAGTCGGCATAGAGTAAATGATGAATAGCCGGCCGATCGCGTATGAATACATAGCCATCCTTTTCGACAAAATTTTGCAAATTAAAAGTATCATTCGAGCTCTTCGAAAATATAGCGTGATTGTTGCGGATCATATTCGATAGCATGTAGAGACTCTCGTTGGTCTAGAAAAATTAGAACGAAAATTTTGAATGGATTTAAAGGCATCATTGATTATCCAGCATTACTCGAGCGGATAAGATTTAATATCCTCATTTGTTTCCCTTTCTATGGATAAGAACCTTTTGTTCGTGCCCTTCGGCAACTTACCTACATACCTACATGTATGTGCATACATACTTACATTTCTTATGGCATACTCTATTCCACCACCACGTGCCGAAACAAAATGTTTATTCTTGTATAGTATATCGCTAACGGTATTATAGGGCAAAGTAAATTGCGATAGCGTGAGAAAAGCTGTTAAATTGGCTGTATAAAATGAAGTTAATATCGTAATGAATATCCACCAGGTGGCAAAGAGTAAACGTGTTGAATCTGCATGAAAAAGAAAATTAATATATTTATATTGAGCAAATATAGAAGTAATTAACTCATGTATGCGTTTGATTTGTGGTGCATTTTTTTATTGATATCTAGGCAAGTCAGTATTCTAATGACAGCCGATAAACACTTAAAACTATATCATCAAATTAATCATGAAAATATGGATTTCCAAAAACCTTTTTTTTTTATTTAGTAAAAAACAAAATGGGATGATTAATTTTGCGCCGTTTGCGCCAATAAAGAACTCGGACACCCACGTGATATGGTTTTAAATATAAAAAATATATATTAAAATGCAAATCTAATGTGTTTATGTGTCACATTTACTTTCGTTCTTCAAGCGTATTTTTCCAAACCACAAAAACCATAAACAATCTTCAACACATTCGTACATAGAAAATACAAACGACAAAAACTTACAAAACAAAAAAAAAAGAACTCAGACATTTATATAAAGGAGAGTTAGGCAAATAATATTTAAGAAAAAACAAAATAATGAATATTTAGTCGGTAAACCTTTATTTTTTCTCACAGCATTTAGTCTTCTTGGCATAAATTCAGCCAGCTTCTTACATGTTAAAGGATCTTTTTTCCCCCACTTCTTCTTTAATATCATATTCTAGGTATGTCTTTCTTGCTTCTAATAACATGATTTTCCTTTTGGCTTTCCAAATGAGCCCACAGATGTTTAATTACATTGATGCCCGGAGATTGTGGAGGTGTTTCAAGTACTTTAGGGCAGTTGTACATAAGTCATAGACGGACATCAAGTGCCTTATGCTTGAGATCGTTGTCTTGATAGTACTGGAAATTGTCCTCAATTCCCAACTTTTCAGCACTTTGGACCAAATTTTCTTTCATAATTGTTAGATATTGTTTGTGGTCCATATTGCCGCTAATGAAGCAAAAATTTTCAGTACCAGCAGCGGACATACAACCCCATACCATTACCGATCCACCCCCACGTTTAACTGTAGGACGTAAATTTTTTTCCAGCAACTCTCCATTAGGTCTTCTTCACACATATGATTGTCCATCTGACCTAAATACCTTCTGCTCAAATATGAACGAGACTTTATCAATAAAACGGTCCGCGGATGACATATGGCAAAAATAAATTTTTTGTTGGATGGTAGGACTGTTATAAGCTTACATGGCAAATTTCAGCGTGATATGTCACATAGTTTGTTTTCTCTACTGTAAACAAGTCAAGCTCGAGTGTGTTTTTCGAATTTAACGATGGAAATTCAAGTTGTACAAAGAATTTGTTTGAAATTTTGTTATTCCAACAAAATTTCGGCTTCAGACGCCTTAAAAATGTTGCAGACAACCTATGGGGACTCTGCTCTATCGCGTGCACGTGTTTTCCAGTGGTACAAATCGTTCAAAGAGGGCCGTACATCGGTTGAAAACTCATCATGAACGTCGTCCAGCAACATCAGTAAACGACGAAAACATCGGAAAAGTAAAGGAAATTGTGCTTGAAAATCGCACAAATCGCAAAATCGGTTAACGCTGAATATTATTTAGACGTTTTAAAGCGTTTGCGCGAGTGCATTCGTCTTAAAAGGAAGGAATTGTGGGACAACAAGTCATGGTCCTTGCATCACGATAATGCACCAGCTCACACATCACGTTTGAACAAAAATAATGTTAATATCGTTCCGCAAGCACCGTATTCGCCTGATATGGCTCCATGTGACTTTTTCCTGTTTCCCAAGCTCAAGTTGCCGCTCCGTGGAAAACATTTTGAGATAATTGAAGTCATAAAAGAGAACTCGAAGAAGGAACTGAAATCCATACCGAAATCGGCCTTCCAGAAATGCTATGATGATTGGAAAAAACGTTGGCATATGTGTATCGCCTCCAATGGTGGTTACTTTGAAGGGGATAAAATAAAAATTGAACAATAATTAACCGTTTGTGTTTTATTAAATCAGTCTAGTTCATATTTGAGCAAAAGGTATGTTAAACTTCCTTTCATCTGTAACTAAAACGTGCTTCCAGAACTCGAAATCGTTATCCCATGACGCTTTGCGAGTTTTATTTTCTTGCGTCGGTTATTCTCGTTGATGAAAGGTTTTTTCGTGCAACTCTTCATAATTATTATTTCGCAACACCATAACGTATACTTTCAGTGTTGCAGTTAATACTAAGGTGTTGGGCTTAGGAGTACTCAAATTTGGATTTGTCTTAATCTGTTGCACTATCCTCCGTTCCCGTTCATCTGTATCCGAAAACAGTTTTTGTCGTTCCGATTTCTTTTTATTTTCCATAGATTTTGTTTCTTTGAAACGATTTATCACGTCGTATACGATCAATCGGGGTCTGTCCACTATTTCTGCGATTTCCCGAACGGTTTAACCTTTTCATGATAACTAATAATTAAATTTCTGACTTCAATTGAGCTTTGTCCACGCTGTCTACCCATGTTTATATTTTGGACTTTTATATGATAAAACACGACTGAAATTTTATTTTAATTTATTACGTTTAGTTCTTTCTTTGCACAGTTCTACCGAGAGAAAATTAATTGTGGGATTCTCCGTTTTCAAGTGCCAAGCAATCGTAATAATTCCAGACGTCCGACTTCGTTTTTGGCACCAATTTTGCGAATGCTGCATAATACATTTTTTATCACAAGGAGGTAATGCCGACCGCCGTAGCCGAATGGTTGGTGCGTGATTACCATTCGGAATTCATAGAGAGAACGTTGGTTCGAATCTCGGTGAAACCAAAATTAATAAAAACATTTTTCTAATAGCGGTCGCCCTCGGCAGGCAATGGCAAACCTCCGAGTGTATTTCTGCCATGAAAATGCTCCTTATAAAAATATCTGCCGTTCGGAGTCGGTTTGAAACTGTAGGTCCCTCTATTTGTCGAACAACATCAAGACGCACACCAATAGAAAAATATAAGAAAAAAATATTTAACTTGCCTTTCTCACAAAAATTTTGAATTTGAAGCTGCATGCTATGTACGAATATGTCCGAGTTCTTTATTGAGCCACTGTACATATACAGTTAACGTCAAAAGAAAGTGTGCACAATATATTGACAAGTTTGGACTACTTCTTGGGTTATGTTTTAATTTTATACTTATATATAATAATAAATAATTATACCTATATATATTTTTCAAACATTGTACAAAAATTGTAAATATTCGGCGCATTTTCATCAAAATTTCAAACTTTCATCAAATAACCGAAAAAAATTCAAGTATGCAGTTTTATAGATCATTAAATTTTGGTACAGCAAAGTCTAAGTTTTAAGAAGGTCAAAAATCACATTGATTTTTGAGATTTTTTTCGATCATGGTCTTGTGCATTTTCTCCAATTACCTTCTACTCCGCCTCCTTTTGTATGGAAGAAAAACCCCAACACCGTCAGCAGACAAAATTGCACTTCATTATACCAAAATTCTGTGATCTATAAAACTGCATGCCTGAATTTTTTTTTTAATTCTGAGTAAAAAGTTTGAAATTGGGATGAAAATGTTGTCGCATATTTACTAATTTAAAGTCCGAATTTTCGCTTTATATGGTTCTTGAACTATATTTTTATAAAAAAATAATTGAAGTTGCAAAATTAATAAATAAATAGCCAAAACTTATCAATCAGTTCTAACTGTCTCTTACTAAATTCTTTCAGTTAAAGTTCCATATCTCCGTAAGTTTTCCTCTGATTACCTCGAAAGTTTGATACAATATTAAGGAAGCATTCGCCTTTAGAAAAATTCAAGAAAAACCAATATTGATATCCCTAGTTCCAGTTCCTTTACTAAATTATTTCAGTTAAAGTTCTATATCTCAGTAAATTTTCCTCTGATTTACTTGATAGTTTGACACTATATTAGGGAAGCGTTAAACTTTAGAAAAGTCCTACAATAACCAAGATTAATTTTTGGAAAAATCAGTAAAATGAGCCTAAAGTCTCACTAGTTCCAGTGGTCCTTTTCTAATTTTTTTTTTAATTCTTATAAAGTTCCATATCTCCGTAAGTTTTCCTCTGATTTACTTGATAGTTTGACACTATATTAAAGAAGCGTTAAACTTTAGAAAATTCCTAGAATAACCAATACTAATTTTTGGAAAAATCAGTGAAATGAGCCTTAAGTCTCACTAGTTCCATGTGTCCCTTACTAAATTCTTTTAGTTCAAGTTCTATATTTCCCTAAGTTTTCCTCCTATTTGCCTGAAATTTTGATACAATATTAAGGAAGCGTTAAACTTAAGAAAAATCTAAAAAACCCATAATTGGTTTTTGAAAAACAAATTAGTGAAACGAGCCTAAGGTCTCACTCCAGATGTCCTTTACTAAATTATTTCAGTTAAAGTTCCATATCTCCGTAAGTTTCCCTCTAATTTACTTAAAAGTTTGACACTATATTAAGAATGCGTTAAACTTTAGAAAATACCTAAAATAACCAATATTAATTTTTGAAAAAAAAAATCAATGAAATGAGCCTAAAGCGTCACTAGTTCCAAGTTGTCCTTACTAAATTCTTTCAGTTAAAGTACTGTGTCTCTTTAATTTACTAAAAACTCTACATCTTTATTTCTAAATTGTGACCTCAATATATTTTTCATAATAGTTGTAGTATTACCTAACTCAAACCATCATGAGCACAGTTACTTGCCTGCAATTGGTGATAATGTGCTGCCCTGCTTCATCAGAGCGCCATACACAAACCATGCACAGTGGCCCAACGAATAGGGTTTTTGCTCGGTATCACCAGTCATACGATTGCGTAATATAATCAGCATATAAATAACGGGTCCAACCGCCAGCAAGGATATGAAAATCAAAATCCAAACCCAAAAATCGAATGGAGCCATCAGACCTGAACCAGTGGCTGATTCTCGTGGACGCTGCATCACCATAATCCATTCGCCCTCATCCAAAGTCGTTGACGAGTAGAAAACGAAACTGTGCTGCTCACTGAGGGTGGGTATAAAAGCTGCAGCTACATCTGCTTCCTATGGAAAATTGCACGCGCAAAAAAAAAAGAAAATGCATTTAATTAAAATTTTGTCAATTTCAAGCATTAAATTATGGCAATTATGAGGTTGATTGTGATTATTACTGGAAATAAAATGAATGTAGAAATAACACGTGGACTAAAATATCCCGGGTCAAACACATACATAGATGGCAGTAATTTAATTGTATTCACCAGTTAGTACTAGCTATAGAAAGATAGCTTTAAAAATTTTGTGATATTCTATTCAATAGATCGTGAGTTATTCTGCTAAGAGTGGCGCTACTTTTGTTATTTTTTATTTTCAAAACAAAGGATCAAAAAGAATTTCATGTTTTGATTTTACACTACCTCTTGATGAGAAAAATTATTGTTCAAGCGAAGCAAATGCTGACCTCAAACGTGGTCGTAGAGACACCGAGACATGGATGATGTACAACGCAGTGGACGTCCATATAAGACACTTGAGCTCCATAGAAGCTCTGTTCAAAGTGGGTGCCGCGTTCACTGTTAACCAAAAACAAGAAATCAAAAGACAATGAAAACAATGGCAAAACTACTTAAACTTTGAATTACTTCCACATCCACCGCATTTGCCAGATTTGGCACACAGCGACTATTGGCTGTTCGCAGACCTAAAAAAATGCTCGCCGATAAGAAATTTCGCAGCGCTGAAGAGGTTATCGCTGAAACTGAGCCCTCTTTTGAGGCAGAAGATAAATCGTTCTATAAAAGTGGCACTGAAATGTTAGAGCGGCGCTGGAATGGATGCGTTGTTCTTGATGGAAATTACGTTAGTGAATAAACCTACTTTTTCACAAAAAAAAAACGTGTTTTCTTTGTTAGACTCGGGACTTTTTACCCGATATGTTATATTCATACTCCACTAGTAATATTTTTATGAGTCACATCCATTTCATAGTAAAAAATGGAAGTTCTGTATTAGAATTCAAGACTTCATTGAAGCTAGGACCCATTTTTAAGTACACTTCAGTTTCAAAAAAGTTTTTTGAGTAAAAAAATTTCGTTAAAAATATGCTACATTTCAAAACCTTAAGTATTTATTATATTTACTCACCGAATTATTTAGCATCTTTATCAAGCTTTTCTCGTAATCCTCTCTTGAGCCAATAATATTTTCTTCCGGCACCACCACTTCGTATGTGAATTCAAGTTGTTCTTGCAAGAAGTCTATCAACTCAAATGCCACTCCTTTGCCCACTCGCGTATCATTTTCAATCACCGTATAACTGAGTGGATAATCCTCGAGTGTGGCAATCACCAATTTTCTGCCCTTAATCCACTCTTTTAAACCATTAATTTTCTGTTGCTTCTCAATTATGGAGTTAACCGTTTCAACCAGTCCTTCTTCCACTGTTGAATCATCAACTGCCGATTCGGGTAGCTTCGTAATCACTTTACCACTTTCATCCAATTGTATAAGATTAGCGGGTAGACGGGTATCGTTAAGGTTTGTGCAGGATAGGCAGAGTGCTGCAGAAAGTATTAATTCGAAGCCGGACATTGCGAGAGCGCTGAACTCTGCTTAAGTTAATTTTGGTTTTCCTCTTTTTTTTGGGTGATTAGTTTTTTAAATTATTTCTTTGTTTCTGCTTTTTAATGATGAGCAAAAGTAATTGAACTTAATTTTGTACCGTAGCAAAACTTTGTATTTACACATAGCGTCAAAATTCAGCAGTCAATGGGCATACACTTATCTTTCGCTGACAAATGAAGCGAATCTGGAAATCGAAAGAATGCGAAAGTAATCACGTAATGTGTTGATTGCAGAATTTTCAGGTTTTAAAATTTTTGGAAAAACATTCATGAAAAAAATTATAAAAATTTGCCTTAAGCCCACTTGAGATGTTGAGTTCAAGATTTTTTATTATGAGATACTTTTTTAACGCACTGTATACATCGGTGGAATTTTTAATATTTCCCAAAGGATTAACGAAACCAACAATTTTTTGTTTTCATAGAGGGATTCAATGTCAATGAATCCAAGTATTTTGGGCAGTGTCGTCAATTCTTTAAAAACTTAGCTTATTTATATTAGGCTCGAGTATAATAAAAAGCAAACTGAAATGTTATGAAAAAAATGTAATAATCTTGAGAATGTTGAATGTTGAAAATTTTGGCATGAAGTTTTTAAAGTAAAACATCTTCGGTTTTTTTACCGTTTTTATAATTTATTTTTGCTTAATTTAAAATTCATATTTTAAAAAATTTGTTGGGGAAAATATGTTAACTAAATTGTTTAGTTAAATTAATTAAAATTTTTTTTGGTACAATAACTAGATTTTATGTTTCTTTCTTTAGTAGTAGTTCTATATTCAATTTTTTCAAAAATGAAGATACATACATCTTAAAAAAAATATTTTTTTTTAAAACTAAATTCATTAGTTGAAAATTTTGGGAAAATAACTAAATTCTTAAATTTTGGAAATAACTAAATTTTTTAGTAAAAAAGTTTTGGGAACAAGAATTTTTTTTGGCATTTATGAAAAAAAAAGAGGGTGATATTTTTCATAAATGAGGATAAAATGAGGATAAAAAATTTATTGGAAAAAATAGTAACTCTTTAATTGAAAATTTTTCAGGAACATTGTTTTGTTTAGTTTAAATTTTTTTTAGGAAAAAAATGTTGCCATTTTTGAAAATCATTAATAGAGGGATGATAATTTTCAAAAATAAGGATAAAATACATTTAAAAATATTTTTGGGAAAATAACTAAATTCTTTAGTAGAAAATTTTTGGGAAAAAATTTTTTTTGACAATTATGAAAAAAAAGGGAATGATATTTTTGACGAATGAGGATAAAATATATGTATCTTAAAAAATTTATTGGAAAAAATATTAAATCTTTGATTGGAAAATCACTTGGAATTTTTGAGAAGCATTTTTTGTCGAAAAAATAGAGGGATGATATATTTCAACATTTTCAAAATAACTAAATTCTTTAATTTAAATTTTATTAAGAAAAAAATTGCTTGTTGTCAAGCTTGAAAAACAATACTCGTAATAGACGGATGATAATTTTCAAAAATGAGGATAAAATACTTAAATTTTTTTTTCGGAAAATAACTAAATTATTTAGTCGAAATTTTTTTTGTCATATTTGAAGAAAAGAATGAATGTTTCTTGAAAACTAAACACAAAATTAAACAAAAATCTCTTAAAAAATGAATTGGGAAAAATATTAAATTTTTAGTTGAAAATTGTTGACCAACAATTTTTTCTGGTTTTGAAATTAAAATAGTACGCTATTTTTCAAAAATGCGAATAAAATATTTCTTTTACATAATTTTTATGGGAAAATAACTAAATTCTTTAGTTTAAAATTTTGTTGGAAAAACATTTTATACTTATATATATATCGCACCCTAAATACAAAAGGGTCACAACTCAAAATGTACCTTCTGCTCAAATATGAACGAGACGTTATCAATAAAACGGTCCGCGGATGGCATATGGGTAAGACTCCGTCAGAAAATATGAGATTTGCAAGTGGTCTTTCGATTTCTTTGAAACTTTGGGAAATATTAGTTCTAGGTAAGATACATTCGAGCCTAAAAGGATTTTGAAAAATTTTCAAAATTGAGTTATCTACGCCATGTTGAAAATCGGGACCGTGTTTTTTCAAAAATCAATATTTCTTGAACCGTTGGATGGATTTCAATGCAATTTACAGACAATATAGAAACAAATAAGTAGTTTAAATTAGTATTATGTTAAAAAAAAATTTCGAAATTTTGACCAAAAAAAAGTCAAAAAAATTTTTTGAATCAATTTTTAGTTGATTTGGCCAGTTTTTTAGATTTTCTGTTATACACGTAACGATTCCTTATGATTTAACCTTTATTTTGAAAAAAAAAATTTTATGGTGTCTATAATAGTTCTCGAGATATTGCGATTTTAGTGGAAGCGCGCACCGTGAAGTTCGCGGTTACGCAGCGCGGGAGTAGAAAAACGCGCACAGACCTGCAGCAGTCTGCTCCAGTCACTTCATACATCAACACAAAACGCAGCGCCAACCGTGCGTGCGCGCTACCACTAAAATCGCAGTATCTCGAGAACTATTATAGACACCATAAATTTTTTTTTTCAAAATAAAGGTTAAATCATAAGGAATCGTTACGTGTATAACAGAAAATCTAAAAAACTGGCCAAATCAACTAAAAATTGATTCAAAAAATTTTTTTGACTTTTTTTTGGTCAAAATTTCGAAATTTTTTTTTAACATAATACTAATTTAAACTACTTATTTGTTTCTATATTGTCTGTAAATTGCATTGAAATCCATCCAACGGTTCAAGAAATATTGATTTTTGAAAAAAACACGGTCCCGATTTTCAACATGGCGTAGATGACTCAATTTTGAAAATTTTTCAAAATCCTTTTAGGCTCGAATGTATCTTACCTAGAACTAATATTTCCCAAAGTTTCAAAGAAATCGAAAGACCACTTGCAAATCTCATATTTTCTGACGGAGTCTCACCCATATGGCAAAAATAAATTTTTTGTTTTTTGGTAGGACTGTTATAAGCTTACATGGCAAATTTCAGCGTGATATGTCACATAGTTTGTTTACTGTGCTACTGTAAACAAGTCAAGCTCGAGTGTGGAAAATTTTGAGTTGTGACCCTTTTGTATTTAGGGTGCGATATAATTGGCGCGTACACCCTTTTTGGATGTTTGGCCGAGCTCCTCCTCCTATTTATGGTGTGCGTCTTGATGTTGTTCCACAAATGGAGGGACCTACAGTTTCAAGCCGACTCCGAACGGCAGATATTTTTATGAGGAACTTTTTCATGGCAGAAATACACTCGGAGGTTTGCCATTGCCTGCCGAGGGGCGCTATTAGAAAAATGTTTTTTCTTAATTTTGGTGGTTCACCGAGACTCGAACATACGTTCTCTCTGAACTCCGAATGGTAATCACGCACCAACCCATTCGGCTACGGCGGCCGCCGTATATTTGTCGTTTTTTAAAAACAAAAAAAGGGTGATATTTTTCAAAAACGAGAATAGAATTCATCTTAAAAAAAAAATTTTGGGAAAATAACTAAATTCTTTAGTTGAAATTTTTTTTTTTTTTGTAATTTTTAAAAAACAAAAATCTCTATATTTTTCAGAAATCAGGATAAAATATACCTTTCAAACAAATTTGTTTGGAAAGATAATTGAACTATTTAATTGCAACTTCTTTAGTGTTTTTTGAAATCCAAAAATTTATGAGAGGTGTTTCTTTTTAAAAAAATTTCAACATTGAATAAATCTCAAACTTTGTAAATTTTTTTCACCAATTTTTTCTCATTTTTTTTTTCAATTTACTTCTTATTATACTCAACCGACGCTTCTCCTAAGCCTACCATAGGTAAAATATATGAAAGAAGCGAGAAGAAACTTTGCTAATCGCCCTTCTGGAAGTTTGTTAGCTAGGCGTACTAGTTGCGCCTACTAAAACTGGCATATTATATATTGCAGTCAAAATTAGGTGTTTAATTTGTGGCGCTGGTGTGAAGAATCGGCTGATGAGTCTTGAGCTTCATTTATTGCATGGCCACAATTAGGAATCGGGCTATATACTTCAGTAACTCTCTTGACGAGTGAGAAAACTTGCACCTTCACCGCGGCATTAAAGTTGTTCTCGGTGATTTCAATGCCGACCTGGAAAAATGTAAAAGAACAAGACAGCTTAGAAATTTAGCTACTGCAGAAAACGGCAGATTTGCAGTGTAGATGAAATATAGCTGTATTGAGAATTACAGCAACTATTATGGGAAACAGGACGCCAGGAAAATAGGCTTTCAAAATAATTCTTCCATAAAATAGAATGTGCGCGAGAAAACTGTCACTCATTTCCTTTAGGAATGTCTGATCGTGACATTTTCTAAGCTGATCTTCTTTGCTGAGGGTGTGTCGAACGTCAAACGGATTTATCCGGTTTCGCAATACTTGAGTCACTTGAGTAAATTTATTAGTGAGTCAAAAAGGTTTGATAAATCAAGTTACGGTAGCACTTTTCTTGTTTATTGCATTAGGGCAGCAATGGAGTGTAGTGCTTGCAACAACTTGGGCTATACCCAAACCCGACTCTAGCGTCCACGTTTGTGCACCCTCAGCAACGTGAGCTAAACCTGAACCTCCTGAACCTACTATGTGTGTGATGCGGTAGGTTACAGCAGAAAGAGAGGAAGTTTTAGCGGCACCACTCCGACGGAGTGTTTTAATGGCGCACTAAAATAAGGAAATAAGCAGCGTCAGTTCACCATGAGGTACGACTACAAGCTTGTATTTGTCTTGGCTCACTATATCAATATGTGTATTAAATTTAAATCCCCCACAGTGGCGTTGTGCGCTACGCTTGAGACCCGTCACGTAAAAATCCTTTCCATTGAGTATAGAAAATAACAACAAAGCCTCGGATGGGACCAGCGTCTGTAACGGCAAACAAAGCACGCCCAAAATCGCTTAAGTGGTATTATCTTTCAGCAGTGTAACAAAATGGTGCCTCCATACGCTAATTAACTCCTGAGTAGACTTCTGAGATAAACAGAAAGCACTGCAATCAACAAACCAACCAACTGTTTTTTTTCCAGAGAAACCCCAAACGGAGTGGAATTTTGTTTTAATCGGCTAATTCATGGCAATTATCAGTTAAATTCTATTTATTTTATTTTTTTTTCACTTTTTTTAACTTTTTATTACTTCTCTCTTTACATAAGTATTTTTTTAAATGACTTCTAAAAGTAGTTAATTATTATTATTTTTTATTTTTTATTAATACTTAATCATTATTTCAATATGCTGACCCAGCACTGCTGTCGTTTTTCTTGCTCAATTGCATTTATTTTTTATAATATATATATTTTTTTTAATATAGTGTGAGCCTCTTAAACTTAGCTCATTAATAACGATTTTATTCAAATCTTTTACCGTCGCTTTATTTTACTCAACCTTTTCACATTAAAAAATTTTTACCGCTTTTCAACCGTTTCTCATCATCGCACGACATTGACTGTTCTACGAATCTGTGGATGAAATCTATGACAATTTTTTTTCTATTTTCATAAAAAATTATAATCCACTCGGAGACCAACACAAATCTAATGTCAGTCAAGACAAAGACAAATAGAAATTATTATAATTATGTGCATACACGTATGGAAGGGCTGGAATGAATATTAAAAATGAGTTGTAATCTTACACACAAACAAAGTTACGTGTGTGCACGAATGCAATACAATTGAACACTATTACCACACAGGTACGGTCAAGTAAGTATAATACATATATGCAGGTAAACATTGCAGGGAAATCAACTGGCGCCGAACTTGTATCACGACCTACTTTTTAATGTGGAATATATTCAATTAACCTCTTCGGCTGCACATGAAACTTTCAGAAATTACTAAGCATAGTCTCAGCTATTAATGAAAATATAAGAAAAAAATATGCGGAGTTGGTTTTCAAAAATTAGACAAAAAATAATTTTACCAAAATTAAAAAAATGTTTGAAATGAATATGAATATTAAAAAATAATAATCTGAGGGAATGGTTTTTCAAAAATAAAAAAAAGAAATTTACGCAAAAATTTTAACAAAAAAATAAAAAAAACAGTCTCACTATAAAACTATCCAGAATTACTGAGCATTGTGTAATTAGTAATAGTGACATTAGTAAAAAAATAGGGCAAATCTAAGGAATTTATTGTTCAAAAAAAAGAAAAAAATCCAAAACAAACAATCCCACTATAAGACTTTCTCGGATTATTGAACATAGTCTCATCTATTAATAAAAAAAATATAAAAAAATCTGAAAGATGTGGTTTTCAAAAATTAGACAAAAAAAAATCCTAATATTTAGATAGTATAGTTTCAGCTATAAATGAAAAAATAAGAAATATAATTCTGAGGTATTTGTTTTTCAAAATTTAGAAAAAAACAAATTTACCAAAAATTTTGAAAGAAAAACTAAAAACATTTCCGGAAAAGGTTCCAGTCTCAGCTATTGTTTTTCAAAATTAGGAAAAAGAAAATTTGCCAAAAATTACAAATTTAGATTTTAACAAAAAAGATTTAATTTTTTTTCAAAAGAAAATCCCACTACGAAAATTTTAGGGATTACTGAACATAGTTCCAGCTATTAATAAAAACTTTGAGGGATGTGTTTTTCAAAAAAAAAAAAAAAATTTATAACCAAACATTTTAACAAAAAAATTGTATTTTTCCCGATAAAAAACAAAAACAATCCCACTATGAATTAAAAAAAAAACTTCCACTGTGGAACTTTCTAGGTAGTCTCAGCTATTAAATAAAAAGAAAAAATTCTTAGGAATTTATTTAAAAAAAAAAAAAATTACCCAAAAATTAAAAAATATAAAAAATCTGAATATGGTTTTCAAAAATTAGAAAAAACCCAAATAGTATACTTTCAGCTATTAATGGAAAAATAAGAAAAAAATAAGGTATTAGTTTTTCAAAAATTAGAAAAAAATATATTTTACCAAAAAATTTGAAAAAAAAAGTTTTTAAAAAATAAAAAGAGTCCCAACTAATGTTTTTCAAACTAGAAAAAATAAATTACCAAAAATTTAAATTTTAACAAAACAAAACTTCATTTTTTCGAAAAGAAAATCCCACTACGAAAATTTTAGGGATTACTCAGCATAGTATCGGCTATTAATAAACAATTTGAGGGATGTGTTTTTCAAAAATAAGAAAAAAAAATGTAATAAAAAATTTTAACAAAAAAATTTAGTTCTTTTCGATAAAAAACAAAAACAAAATTTAAAAAATGCTTCTATGGAACTTTCTAGGATTGCGGAGCATAGTCTCAGCTATTATGAAAAAAAAGAACAAATTCTTAGGGATTTTTCAAAAAAAAAAAAACATTTACCCAAAATTTATGGAAAATACTACATTTTTCCTCAAAAGACACAAATTAAAACTAAAAAATCACATTACGGAACTTTCTAGGATTCCTAATCATAGTATCTGCTATTAAAAAAAAAAAAAAAATTCTTAGGAATTTATTTTTCCAAAAAAAAATTTAATTTACCCAAAAATTAAAAAAAAAATATAATACAATATAATATTTTTCCTAAAAAACTTTCAGGGAATACTGAGCATAGTCTCAACAATTAATAAAAAAAAAAGGTTTGTATCTCAAAAATAAGATAAGAATAAAAATGTTTACCCAAAATTGAATTACATATTTTTTCCAAAAACAAAAAATTAAATCCCGCTATGAAACTTTCAAAGATTTCTGATTATAGTCTCAGCTATGATAAAAAAGAAAGTAATCTGAGTGGTTTGGTTTTCAAAAAAAAAAAGAAGAAAAACTAATTTATTGCTCAAAAATTTTGAGAAAAAATAAAATTGTATTCTGACTAAGCAACTGAAACGTGGATTCAAAGATAACTTCCTAATCCACAATTTCATTAAGAATATTTAGACGCGAATTCTTTATAAAATATGAGATAAAGATTAAATGCTTTGTTACAATACTGAATTGCTGCTATTTTTGGACGCGAAATATCAGTTAATATAAAAATAACGAAGTGGTTCGCTAATGGTGAAATGGGACTAGTTCAGGGTCATACATTAATTTTACTAGTTCAGGTTTTCCCCACGGGATACAGGCACACGAAACACTAAATGTAAATAAAATTAAGCGGTCAGCAGTCAACGGTCAGAGAGTATACGAACTGAAATGACTGAGTCCCCATAACAATAATGCATAAATAACAACAAAAGCAAACAGTAGCAAAATAATAACTATATGTGGCAGCGCACAAACAGCAACAAAGGCTATTCATACTACTCATTGCTCCATATATGTATGTACTAAAAAAAAACTGGTGAGTTGCCGTGTTGTGGAGTTATGGAATTGTGAGTTGTCTATTGAAGACACAGACAGACATTTTGAAACAATTTATTTACTCTGCACGCTCAGAGTTCGATGTGAAAGCTGGCGCTGTAGAATGCCCAAGTGAGAGATTTGAAGTTGCACACATTGCATGGCATTGAAAATTTGTGCATATGTATACATGCAGTTAGCCTTTGACATTATTCAGCTATAATTCAGGATATAACGTTTTTATTAGCCGCTTTACGGAACAACCATTATTAGAGGAAGCATGCGAATTTCGCTTGTAAGCATAGGTAATGAAAACTCCCGAGCCATCGTACACGGATTGTGCGTGTATGGGTGAATAATTAACGATGTCTCATTAGCGATTACTGTTTATCACCCATGTACATAAATGTGTATGTATTAATTCATTAAAAAAAATGCGCAACTCTTACTGACGATCTGTTTGCTGGCATACAAAAATGTGTTTTGTTTTTTTTTGTGCACTTTAAATATTTATTCACCAAATCGCAATAGCAGCAATCAGGCGTTGCATTGCAAATTGCTTTTAAATGCCATTTAAGCTGCATTATTATTTAAAATATTCTGCGGCCATAGCGTATAAATGTGTAATTGGTCAACAGTTTTCGCCACGCTGCTCTCTGCGGCTGCGAGTATTTGCCTTGCAATTAGTGTTAGTGAGTGTGCAAATAGTTGCATTTGTTTGTATGCATATGTAGTGTAAATATATGTAGATATATGATTTTACTTGCCTTTGTACAATTCGTCATGGTCATCTGCTGATTTTGTGCACGTTTTAAATATTACTATAAACGCTGTTTGATGCACTCTGGCACATGTCATAAATAGGAATTCTCGAGAATAATAATGCAGGTCACTTGCCTTGGTCACCTGCCAGACTTTAAAGATAAACTGAGATTGAAGCCCGACTGTTAGGTTAAGTTAAAGCAGTTAAGAGGAGAAGTGCGTGGCAACCCCTCACTTTAGAAAATCTCTGATTTTAAGACTAAGATCTTTATGGCCCCCCAACAACTTCAAGGGTAGTCGAGTCCTATAAATCCAGACTGAACTATGTCGGTAGACATAATAGCTAATGCTAACATGGATCCCGAGACCCGTGGATATCGCGAGATCTCTGACTCTTTAGCCACAATGAGCTCTGAGGCTAACTTCCTTGGCCCGGAGCCCGTTCTGTCACTCCCTTCTGCAGCTATCAAAGCCACGGTTAGCAAATGGGTTAGAGAGTCTGCAGATGGACAAAACTGGTGTTACCTGTTATGTCCGACCGACTGTCGCAGTTCTTCCTGTCACAAAGCAGAGGGGACTGTAGGAGGCTGGTTGGACTGATGACGAGCCACATTCTAAAGGCGAAGCACATGGAAAAGATAGGGATCTCAGACAGTGCACTCTACCCAGCATGTGGAGAGGAGAATGAGACGGCGGACCACTTTCTGTGCGTCTGTCCAGCCTTCGCTCGAATGAGGCTTGAGGTCTTTGGCACTGATGTGTTAAGAAGCGACCACCTTGGCTCCTTGACACCACAAGATCTACTCAGATTTCTCCGGAAGTCGAGTAGATTTAAAGAAAATTAAAAGGGGAATTGGAGTGGCTGGACTTAATGTGTCTGAGTGCTGTACTTGCTAGTCTGTCCCGACAAAACAAAAGATCTTTATGGCAGCACTTTCTACCCTAAATAGAAAGTCCTCGCTTAGCTGATACCGGACACTAACACAAACGGCGAAAAATCGTTTTAATGACTCATTCAGCTCGTAAAGGTTTCGGTGGGATTGTTTATATCACCTTGATCAAAAATTTCCCGGAATATGTTTCGAAAATTCAAAAATCAAGTTTATTCCTGAAAAATACTATTATCGCCTGCAAAGCACTCCCCACCAATTGGACCGCTCTTCAGTATACCAGCATTTGATCCAGCTCTCAAAACATTTGGGAACTGGAACTCTATTTTCGGTATAGCCATCAGAGCTGTCTTCGATTTTTCCATTACTTCTTTTCAACTGTTAAAACGCGGTAACCATAGTGAGTTTTTTGACTCAATCAAGCAGAAAAAATCATAGGTTAGTTCGATAGCTTTCGTTTCGTTCTTAGTTAAAAATTCACGGATAATGATGACACTGTATGGCGGTGCGTTATCATGGCGCAAAATCCACGAGTTGTTTTCCCACAAATCCTTTCTCTTTTGACGAATTCCTTCACTTAAATGTCTCATAATGCCCGATTGTAGTCCTTATTACTATTTGATCTGATTTACAATACCGTTGTAGTTCATAAAAATTGTGAGCGTTGCTTTCTCTTTTGACTGAAAACGCCGTAGTCTTTTTGGTCTTGGTCCATTCGGAGCTCTCCACTCCCTCGCCTGATGTCTGGATGGCGTGGCGTACTCATTATGATTGTTGGGTTGGATGCAGCCTTGGCGATATCAAACCGGGCTCTTTTTTTCATGAAATTCAAGTCCTTTGAGACCAACTTTGCAGAAACACAGCGCAAACCGAACATCATTAACTACAATGTCCTGAACGGTCCATAAGCAATATGCACAAGTGCGCTGCCAGCTCCCTGAAGGCTAATTTGTGATTATTGCTCAACTTTTCTTTCATTTTGTTGATGTATTCATCAGTTTTCGATGTCGACGGCCTGCCACTACGTTCATCATCCTCAATGGAGTAACGGTATCTTCTGAAGTGTTCATGCCACTCGTAAGCGGCTGCACCTATTTGTGGTGTACGGCTTGATGTTGTTCCATTAATAGAGGGATCTAGAGTCTTATGTCGCCTACGAATGGCAGATGGTTTTTGTGTGTAGCTTTTTCACGGCAGATATACACGCGGAGATTTACACTTGCCTACCCTGCCTGGTATTAGAAAAAACCTTTTCTATCATTTATTGTTTTATGTTCATTATGCCCACAATGGGTTTCAAACTCGAATCCTGCCGAACCCGCACTAATATTGATATATATATACAGCTATGGTCAAACGTTTAGCGCACTTAAAAAGAGTTCAATATAATGCTCGATTAAATGATATGAAACCAAATTAAATCCAGTTTTTTTAACTAAATATATTTAACACTTTATTATAAGACAAAATAACTTAAAGTAGACAGATTTCCCTAGTAAAAATATGATAAAATAGAAGTAATTCTTATTTGGTCATAGTGGGATTTGGACAAAGACTTAGCGCAGTTTTGATTTCTGTAAAAAATATGAAATATTTGTAAGAAGTGAGAAAAGATTGTTGACTATTATTATTTACCATATCAATATTTGGTAGAATAGCCGTTATTCTGTATAACTGCTTCACACCTGCGTGGTAAACTCTCTATTAACTTTTGGCACCTGTCCAAAGTAATAGAGTTCCATGCTTCCTGTACACCTTCCCAAAGTTCATCGATATTTTAAACAAATTTTTGTCCAACCATCGTCTTCACATCATTCCACAAGTTTTTTAAATCCGGACTTTGTGCTGGCCAATCGAGCTGGGTAATATTTTCTTGCGAAAGCCAGTTTTTGACCACTCCCGCAGTATGTTTGGGATCGTTGTCGTGCATAAATATACAATTTACTGGCATAAACTCGAAAAAATATGGCTCCATATTATTTCTAAGTATATTCAGATACATATGCTTACCCATATTTCCTTCTATCTTGACCAGAGGCCCAACCCCGCGCCACGAAAAAGACCCCCAAAGTTTTAAATTCCCACCGCCATGCTTCACCGTCTTTTTTGTGTACCGTGGATTGGTTTTTGATTGATTTTTTTCACGATGTACATACGTTTTTCCATCAGGACCGATGCGGTTTATTTTAGTTTCATCCGTAAAAAGTACTCGTTTCCAAAACTCTGACTTTTCGAAGAGGTGCCTACGTGCGAATGATAAACGCGCTTTAATATTCTTTTTTGATAGGAGCGGTTTTTTTCTGCTTATGCGACCAAATATTTTATTTTCATTCAGATGCCTTCGCACGAGCTTACTGGACACAACTAAGCCTAATTCTGCCCTTACTTCAGCCGCTATCGTTCGTGAAGACATAAAAGGATCCGATCGACTTTTCCTTACAATTATTTGATCCTAACGGGGGGGACTTTTAAGTGGCGGAGCTTTACGAATTTTTTTTTTGTTTTAATAAATTAGCATCCGACTTGACACCTCTGATGGCATTGTATACCATTTTTCTTGAACAATGCACTATTCTGGAAATCTTCACTTGATTGGTCCTCATTTGATAAAGGTTCCATATTATTTTTCTTTGTTCAACTGAACAACACTTTCCTCTAGCCATTTTCGCAAAAATTTAAATAATAGACGTTATTAATTAAATATTCACCACAAAAAATAGTTATTTGCCGAACCGATCGCATGTAAGAGAAAAACACGTGTAAGTGCGCTAAATAGTTGTCCAACGTAATTGAGACAGAACTCAAGGAAAAAGAAGCAATAACAAATACGAAAGAATTATAACGGTTATTTTTTGGGCATTTGAAGAGACCCATAAATAACTCGTATCATGCTGAAAACAAAATTAAGAAAATTTGCACTCTCTTAGAAGTAACTGCATTATTTATCAGTATAATATAAAGTGCGCTAAATGTCTGACCATAGCTGTATATATATATATATGTATATATACACTTGCATTCTGTTTAAGAAGCAACTGGTTACTCTTTTATTGATTACAACTTATGGTTTAAGTAAGCAAAGCCACTGCGTTCTACATGGCGTATGCGTAACATTCCATATATTGCATATATCAAGGCGGGCTTTTTTGATTTAATTGGTCGTGATTAATGTATCCCAAAGGATTAAAAGAATAACAATAAATAATTGACGCGTACACTTCTATTAGGTGTTTCGCCGAGTTCCTCCTCCTATTCGTGGTATGTGTCTTGCTTTTGTTCCACAAATGTTCCACAATGCACCCCAGTAGTTAAATGATATCTAAACCCATAATCCAAATGCCACACTCTAAATTATTTTCACTTAAGCACTATTTTCACGTTTTAAAGCCATATTATTACATCTACCTTCCCCTTTCTGACTTCCTGTAGCTCATAATCTCCAACGAAAAATCAAATCAAGTTCAAGTTTAATGGTTCCACGCCGTCTCCTGCAGTAAATGGGCATGCACGACCTAACATAATTACATTTTATATGCCACTAAAATGTTTATAAATGCCATATATACACACATACTTACACAGATGCTTTTAGCGGGTAGAACCTGTCATGCATTTTTTCTGGCTCAAGGTTGGCAAATGTTAACAAACTTACTCACTTATTTTCAGATATATTTTTATACTTATGTATGTATGTAGGTTCATATATTACCTGTATGTTGGCAATATTTGCTTTCGTATAAAATGATTCCCTTATTTCTTTCATGCGCAAGCCATTTATTCCTAAAGGAGCGTTTATCATTAATTCAACAAATTCTTCCGCAGTTACTACAACACAGACAGGCTTAGATGACTTTGACCTACATAAATAATTAGCAGAGAAATTAAAATAAAAACCAGTTCTCGAGGGAAGCTCATACAATTATTGATTTTAGTTTTAGTCAGTTTCATTATTTACTATTTTTTTTTAAATTTTTTTTTTAGTATTTTTTAAGGACAAGCTATGTAACTGCCATGCGCTACGCTTAAGTTAGCTTCACAAAGGCATTCTCAGGATAAGGAAGAAAGAATTCTCCCAATCTTACCTACACCTACTTGTACAAATATATACAAAAACCCAATCGTCCTGGAAAAAAATATTAGTTTGGGGAAAAAGAAATCCATTATTTTCTCGGTAGATGGTTGTAGTGATCGATATCTCGTAAAGTATCGATCAAACTATTTAACGTTTCTGCTCGTTGTCAAGGGAACATTTCACACAAAAAATTCGTTACATTTTACATTTTTTTTTTTATAAAGGCGAAAATGCAAGTCAAGACGCTGATACTGTGAATGGTGTTCACTATAACGGGGGTGCCGATACTGTAACGGCTAATTACGTGTAATTTTGGTTTCATCGATTCCGTTAAGAGGTTATATTCCTTGTGAGCCCGAAAGAATGGACGATTGTCATAATTTTTTTAAATATGTTTTAGAACTTTTATTCAAATGAGGCATATATCATACTGAAGGGTCTCTCTCGAAGAATACATTTTGGTGTTTTTATTTTAAAAAATGTTATTATTTATTGTTGAGTTCGCCCCTCCCCCGAAACGCCATTTTTTAGAAGAGGCTTGCGGTGATCACAGTAGCGCATGAGCAGCTCAACTATATATACATATATGTATATATATATATATATATATATATGTAATTGGTGCGTACACCCTTTTTGGGTATTTGGCCGAGCTCCTCCTCCTATTTGTGGTGTGCGCCTTGATGATGTTCCACAAATGGAGGGACCTACAGTTTCAAGCCGACTCCGAACGGCAGATATTTTTATGAGGAGCTTTTTCATGGTAGAAATACACTCGTAGGTTTGCCATTGCCTGCCGAGGGACGACCGTTATTAGAAAAATGTTTTTCTTAATTTTGGTGGTTCACCGAGACTCGAACCGACGTTCTCTCTGTGCATTCCGAATGATAGTCGCGCACCAACCCATTCGGCTACGGCGGCCGCCAGCTCAACTGAAATCAAAAAAATTAAATGATTATTGTAGAAAAATGTTTTGCAGTGAATCTGAAATGTTTATTTACCCAAAAAATTGTTCTCGATACGAAACCGACTTTGCACCAAAAAAAACGACTTTTGAGTGGTTGAAAAATTAAAAAAAAGTTAATTCCAGCGAACTATGCAAAATTTATAAAAAGTGAACCGTTGTTACTTCGAATAATTAAAAAAAAGTTTATGCAAATCGGTCAAAAATGTTTTGATAAATAATGATCACCGCGACGGTAATCTTCAAAAAACACGACTTCGAGATAATCGCATCTAAAGTTTTGCGAGCACTTCATTTATGGATAATTTGCGCGCTTCCACGGTCTGTAACTTTCGTTCTAGTGCTCCGATTTTTATGATTATTATTTTTAAGATGATGTACTTTTAGAAGATGCCATAAAAATGTTTCGCTTTTTTAGTCCAACACAAGGTATATAACCCCTTAAGGCATTTTTGATGTTAAAAACAATTTCCTTCATGTCGAAAATGTCGATAAAATCACAGAAATAATCGAAGTTGGCTGGCATGTTAGTAGTCGCAGCAACGTGCAGAAATCGACAATAATATGTTATGTACAATAATTTTTTGCATTTGAAAAAGTAAAAATTTTGTAACTTTAAAGGGTTACATGCATTTAGAATTTTCAAAGAATCGATTTTTTTTACAGACTATTATTCTTTATAGTTTTAGGCGTATTTCTGTGTAGGTCGATTGTAAAAATTCCCCATACAGGGTTTGATTGAAAAGTAATGAGCCTTCCTGCGCGGAGCGTCTGCTAAGCGATCAACTGAATCGGCTGGTGGGGGAAAATGATTGTTGGACCTTCCCCTTTCCACTATAAACCGGTCCCAGTTCGCTGGCAACAGCGGTGCTGTAAACATCGCTCCGCGCGTGAAAGCTGTTTTAAAAGTTGGAGCAACGTTACTCGATCAAATTTTGCGTAAAACTAAACAAAACGAGCACCGAAACCATTGGGCTACTCAAGGAGGGTTATGGGGACCAATCTCTGTTCAGTGCCCAGGTAAAACGGTGGCACAAGACGAACAGCGATCTGGAAGGCCTTCGACGACGCAAACAGACGAAGATGTGAACCGGGTTCGTGAACTTTTGAACATTGACCGTCGTGCTAGTCTACGTGAGATGAGTGAAAACCGCGTCGCCGGGTTCGGCCCGACCTCGTCAACAATTGGACCCTTCATCACGACAATGCGCCGGCGCACACCGCCTTCCTCTGCACCTCTGCATTGGCCAAGATGGGGGTTCCGGTGCTTCCCCACCCTCCCTAGAGCCCAGACCTGACCCCTCCGGACTTCTTTTTGTTCCCGCGGCTGAAAAGAAAGCTGGAGGGGAGGCGTTTTGACTCCATCTAGGCGATCCAAAAAACTGTGACAGCCGAATTGAACGTGATTCCGGTGGATGAGCTTAAAAAATGTTTCCTGCAGTGGAAGGACCGCTACCAGCGGTGTATTGACGCTCAAAGTTCCTATTTTGAAGAATATTAGTTGTATAAGCCAAAAGGTTTAATAAAACTGTTTAAAAAAATAAAGCTCATTACTTTTCAATCAAACCCTGTAGGTACAAAGTTATGGTAGAAAGTGTAACTGCCCGACAGGAGTTTGATGAGCACAGGTAGATGCCCTTCGTTTGAGGCACTTGAAAGTTTAAACTCTTTTTTCTCGAAACTACTTTCTCCGGCACAGTCTGCATGTTTACTCATACAGTTTTTAATATTTTTTGAAATATTCGAAATATATCCGGATTTTTGATATTTTTATTAAAAAATTGTATGACGTAAAACGCATACTTTTTTAAAATGCCGTAAGTTGCAAAATTTTTCAAAATTTAAAAATCCGGCTCGACAGACTATGACTGCAACTTTATTTTCAAGATTTTTTTTTTACTTTTTACAGATCCATCAACACTTCAAGGAGAAATGATAAAGAAATGATACAGGTCGCGTGATTTTTTACGTACTAATTTTTATAAAGAAAAATTAAAATAAATTTGTTTATAAAGTTTGAGTACTAGTAAACAATGTAAATTTTTTTTTTACATTTATTTCTATTGTTATTCCTTTCAAAAACAGTTTTTCTTTTAGCGCATTTTTGGCGCTGCTGGACATATGCCACCCCTCAAAAGCCATATTTCGGAATTATATGAAAGCTTATCAAGGTAAATATTTCCTTAGTTTAATATAGGTTTTTAAATAAAATATTTTCCAAATTTTTCAGATATTTAACAATTTTTTAAATAATATCAGGAAAAATAAAACTCTTTCAATAAAGCTTTAGACTTATTATTTTTTTATATAGATTTTTAAATACAAAATTTCGCAAATTTAAAATGTTTTGATAAAAATGAAAAATTAAAATTTAACGCTGCGTTAATTGTAAAACCTCTGGGATAGAATTTTGAAAATTTAATTGTTGGCTCAAAACTTGTACCGCCAAATCAGGTACATTTTACATATTGAAAATATAATATAAAATTACTGAGCAAAAGAAAGCATAATTTTTCACAGCATTCAAAGTAATAACATTTTGAATCAGAAAAATCAGCTCCTTCAAAATCGCTGACAGCCGGTTAATAGTCTGACGTTGGCCACACCTTCCAAATTCTCGCCACCATAGAATGAACCAGGGAGAATAGATTACCATATTTAGATCAGTTTGATACTTTAAGTATTATGGATTACAAGATTTGAACATCCGAAGTAAAATTGCGAGAGTAATTTTGTCTGCTTTAGCGAAATTTTCAACCATCTGTGCGATCCTTCTGGCAGAAAAATGTAAAACACAGATGGCATTCCAAACAGTAAGAAGGGGTTGTTCCTACGTTTAGGACTGGTAGCGGCAGGCTAATCACCTACCCTGTCACAAATCAAATAGATTAACGTAACCAACGCAAGACAAATGTCTTGTCGAGGTGGGGAGCATAGGACCTCGACAAGACATTTGTCTTGCGGAGAGGAGTGAACAAGGAAACAAAAATAAAAAATTTTGTCTGCTACGTCATTTCCCACGAATTCTTACGCTCTTCTAATCAGTCGTTGTTCAGACGGCAACAGAGCAACAAGAGCGAAGTCTGTGTGATTTTTTTCGTGTATCATCACTGTGTTGATATTTTCTTCATAAACCGCCCTCATTAACCATGTGACGTTAGCCAATTAGCTGATTCCTTCAAAATCGTTAATAGCCGCTGTTAACGGTCTGATCTTATAGCCAGACCTCTAGAAATCTTTCCGCCATGGGTTTGAACTATATTGTTTTTTTTTTTTAATTTCCTGTGCTTATAATTTTGCAACGGGGTGTATAAGAGAAGAAATCGTACTAGAGTACCAATTAATAATGGTTAGGGTTTGTATAGCCGTCCAAGGAGTGTCACTTCAACAGGATTTACCAAAAATGTACGTGGGAATGTTTTATGCTGTTATAGCAACAACAACTCTTTCTCCTCTCCCAGTACACATAAACACACTTACAATCAAAGTTATATGCCGTTATCATATTTAGTTACCAACCTTTTGTAATAAGAACCTATTCCCATATTTGCTCACCAATTCCATACAATAAAAACAGCCATAATTTTGTGCACAATTGTGTAATCATAACATTAATAATTTATTCAGAAATTATAATCTCTTTTACAGAATTTCCATTTGGATGTGTGTGTGTGTGTATATGTGTAATTTTAATTCTATTTGCTTAGCCATTGCGGGAGCTCCAATGACGAATGACAATTTAGCCACATTCACATGTACAGTTCAAAGAAGATGCGAACGGGCGTATACTTACAAGTAGATGTAGGTATGTATTTATGTGTGTATGTATGCCTGCTTGCTTTCATAGGTATGGTGCTTATTTATTTATTGTACAATAATACGATCTAATGGCGCATCAATTACATACTTCAATATTTTTAGACTTATTTGTTTATCAGAATAATTTGAATTAATTAGAAAAGCGTAGAATTAGACTTAGAATACAAAAATTTTTTAAATGTAATTATAAGTATATTTATGTCAGTGCTGCTTATTAGCTGGATTTTTGGTTTTTTATTTTTTTTTTTTTTGTATCGTTTGTAATACTACACATTTTAAGATTTGAATGTTTGAATATTTCGACTTTTTTTAAGTTGGTTTTTTTTTATTCAGTGATTAGTTTTTGGGCAGAACTTCTTGGGAAATACAAAACAACTTTATTTTTTAATTTAAATTTGTTTCCATGAAGAAATAATAATTGCCTGGTTTTTAAACATAAAAAGTTGCCTTAGCTTTATAATTAATTCTCAAATTCATAATGTTTCACACTCTTAAAGGGTTAGGTCACTGTGGAAATTTCATTTTAATTTTTTCATTTTCAAGCCACTGATGTTTTTTTTTGTTAAAAGATTGCTTAATACTTTGAAAATGAAAAATTTAAGGTCCAAAAACCATTTGCATGAATATATTTTGAAATTTTATGGGTACCGCGTCGAAATTTTTAAATGCGTTTTTCTCGAAACTTCATTTCTGACGTCGGCCGACCTCATAAATGGAACAAATCTTAAACGATTAACTTAAAATTCGAATACATTCTACTTGGAATTACGGATATATTCGTTTTTATAAAAACATTTCCAAAGATTTAAAAAACCTCACAATTTTCTTTTTACTTAAAAAAAACTCAGATTTTTTTTTGGCTTAAAAATAATCAGAAAATAATTTTAAAATTTAAATTACAATTATTTTTTTCCTTTTACTTAAAAAAAAACTCAGATTTTTTTTTGGCTTAAAAATAATCAGAAAATAATTTTAAAATTTAAATTACAATTATTTTTTTCCTTTAAAAACAACATCAATTTTTTTTACTTTAAAAAATACCAGAAAAAAAATTATTTTTTTTTGGTTTAAAAATAATCAGAAAATAATTTTAAAATCTTAGTTTAAAAAAATTTTTTTGACTTTAAAAAACCCTCAGATTTTTTTACTTTACCAGAAGAAAATTTTTTTTGGTTAACAAATAATCAGAAAATAGTTTTAAAATTAAAAATTGTTTTTCTTAAAAAAACATAAAATTTTCTTTTTATGTAAAAACTATCAGAAAAAAAATTGTTTCGTTTAAAAATAATCAGAAAATAATTTTAAAATTTAAATAAAAAAAAAATTAGTTTAACCTAAGAAGGTTTTTTACCTTTAAAATAAAAAACAAACCTTAGATTTTTTGACTTTAAAAAATATCAGAAAAGAAAGTGTTTTTGGTTTAAAAATAATCAGAAACTACAATAATTTTAGAATTTAAATCAAAAATTTTTTTTTTATCTTAAATAAACATCAGATTTTTTTACTTTAAAATATATCAGAAAAAAATTTTGTTTGTTTTTTAAATAAAGAAAAAAAAATTAATTTTAAAATGAAAATTTTTATTTTTATAAAAAAAAAAACAAATAGAATTCTTGATTTTTTGCTCACCATAAATTGACAATTGCTCATCAATGTACCCACCAAAAACAAAATAGCTGCGTGAAATAAATGTCAATTCTTGCCTTGATTTTATCTTTTCTAGTTTTATCAAAATAGTTATTAAAAACTTATATTTGCAAGATTATAAATATATTAAATAAGTAAATATAATAATAAATAATAAAATAAAAACTGTGATGTTTTCTCTGTTTTTTTTTTTTTAATTTGAAGTTATAACTCGCACAATAAAACGCGTTTTTTTCGAATTTCCTTTGGGAAGATTCTCAACATATGCGTTCTTGCCCCGTTACAGCAGCCTAACCCCTTAAGTGACGAATTATTTCATTCAAATTTCCAATAAATTGTGCTCTGTACAAGAAATCTAGATTTTAGTGTAAAGGTGTCTGTATTCGTATAGCTCTTCATTTCAGTTTTGCATATCTGTGTAAAAGCACTAAGTTTTCAAGTTCAGCTTTTCCTGAAAAATGGCATTATTTTTCAGTATTTCTTAACAAACTTTTGTATTCAAAGCAAAGACTCTCAACGTCAATTATTGTTGATCGAGTGACCATTGACTTCAGTGTAAAAGCTCAATTTTAGTACGAAAGCTCAAACTTCTCAACTTCAGCTTTGTTGATTAATTGACAATTTTACTGCGAATGCTCAAAATTTTCAACTTCAGCTTTTTTGATCAATTCTCAATTTCGAGACTTCAAAGCTATATATGCCCATTTGAGTTGGAGCTAATATTTTGAAAAAGAAATATTAATTTTAATGATAATACTCCAAGTTCTCAATTTAAATTTTTGATTGAAGAAGTGCTCATTTCATTAAAGCTCAAAACACTCCACTATAGCTTTTATCAATAAAGCCCTTATTTTGGAATGAAAGTTGAAAGCTTTCAGTTTGTTTACGCTAAAATTTTTCTAAATACTTTTTGATTTAGTTGTAGGCCTCTAAGGTCTGAACTTAATTTTTTTATACAAGTGATTGCAGTGTTTAACGCCAAAGTCTCCATTTCACCTTTTCTCGATGAAATTTTAATAAGCTTCAAAGCCTCAACAACAACTTTTGTCAGTGAAGCATTGATTTCAGTATTACAATCCAAAGCTCTAAATTCTGAATTGTTTTAAAATGGTGTTGTTATCAGCATCAAAGTTCGAAGCTTCACAGTTCTGTTTTTATTAGAAAGGCGTCAATATAAAAGTTCAGGACTCACCGCTTCACAGTCTGTCAAGCACTCATAAGCATTGATTTCAGTTCGAAAATAAAAAGAGCTGAATTACAGCTTTAGTTAAAAAAAAAAAACTTTGATAAAACACTTCAAAAGCTTAAAAGCTCAGAACTTTAAAAACCTGTGAAAGTTCAGAATGTTCAACTCAGTTTAGAGTTTTCGGTCGATTATTTCAGCAGCTGCTTTTTAAGAAAATGTCAATATTACTAGTTCTAATCTGTTAGGTGTGAGGAGGAGGAGCTCGGCCAAACACCTAATTTTTAAACTATAATGCGCAATTAAAATATCTTATTGAAAAACTTGTGAAACTATTTAATGTAATGAATGGTATTTATTATTATTATACTCAAACGTTAAAAAGGCGTAAGCTTTAAAGTATTGCTAATACTGCTAAAAATGTGTAGGCGAAAGTGAAGCTGCCAAAGTTTAAAGCTTTTAAAGCTTTTGTGAAACCTCCAAAGGGAAAAGATTTAAAAATTTATTTAACTTTTGTAACTGTACAATAAAACTAGAGTTGTTTTCAAAAATTTTTTAGTGACATTTTTAGTGAAAAAGCTTCAAAAAGCTAAAGCTTTTAAATCATACTCTGCCGGTAGCCATTAGCAAAATTGCAATTTTTAAACATAAATTTTCATTTTTTTTCAATTTTCAATTTTTTATAAAATTTTTTCTTCGCGAATGAACTAAACTAATGGCAATGTTTTAATAAATAAATGATGATTAATGCGCACTGCCTTATCGACTAGCAGTTTAATTACTAAACTAAATAATTTTGCAATACATTTCAATAATTTATAAGGTAATATATGTAGATATATAAAATTTTATGCAAAAGTGCAAAATTAGAAACTCTTTAAATCTAATAAAGTAAACAAAGATAAGGAGACTAGCAGTGCTACTTAAAGCGTAGCCGTAAAGCTTCACTTCATCCAGCATTTCAAATTGTCGCAAGCTTTTGTTTTTAATTTGTTTGTGTTTTTTTTTCAATTATTTCCTTCAGTTTCCATCTGCACCCAAAGCAAGGTTTAGACTTCCACGAGGATGATCGACGTTTGTCGGCCTTATTTTCTCTAATTTTAGTATTAGCGCTGTTATGACACAAGCACCAGCCTCCTTGGTGAACCAAGTCATGTCCTTGAGTGATGCACTCGACGTTGAGCCGCCGCTAAGGCTGCCGGCACCACCACTGCTGCTACTACTCGGTTCTAGCGTTATGCCGCTACTCGATTCGTGCGGGTGCAGCAAATCACAGGAAGAGCGCCGTTCCAACAAACTCAGCGACGCTGCTGCAGCACTCGATGAAGCAGCCACCGCCGCTGTAACATTCATCTTACTACTATTCGACAAGCAGAGCGATTGTCGACGCACGTACACTTCAAAAGCGGTGCCTATGCGATACGAATGCGAGTTGGCCTTATATTTGTGCTGGCTATTCATTGACAAAATGCCAGCAGCATTTGGTGAGAAATGCAATTCGAGTCGCGTGCCTGGCTCATCCTTCTGATTGCTTGTCGCAGCGTGTGATTCACAACTCGACTCCAACGGCAGTGGTTGGCCGTGGTCGAGTATGGCGCGTATTTTGTCCACACGCGTCATATAGTATAGCGGCAGCCATTCGCCGGTGTCGAGAGAGTGCTGGGCGGCTACCGAATTGACCGTTTGCTGATTCAACTTGAAATATACCCAACCGTGCAACTTTTCCGAAACGAAAGCATTGCAATGCGAACAAAAGCAAACAGGATCGGTCAACGGTTGGAAGAATGACTGCGGCAGCACAAGCGAAGCACGGAATTGTTGCACCAATTGTAAGTATTCACAATCCTTACGTTCAATGGAGGGTATCGATTGTAGCGAATCAAATTGTGTGGACGATGAAGAGGAGAGCAGACCGAAATGCTGCGATAAAGGCTGATTCAGCTGTTGATAGTGTAAACGCAACAGGTCATGTTGTTGTTGCAGCAATAACAAGTGCTCCAAATTATCATTGTCCTCCAAATCGTCATCGTCATCATCATCATCATCATCGTCAACATCTTCTTCTTCATCGGCGCGCTCCCCAGCATTATCATCGTGCATATCAACGACGTTTGCATCAGCAGCATCCAAAACGGGTGCGGCGGACAAAACGCTAGCAGTTAAATTGCTATCAGTTTCAAGAGCGCGTTCGCTCGACGCTATACAATTCGTAAGTGTGCCCGCTGCAGTAGTCGCCACGCCCGCCGAGCTAGCACTTGCGCCATGTATACCAACACTACTTACCAGCTGCTCTAGTGCATCTAAATTATTAGAGGAACGCGGATCGAGCAAGTTCTCTTTCGAACTGCAGCGACGCAGTTCACTTTGCAATGACACGCCACCGACAGCGCCTGCCTCCTCGTAAGCATCGTAGTCTTTATTTGTATCGTTTACGTACGAAGTAGATAAAGTAGCAACGGCGCCATTGTTTGACGCCGACCCATTTGATGTGGCGGATGTGGATGCGGCGGCAGCATCGCCCATTGCGCCACCTGTTGTTGAGTTAGCCGAGGCGTTCATGGCGTTCTGGAAGCGTTGAGTGCTCTGGCTGCGCTGTATGTTGAGATTGGTATTGTGCTGTAGTTGCAGCGATTCGCGGAGGCAGCTGGAAAATCGGAGGCAGGTGAAATTTAGTGCGACATATAAGAAAAATAGGAGTGTAGTTTGATTAGAAGTTTACCGTTGCTGTGAAATCTCGATATAACGAAAATGTAGGGAATGAACAAATGCTGTGTTATATAGATAATTGCTTGGTAACCGAAAAATCTTAATATAGCCGAAACTGAAGAAATTCGAAAATTTTCTTTTGCCAAAATTACAATAAAATTATTATAAATAAATTAGCTGCTAGTGCTGCCTTTGCTTCTGTTTACCTAATAATTTTATTATCATGCAAGCTTTTTAAAATAAAAACAAAAGAAAAAAAGAATTATAAAAAAAAATATTAAAAACAAAAATAAAAATTATTAAATAGAAATAAAAATTATTAAAAAATAAATTATTAAAAAAAAAATAAAAATTATTAAAAATAAATAAAAACTATTAAAAAATATATGTATGTAAATTATTTAAAAAAATATAAAAACTATTAAAAAACAAAACTATTAAAATAAAATTATTAAAAAAAAATTAAAACTATTAAAATAATAAAAATAATTCTAAAAAAATTATTAAAAAAAAATAGTATTATTAAAAAAAAATCCAAATTATTATAAAAAAATAAAAATTATTAAAAACATAGAAATTATTAAAAAACAAACAAAAATTATTAAAAAAATATAAAAATTATTAAAAAAAATATCTAAAAAAAATATTTAAAAAAAAATAAAAATTATTAAAAAATAAAATTATTAAAAAAAATAAAAATTATTTAAAACAAAATTATTAAAAAAATAGTAAAAAATAAAATAATAAATAGTAAAAAAAAAATGAAAATTATTAAAAAAATGAAAATTATTCAAAAAAATTAAAAATTATTAAAAAAAAATTATTAAAACAAAATTATTGAAAAGAAAATAAAAATGTTTCAAAAAAAATATGAAAAAAAATTTAATTATTAAACAAAAATAAAAATTATTAAAAAATATATAAAAATTATTAAAAAAATATAAAAATTATTAAAAACAAATAAAAATTATTAAAAAAATATAAAAATTATTAAAAAAATTTAAAAATTATTAAAAAAAATAAAAATTATTTAAAAAAATAAATTATTAAAAAACATAATTATTAAAAAAATAGAAATTATTAAAAAAAGAAATAAAAATTATTAAACAAAATAAAAACTATTAAAAAAATATAAAAACTATTAAAAAACAAAATTATTAAAAAAAAAATTATCAAAAAAAAAAAACTTATTAAAATGTATAAAAAATTTAAAATTATTAAAACAAAAATAAAAATTATTAAAAAAAGTTATGAAAAAAAAATTATTAAAAGAAAATATTAAAAAAAAATTAAAATTTTTAAACAAAAATAAAAAGTATTAAAAAATAAATAAAAATTATTAAAAAATAAATAAAAATTATTAAAAAATAAATAAAAATTATTAAAAATATATATAAAAGTTATAAACAAAAACAATTCTAAAACTCACATACATACATATAATTATTTTTCGGAAAAAGAAACCCATTATTTTTGCGTAAATGTTTACGCAAATTGCTTAAAACTGTTTTATAGTCGAACTTTAGCTCCTGGGCGATTCTACTACTAATAATTGCCGGTCAGTTCAACTTCAGTTTTATCGACATTTTCTTTAACATCAAAAATGCCTGAACGGAATCGACAATACCAAAATTTATACAAAATTGGCAATATCGGCACCCTAAACAATATTCACAATTTCAGCGCCCTTGTTTGCACCTTCATTTTATCAAATAAAAACTGTGAAATGCAATCAAGCTGACATTTCACAACAAAAAATAGCAAAATAATTTTTTTGGTGTGAAATGTCAGCTAGACAGCGAGCATAAAATTGTAATTATTTGATGGATACTTTACGAGATATCGATCACTACAACGCGAAAATAATGGATTTCTTTTTCCCCAAACTAATATTAGGGCAACAAAATTAATTTCTTTAAATGTTTTCTATTTTTTTTTTTTTTCAATTCATTCACGTACCACGAGGTATTAGCTGCGCTAGATTCCACAGCTCGATTCTGCTCCAACGTACGATTTTTAATTGAAATATTTAGCATCAAATTCTCCGAAACGCTTTCCATCACTGAGCGGTTCCTAATTGCATAAAATAAATATTTTGACAATTAATATATAATAAAATTGCCATATTTATTTTCAATCTTACATCGCCGCATTGCTACTTCCCGCCGCTACACCCCCCACCGCTCCACCACTTGTCTGCATTGCCTGTTGTTGCTGCTGCGACACGTGTTCCGTTTCCTTCTCATGCACCTCCAAATCGGCCTTTTCACACTGTGGCACCCCATTCTCCTGCTCATGCAAGTTGTCGTACTCCAATGCCGCCGCCTCTTCAATAATCGGCGTACTGTTGCGTCCCACATCATTGCTAGTAATGAGCGAAATTTTTTCACATTTGCCATAGAGATCAAAAACGGGATACACATGATTGGGCAAGCCGGCAGCCAAGTCTTCCAAATTAATAGACCCAACCATAATTACTGCCAAGAGAGTTCGAATTTGTCGTAAGGAGAAAAAAGATAAATTTTGAAATTTCATTGCTGTTGCCACTCACTCACCCAACATGCCCACATTTGAAAGTGTCATGGTGATCACCGTGCCCGGCTGTATTTGCTCCAGAGCTTCACCATACTTCGACGCTATTTTCTGGCCATTTATATTGATGTAATCGTGTGTGGCCACCCAGCATGGGCGCCTACAGTGTAAAATTGAGATCGGCAATTGTGAGACGCTGGTTGGTTGCGGGCATGCGGCTACAACGCCAACGCCGATAGTGCCCTTCCATTTCGAATTCACTGCGTCGACTTTAATCTGTGTGTGAAGATAAAATAAATAAGTATAAAGGCGATTGAGTCATGAACTATAATTCTGTACTCACGCTAATACTCTCGCCCTTGCAGAGTGGCTTGCCCACAAATACCAGCCCTTGATTGTAGGACTGCGTGCGCATTGCGGCGCGATGTTCATCCAAGAGGCGTACATGTTTGCCATGCAGTTCAGAGAATTCATATGTTTGCATTTCCGAATCAATTGATTCCAACATGGAGTCTTGTTTATTAAGCGGATCCACACCGAAGTCGAGTGAGTCTTGCAGCCGTAAGGTGCACGGACGTAATGGAGAAGTTGGGCCTTGCGAGGAGATTACTTGCACTGCCATTGTTGAACCTTGTAGCTCAACGACGACATAAACGTCCTTTGGAAAAGATAGTAGTTTAAGAGCAGAACAATAGTTAAAGTTTCTATTTGAATACAGTTACAATCTTAAGCTGAGAAAAATATTGAGTGCCAGAAGCATAATTGCCCCCTTTCGTGGGTTGCACGCTTCTCGTTACTTACGTTCGGTACATTCTGAAATTGTATGTTCATGTCCTCCGAATTGAGCAGTATGCGCAGCGTACGCGCCGGCGTCAGCTCCAACGCAATGCGGTCGCCAACACGCAACCACTCCAACGAAGCCATCGATCGCTGCAGCAGCGTTGAATTGTGTCGCACTTCATTACCAGATACGTACCAAACATTGGCTGGAATGCGTTTAATGCCTAAGGGTATATTTTTGCGTACATAGTCATCGGAGAGATTCAAATCGGTAACGCCGATATTGAGGCAGCCTGTAAAGCACAGCAGTTTTTGTTAAGCGAATTTGAATAGAGTGGAAAATTTACACAACTAACCCGCAAATAAGGGATTGTGCGAAATCAGTTTGATTTCGAATGGTGCGCCGACGCTTAAGGGATGCTCAGAGAAAACCACACAACGAGAAAGTGCCGCCGACGCGCCTGTAATACGCGAAGCCACCGTCCAACTTTGAGACAACGTCACATGACCAGATATGCAGGTCCAACGGTGTTTCGTCTCCGATGTGGCTGGCTGTATAACCGAGGTCGCTTGACAGCTCTGCGAATTTTCACTCGTCGCATATGGTGCACGTATATCTGGCTGGGTTTGTGTGAGTGTCACTTGAGCGCACTGCCCGTACAAATCGATCACTGCCCACACATTTGGCATACGACATTCGCAAGCTGGTCCCTGATCGACGCCATCTATGAAGAAATGTACATAGTCGCCGTTACGCATCACACCAACACGTGTGCCCGAACCCAGACTATCCAAGTCGATAAGCACATTCGAACGTATAGTTTTGCGGTTGTGGAATATCATAGAGCCGCAGAGTATAATCATATCGTTTGCGTCTAGATCAGTTGCATTGGCAGCGAGTTGTATGTCCTCGGGACGCGTGCCAGTTACGCCGATCTCTATGTTGCCCGACCAATGACGTACCATAGTTTCTAGCACGACTTCGAACAATTCGCGTTGACGAAGCGGCCTATTGCTAAAGACAATGGCATCGTTAAATTCCGCCAGCGAATTGGGACGAGAGGCGGTGAGACCACCGTTTGAAATGCCGGCGTTTTTGCCTGTAAAAAAAAAAACAATAAAAGTTAACTGCAACGCAATGATGCCTGGCTCAAAACTCGCCATGTATATTATGGAAGCGCAAAGGTGGCTCACTGTAGAGCGTTGTATTGGAAATGGTAGAATTTCCTGTATCAGGGCTGCCACACTCAGATGTGTCTATTATGCTAGCCTGCGCCGCCTGACCGTAAAGGTCAATAACTCCAAATACGCGCTCCGGCACATTAGTCGCCGCTGGTCCTTGATCAACACCATTAACCCAAAAATGCAGTGTACCGTCGTCTTTACGCACGACGCCCACACGATCACCCACCTGTAGGCGATCAAGATTCTGGCCATACTGCTCGATTACTGTGATGCCATTGTGCATAACACCATTTCCAGTCATCATCCAAGTGCCAGAGCTGAAAAGTAACAAAGTCAATACTGATACATGCGCGCGAAAATAAAGATTGTTTATGGAAATCTTACCGCACGTTTGTCATGGTGAAGGGAAAGTCCAACTCATCAGCGCTGTGCGTAGTCACGCCCATTTCAACAGAACCAGCCCATTTTGTGACCACTCGTTCGAGACGAACTTGAAACAATTCATTGGGACGTAAGGGACGGCGTGTTAGCACGACGCCATTGTTGAAATCATCGGATGCACTGGGTATTTTAGTAAAAAATATTATTTCGTGCGTTTGTCATAAAGTTTTACTTCTGCAAACTTACTTTGGCCGCAATGCCGTGCGGCCACTAAGCGTCACTGTGGCATGTGATCCGCAAAGCGGATGGAAGGTGAGCCGATCGTCATTGCGCTGCGTCGCTGGTGCCGATAGCGCCGAATCGCCCAATACCGCCGCTGCTGCAGCAGCCACCGCCGAACTCACCTCACCTTCAGGACTCAGCAAACTCAAAACAGGTGTCGGTGTAGCCGAATTCGCCGTGATGAGCGCATTTGTTGCTGCAGCATTGTTGATAGACATTGCACCACTAGTAAGCCCCGAGGTGGCGGTGAGTATGAGATTGTTGCGTCGCGTTACTAAATTTTGTTGCTCACGCTCGTCGCGATCCACGATGGTCACCTTAATGGTCATGCCATAGAGGTCTATGACCCCCCAAAGCGTTTGAGCGACCCGAGTTGCCGCTACACCCTGATCCTGACCATTGATGTAGTAATGCAGATTTCCATTGGACTTGCGCATCATGCCCACCCGATCCCCTATAAGATGCAGAGACTTACAGTAATGCTATCTAGAGGAGTATGAAGATAACTAACCTTCGCGCAGCTCATCCAAATTAAACTCGCCATACTGTCGGCGCGTGCCTTTGCCGTTAGTCAGTATGCCGCAGCCAGACATCATTATTGTGCCGCTGCGCATGTTGGTCATAGTGGCTGGGAAGTGCAGTACAGATGGATTGTGTGTGGTTACACCCACTTCTATCGAGCCTGACCACTTGTCCACCAACTTGTCGATCCGTATCTCAAACAGCTCATTATCCTTGAGCGGCCGATGTGTCATGACCACGCCATTATTGAACTCATCGAGCGGACGTCGGCGTTCTGCGCAGCGGCAATTCGGCGACAGCTTGACCAGCGAACCGCAGCGCGTGTGGAAACGCAATCGATCCATATCATAAAAGTCAACAACGCTTTGCAATGATCCTGCGGTATTCGCGATCACAGCAGCAGCAGAAGAAGAAAGCGGCAATGCACTATGCAGGCCAGTTTGTGATATCGTCGAAAGAGCTGCGGCGCCTGCACTGCCAAGACTTGATAAAGCAGCGTTTATATCGGCATTAGTGCTAATGGTTGAAACTAATCCACCGCCGCTATTGGCGTTGTTTGCCGTTGGTGATGCAGAAGAAACCACAGTTACGTCCACACTCATTGGCACATCGATATTCTGCACAATTTGCTGAGCCTGCTGTACACATGAGTCAACGTAATCCTGCAATGAATATAATTTAATATTTAAATTGACAATTTTGGTTAACCATCTTCAAAGCCCACTTACCCCCGAACCGCCAACATCGGTGGGGCAGAGTGACACTTGCACACAACGACCATACAAATCGACTAGCGCCCATAAGGTTTTGGGCATGTTACGCGCAGCTATGCCTTGAGGTTCACCATTGACGTAGAATACTAATTCATTGTTGGAAGTGCGCATAACGCCAACACGATCGCGCTCGCCTAACGTCTCCAAGTCGACGCCATAAAACTCAATTAGGCACACACCATCTTTGCGTACATCAATACCGGACATAACCCAAGTGCCATTTCGCATAGCCGTAGCGCAGGAAGGTAGCTCTAGCTTTTCCGGTGACTCCGCCGTTACGCCAATCTCAATACTGCCGCCCCATGAGTGATTCTATACCAAAATGTATATAAAATATTTGCATTAAACCACAAAAAACATTTACTTTCAGCCACATACCTTCTTCTCGATTACCACTTCAAAAAGTGCATCGTCTACTAACGGCTCTGCGCTGAACACGAGCGCGTGACTGAAATCCCGCACAGAACGCGCTGCAGTGCGATTGCCATTGGAAAGCGTAATGCGGCGTCCGCAACGTTGATGGAATGTTTGTAGTGCTTGCGAGTTGACGTGATTAGTACCAGCACAGCTGCCCAACGCTGCACTGATGCCACCGCTGCCAGACCCACTCAGTCCAACAGCTCCTCCGCCGCCACTAGCCATTTATTGTAAACGGGCACACTTGACTCACTAACGCTAGACTAACTGTCGCAGCTTACAACTGGTTCTCAAAAGTATCGAGACGTATTTAAAGCAAAATACCTTTGTTGTCTGCACCAATCGATCAAGTTTGCTGCACTATTTCACTCACTGGCCCAGCTTCTTCTGCACAAAATACCAGCAATGCAATGTAAACGGTCACTAAATTCTAAATTTTTGTAACATACAAATCTGAATTTTTTCCTCTTTTGTTTAATTCAAAATGAAAATTGTTTTCTTCTATGAATTTTCACAAAAAGTGAAAAATTTGTCTACTCTTCTTTTTCACCACCAATCGCAGGCGGAGCAGTAACAAGGCAAATTAAACGTTGACATAAAAATGCGAAAGTAACAAAACGAAATGTCTGATAATAAACAAAATATTTACGAATTTACTACAAAAGAAAGAAGGAAATACGGCCTGAATGCCAAAACAATAATAGAATTGGATAAATTTGCTTGAAAGATAAGCGGGAGAGAAAGCACTGCCAGCGTAAACTAATGCTTCAGCTATTAATTAGTATCTTAGGGTACGTGCACATATGCAGTGATTACCACTAAATCCACAAAAATTAATCTACGCGTTCACATACGGCAAATTATCCACACAATTGACAAATAGCTGACAAGACTTTTTTGCAAGGTTTTTCCTCATAAAAATAGGTTTGGTGGTACATTATAGTGTTTTTGGTTTGTTAAATTAAAAAAAGAAAAGGCAAAAAGAAGTAATAGTTAAGTTAATTGCGCAATTCCCTGCTACTAATAGACAGTTGTTGGAAATTCGTAAACGATGTCTACTGAAATTGCAAAACAAATATGGCAGCAATGCGCACGCGAAATTCGATATTATATTTTATAAAAAGCAATAATAGGCCAAATCGACTATGCACACACGCTTTCTTCTTTAATATCAATGCACAACTAAAAATATCTAACAAAAATTGTATTACACCTCTTTTCATTACTGGCGTCAATTTCATTTAGTTATTATCCCTGGATTTCGCTTACCGTGTGTGCAGGCCTACCCGGCTTAGAGGAGTTAACCGCCACCAAGCTCAAAAGAGTAATTAATCTAGTTAAGTTAAGTTCGACTACATAATGAAAAAGATTTTCGTGACAAGTCTTGAATCAGTAAGCAAACTATGTAAAATGCTCTTAGTTTGATGAAACGTGCATTTATATCAATCAAATGCAAATCAAATTCTGGCGAAGCGAAATTCATTCTCCATTAACTCTCTACCTTCTTCTAAATTTAGAAAATGTATTTATATTTTTTTGGTCTGATACATAAAAATAAACGAAATCACTGTCATTTCAAGTGTTTCGTATTTTGAATCAAATATTTTCCATTCTTAAGTAAGCAATGTAAAACGCAAATTTTGAAAGAAATCTTAAGTTGTACTTAGCACGATTTCGCTAAAATATAATTTAAGTTTAATTTAAGTTTCCTTTGTAAAACTGACTCTTAAGAAAGAATGGTAAAATACAAGATTACGGTTTCCCAAGAGCTGTGACGTCAGTATAGAAGAGATGCAAAATAAGCCACGGCCACCCAAGTCAGTATTTAAATTGTTTTTAATTAATTTTAAAATCATAGCAAGGTAAAAAGTGAATATTATGAACCATTTACCCAATTTCTGGCTAATATTGCCGTTAGCGGGTCCTTAACCGATTAATGACTTGATATGAAGATTTTATTTTCCCCAAGGTCTGGTCAGCTGATGCCGCATTAGTTGCATTATTGTGAATGATTAGAAAAGGATTCAGAAGAACCCATTGTGAATACTCGACAACTGCACATCAGCTGAGTTTTGTTTACAATAATTGTTGTTATAATGGCTGTTTTGTATGTTTATCTGCCTCATACTTGTTTTTGTTTATTTTTCTAAATCATAATTAAATAATAGTAGAAAACACGAACAAAAAATACATTACCGAGTTTCTCAAGCGTTAAATTAAAAGTTTATTGAAAGCACGGGTCAAATGACATGCCAATATACTTAAAAATAAAAGGGCAGATGTGTTTTGTCGGGGTGGAGAGCAAAGTTTTTTTTAATAGACTCTTTCAAGTAGTTTACCTTAATATTTATGCTCCTTTCAGAGGCCACATTTATTCCAAAAAAATTAGTATGTTCTTTTTAAACTTGCGAAGTAAGTCAAAATATTAGTTATTATTAATTTTTGTTCTGGTTAGAAACTACCGGCAGTTACTGCAAGTTAACTGGCAGACTTCGCCCAACAGTCATTGACCAAACGAACTTAAGAAAAATTTGTTTTTTTTAATTTCAGACTTCGGTGTTTAGAATGAAAGGCACAACCTGGAGTTATGGTAAATGTAGCGTGTCGTTGATTTATGACGCGCTAAACGCATGCCGAATATAGCAGCGAAATATACCGAACAAGAGGTGCATGAATATAAACCAAAAATACATATAAACTAGTGCCCCCACGATATTTCTTTAACACCTATTACGTATACAGAATTGCAGAGAAAGTAAAACCGTTTATTATGAATCCATCACCATGGAAACATTGTGAAGCTTTCAACCAAGTAATGGAATTTAATACGGTAAATAATAATGAAGTTTGGAAGACCCTTTCAATAGATAGTAAAATGTATTTTTATTATTATGCCCTAATAAGGCTCAAGACCAGTTCAAGCTCACTTGTTTTTTTTTTTGGCTATGTATTTTTCACTTTCCAAAAATAAATTAGTTTGAAGCACGTAAAAACATGATTTATATTTACTGAAACTAAACAGTACTTCATATCCATCCCGAACAGAGCATCTGGAAGGAAAATACCATACACCACACTTTATGGTGATGAATGATTTAATAATAAAATGTGAACTAACTGATTTCGCACGAAAGGAAAGCAGGTGTACAGCGTACATTAACAATGGCATTGATAATTATAATTTAAATATTTAACGCAATGCTGTATATATGTACTTCCAATCACTGACCAAAAGATTCTAGATTACGCATTGTGCCAGCCTTATGACGTTTTTACAAAATCTGAAGTCGTCATCGGACTGAATGAATGATAGAAGAATTTTATTGCATATGTTTTGTATATCATTTTACAATTTATTATTTATTTATTATTATAGCGTACATACATATGTATTTCTTATAGTAGGTGTATACTTATATTCATCCGCAGTTATTTTCTCTGAGTCTGTGCTCCGCTTACTTCATTTCAATATTACAAATTATAATTACTACTTTATATTAGGTTCCTGTTCCTGTTTCTGTTTATTTATTTTTTTTTATTATGAAGAGAAATTTTAATGAAGAGTTATAAAAGGTTGTGTATGGATTGAGAAATAGACTTCAATACAAATTGGCGTTAATTTTCATTGTTTTACAGTTTCTAGGTATATAGGTATTTCTATGTATGTATGTATATTCCGTTCTATGCCACTTTTACTTTCACAACATGATTAAACATCAAAGCAACGGCGCTTATGCCTCAGCGTCAATAAAGCAAAATTCTCAATTGTTCGCTATAGTTAAGTTTTATCAATTCTTTTTTGTTTTTTTGTTTTTTGTTATTAACTGAGATTTTAGTGTATAATTGCATCTTAAAAACAATGAGTTGAATTTGTCTTTCAACGCAATCTTATATTTTACAGTAATTACATCACTATTTTTTGTTTTTGTTTATTGTATGCTGTGTGTTAAGTTATATAGAAAATTTAATTGTCTTATTTCTGTCGATTTTTTTGTTTATTACAACAACAAAAAATATATATACTTTTTTATACTTTTCAGCTTTCATGGTATACATTAAATTTAACAGACCTGAATACTGTCTCGAAAATTATTAACACAAGTCAGTTGTTTAATTAAGTCAATTTCAGTTCAAACAATTTAAATCAAAACCTCTTTGTAGCGCAATTTATTAGCTACTAGTGTCTTTCTATGTCTTCATACTTAGCTTAGACATATTTTAATATTACGTAATTTTTAATTCAATTTTCATTATAATTTTTTTTTGTTTTGATTGCAATTAAACTTTTTTCTAAAAAAGTTTGTTTATTTTGAGCCATTTTTCATTTTTAGCCTGTGTTCATAATTTTCGAAAGAGCCATCCACTGCTGCATATGTAGGTAGGGATGTTTTAAATTCTTGCATGTAATCTATATTTTTCATTAGTTAAATTGGTTTTCTTCTAAAAAACATATGTACATCGTAAATTTAAATACATACATACACACAGACGAGATTAATTAGTTAATAAATAATTCGTTGGTACGTTAAGACCAGAATTATATTTTCTAGTACGTAATGCAGAAAATTAAAGTCTTAAATACATAAAATGTTAAAAACTATTACATATGTATGTATGTGCATATGAGTATAAAAATATAGCTCTGGAACAAAAAAATAAAAAATGTGAAGAGGCGTACGATATAAAAAAAACATACATTAACGTGCTTTAATACAAAATAAATACATATGTATTGCTTTGCTGAAAAATAAAAACATATGTGTGTTGTAGTACAAGCAATGTTATGCAAAATCATCTTCAAAGTTTTAAAAACTGAATTGCATATTTAATTAAAAGTACACTCACAAAGAGTATTTTATTGAAAGTAAAATTTTTAAAATTGCAGTTAAAAATGTCTGGACGTAAAGAAAAGAAAAGTAGTTGAAGTGCGCGTATGTTTCAATGTATGATCTCATAGCTGGTATAATACAGCTGAATCTGAATTAAATTTCGATAAGTGATAAGTGAACGAGTGCTAGTGCATGGTAGCAAGCTTGTCAATCCATGGTGGTTACGTTGAGAGCAGAGCAGCGGGATAGTTAAGATAAATTAGTATGCGCAAAAGGAGGTAATTCATTTACTTACCAAAAACAAATGAATGAATATGAACTAATAAATTTATTTTCGTTTATGTTCAAAATCACGTTTAGCATAGCATACTTATCAAGGAGTAGGGCGCGTGATACACAATTTGATTTTAAAATAGTTGATATTTATCGCGCTACGAGTATGGCATATTGTTGCGGTTCATTTTGTCAGTTTTGCTTTTTTTTAATTATTTGGCTTTAATCTTTGTTGTTACTCTTTACACGTTTTTTTGTTTTTATGTTTCCTGTTTACTGTTTTTACTGTTACTTTCTTAGAAAAACACTTAATTGCTAATTGCTGCTAAACGGTATTGGTTACATCTACGCTGCACTCCTCTAGTATATTTGTATATGTATGCATGTTTGTTCAATAATCATTTCATTTACAAAAAATACATACGGTAATTTTGCATTATTGCTTTTTCGAAAAGTGAATAAATTACTTTTCTTTTCGATTTCCAAATATTTAGCATAATTGTGTTTTTCGTTTTTTCTTCATATTTTACACGAAATAAGTGATAAATTGTTCCTGAATTTTGTTGCCACATTTGCGCTGCATTTTTTGAGGACCTTTTTCATATGTTCATGTTTTACCATTTACAAAATTATTAATTAATTTTTTATCCATTCGCCTTTCTTACCTTCAAACTGCCAATGTTGCCTTGCACTTAAGACCCCATATTCCGCAGCAAAAATCATTATTCATTGCTGTGTGAGATTACGATGTCTCACCTTTGCCGCTATCATCAGCTGATTCATCCGCCGTACCATTGTCTTTACGTTTCGTGTTGTCTTCATCAAGGTCATAATCATCGTCATCCTCATCGTCCTCGTCGGTTGGCAAATCATCTTCAGTTTCGAGATCGAAATCATCGTCAAAGAAATTCGTGTCCAGCGTTGGTTCTGTGGACGCTTTGCGTGTCGGTTTAAGACAATAATCCTCGAGAGTCATCGGCACAACTATGCCCTCTTTTATGGCATCGGCATTTGCAGCCTGTGCCTGCTTTCGTATAATGCTCGGATATTCATTATCCTTTCCCTTGAAAAAATATTTTGTCGTTGTAGTTATAAATGTTGCATACAAGAATAAATAGGTATTAGTTTGGGCAAATACAAAAATATACCTGCGATTCGCGCCACCTCCGATACATAACAGATGCGTCAACGTTGGCTGGAGAATATGTGTTCGGCTCATTCAGCAGCGATATAACTGATAACAATATAGTGCGCACATTTTGCGTTGGATTCCATCTCTCACAAGGCAATTCCCCGCTTTGTGGATCGTCCACCGGTGGATGTAATATGGAAATGCATAGGTCCCCATTTTCGTAAACATTTGGGTGCCAAACTTTTGTGAGGAAGCGTATAGATGGCGGTGAATATGGATAATCTGGTGGAAATTTCATATGTGCTTTAAAATATCCGCCTTGATAGAGGGTATCGGGCGGTCCGAATATTGCCACCTCCCATTCAAAGAGATTATCTTCGTTAAGCAGTTTTACACGGAAACCCTCGACAGGTTCTTCTTGCAGTGACTTATATTCAAGAGCTAGGGCACGTACCGCCGGTCTGCTTGGTGTACTAGTGCTGGCGGCAGGTAAACTATGCATTGTCGTCGTTGTTGTGGTGTTAGACGAACCCGTCGCATTCGACGTAGATGCTGTATTTGCAGACATTTGGGGCAGTTGCAAAATTTAGCTTATTTCTTAAGTTTTAGTGTTGAAGGTCCAAATTCGTAATCTGTTTGTGCTAATAAAAAGAAATAAAATCATAGAAAATGTGACTATATGTTCTATGATGTTTTTTGAGTGTTAAGAAAGTTGTAAAAATATTTTCGAATATGAGTAAATTTGTATATTTATAAACGTATTTGAGGGTCATTGCCCCCCGCCAGCCTATCGTTTATTAGCCGCAATCGAGTATACGCCAAGGTGAGCATGTAGCGTCACTAGGACTAGTCGCAGTCACTCGACTAGCTATCACAAAATCTAGACCTCGTGTGATGTATTTATATACCAAGTCAGAAATTATAGAAAATATGTAATTAGTTGCGGCCAAACAATGCAGTTAACTCAGAGATCCAGTAATGATATGAAGAAGGAGGCTTAAACAACCACAAAACATACAAAAACTACACATGCACACAATTTGCAATCTGGAAGAATTCTCATTTTCTTTTCATTCGTTTTGGTTGCACGACCATTGAGCTATGCAATCGATCTTTTACGTACTTTTCCCCCCTTTTTTACGCCGAGAAACTGTAATTGACTCTAAACTTACTTTTCACACTTTTTCTGATATTGCCTTTTATGAAAATGGATTATTTAGCTAAGAATTACTGTTTTTCCATATGTGCAATGAACAATGATTTTTCGCCGATTTCACTTTGCTAAGCTGTGACAAACTCAGACATCGAAATAGCAGTACTACCATTCTGAATGAATATTGATTTGACTTGGCAGCACTGCTTAGAAAGTGTGGTAGGGCCGTACAATTTTAGTTATCTTTTTAAATAATGGGATTGAGGATTCGAACGAATTACCACACTAACCGTCTGGAGAGAAAAATGCAAAATAATAGGCATAAACTAATTAAGGAATGCAATTTAAATGTTCTTAATATTTTAGCTAAATGTACCCTGTGTTTTACGACCTCGATTGTCGCATGATATAGCAACTACTGCCTCATATAAGAGGCTTCGGGAACGTCCGGCAAATATGTTTTTGTTGTATAAACATTACCTATACAAGTACGGGGAATGGTACTGGAATGACAGTCCTTGCCCGGATATAAATGTGGATCGTTCCGGTAACTTAGAAGCGATTGGAGAGGGAACAAGGTTATTGTTTTTATTATTGGCGTGGGCGGAACAAATTACTAGTGAGTTGACAGTCGTTACTTTAATAGTTTATGCCCATTATTAATGCAATTCTTAAAATGTTTGTTCCAATTAATTTGTTCTAGCTGTCTGAATTGTTTTACAGATGGGTTGAATCATCTCACCGTATGTGGTTTATCAAAATCCACTCCCGCTATGATGAGAAACTTCGATGAATTATAATTACAAACAATTATCCTGTATAAGCGAAATAGGAAACTTAAAAACCTATAACAACCCATTAACTGAAATAATAAAAGTTTTATCGATTCCATTGATTTAAAAGCGATATTTTACTTTGAATTGAATGTATGCATGCCAAATTTTTTAGTCTGCGCTCATTTAAAATAAACCGGAAGCGCTTTTACATTACCTAAATTCATTAAAAACACTAAATTAAAAATTTATTCAACATATTTTACTGATCTAAAGTATTTGAGCATTTTTAACAATTTTTGCGCAACATTCATCGGGCACGAGAAAATAAAAAGTAAAAATGGTAGGTACGGATGACGTCACAGCTATCAGCTGTTCGTTGGTTTATACTGCTTTTTAAGTCATCTTTAACCCTAAGCCTATACACATGGGTCAAAATTACCCAGGAAACGTATATTAACGAATATTTTCGCACATGCTTTATAAATTCCAAGAAACAGAAACATTCTGAAACAATTAGAAGTTGTACCAATTGTTGAAAAATAAATTAAACGTCTCCAATTTTATATCGATCTGTGCTATGGGAACCACTCTACTTACATAATTTTAAATATACAATGAACATATGTATGTATAATTTTCGTTCCAGTTTGTTTTTATTAAAAATAATAGTATTATTAATAGTTTTCCTTATTTCAAGTATTTTTACATTTTAATAATTTTAAATACAGATTTCAGAAGAAAATAAGTTCTCTTCAATGTGTGATCGACAACTCAGGTCTGACAACTGTCTTGTAATTAATTATTATATTGTTGTTATAGTATATTTCTTCACTTTGTCAAATACATACATTTTGGTTTTATTTCCAAAAACTTTTTTTTTTAATTGTAGTGCATATAAAGTTTAGGCTAAAAGCAGATTGACATAATTTTTTACGGTATGATTATTTCAAGGCGAATCTATTAAAGGCGGTGATTTGTTTTTTTCTTTCGCTGTGTCCATGTGGCTGTCAGCACAGAATAAAGCAAGGCGAATTAATTTTTTGTTTTCTACTTTTCCAATACTTTGCCGTGGCAATCAAACGTACTAAACATTGTTGTTGGTCTAGTGCCACCACCTTTAATAAATGCGCCTTGGATTATTTATTATATTAAATGTTATGAAATGACACCTTACTCAAAGGAGTTAGTTTAAAAATATATATGTATGCATATATATTTTTTTATTTGATTTATAATGAAGTATACAAAGATTCGCTTGTCAAATAAAATATCAACACAACAGTGAGCGTTATTAAATATTGAATAAACTAAATATAATATGTATGTTTTCAAACGAGCACATACATAATTTGTTTTTTTTTTTGCAAAGTTTTTTTTACATTGCATCAAAATGGAAACGATGCGCCTCCTGCAGCTTCTCCTGCTTATCCTCACGCTTTTCCTTGATGTACAGAACAAGTATAATGAGCACTATGACCAGGCATGTACCACCCAATGCCACCACACTCATTAGAATCAATTTACTGGGTGTTACAAAAAGTTGTGCCTTCCAGTACTGTGGCTCACTAACGGGTTTTGGCACAACGATTATTTGTGAGTTTGGTATAACCTGGGTCCAAGTGCGTGATTTACTGCCTAGACCAACTGTGAGAGAGTCTACGAAATTGGGCGTTCGCCCCAGTCCGAAAATTGTGTATGGCAACTGCAGTGCAAAGTATGCAGATTGCGGAAGCTGTACGCTTGAACCCTGTTGTTTATCACCCTCCTGGGTGGTAGTAGAATATGTAATACGTGGGCCCGGTAAGTTGGTGCCATAAGTTCGTCGCTTTCTACCTAGGGGTGTGGTTTGTGTAGGATTTTTGCTGTTAATAAGTCCAGTAAGGACGATAACTTTGACAAAGTTCGCGTCGTAGTCGAGTGTGTTGCGGAATGCTAGTGGACGGTATTTTCCTTGCTTGGTTTTTTCAATAAGTATTACATCCAAGACACCTTTAAAATAGTGTTAGTAAATTTATGAGAATCTAGTATATCAAAGGTACCTACCATCTTGATAGAAATCATAGAATGCGCCTGCAACAGTTTCATTTCCCATTGGGCTTAAACCGCTCCATTTCACTTCAAAAGTGCGCTTTAGGGGCTTGCTACACATTTTACATGGCACATTTTCTAAGAGGAAAGTTTGCATATGCTTTGGTCCGCCAACTGTTTGTAGCGTTACAATCAAATCTGGATAACCATCCATATTGAAGTCTCCGCTGCGTGCTGTGATTGTTTTCAGGTAAACATCTGATTCTATTGGGTTCACAAACCCCCATAATACACCTTGAGGATCTTTAAAGTTTACATGTACATCGCGGAAATTTTTACCATCATACACTAGAACTGTCGAATTGGAACAATCTTTTCGGAAGCATACAGGCAAGATAATATTCTCTACTCCCTCTAACTCAAAATCAGCGAACACGGCTTGTCCGACAGTGAAATCGGGGTTGCCAATGACGGACAAGTCAATGCTATGATTATAGCTGAAGTCTTCCTTTTTATCTTCAGTGCGGCCATACCACACCTCATAACTTTTATTTGTCTGTACAATAAGGTCAGCAGTAAAATCGTCATTGAAGTCCAAATACGCATTTGCGTTGGGAATGCGAATAGAGTCTCGAGATGATCCTGATTCACCTGGTGGTGCTTGATTGCGTTTTTCTGGAGATTTTCGCAATGTATTGAATATCCAAAAGGCGCGTTCACCATTTTCATCGAGTCCAAAAAGATCAATAATCATATCACGATTAAAATCAAGTGCCAAAGGTTCGCCTTTTGTGCGTAAAATTGGATTTTTCACGTCAGAGCAATTTATGCCATCTGGACCACCCCAGTTTACATGCACATTATAAATATTTTCTGCACCATTTTCTTTTGGACGTAACGTAACAAGCACATCCATCAATGCGTCACCATCAAAATCTCCTGGTACTACACTAGTGATTTCATGATCATCATATGTACAATAAGGTCCATGTCGTAGAAGAGGCTCCGTATAAGCACCTTAAAAAACATCACTTGTTTAATTATAAACTAAGTACAAAAAATATGTAAAATTACCATATAAAATCTCTAATGTACTCATTTGGTCCCTTATTATAAAAACATCTGTTAACTCGTCCGAATTAAAATCGCCAAATGCAGCGACAATGCCTTCTTTTACATCACCAAATACCTGCTGTGTAATATCACTGCATCTGCTTAATGCAATAAGTGTAAGCAGAATTGCCACTTTGGCAGACTTTTCACTATAAATCTGCATTATTATTGTAATATTGCCTTTTTAAACAATTTGATAATTTGAAGAGCAAAAAATCATTATTTCTTGCTAAAATCGATGTATACCCACAAACTCGAACAACAAACCCACAAAACTCGCACTTTCACTAGATTTGAAAATGCCAATCAATATTTTTTGTAACACAACAGTTAATTGCAATTTTCTACTTGTACCGTATATTAATTTGCGAATTTCCCTTAAATTTATAGATATTATTTAATTATGAAAATTAAGTGAATTGTGAGTCAGAAAAACAAAGGAATGCAAACAAAGTGAAATTGTCAGCTGTTCCACTGCACACAGAGTCGCTTTCCTACTATTGATAAAACACAGGCGACATTACAAATTATATCTAGAGATCTCAAAGAGCTAACATAATTGATAAAGTTTGATAATAAAAAAGGGCACAAAAGATCCTAAGATGAAGTGCAACTCTCCACTGTATTCGTTCATTCAAAATAAAAATATTAAAGCAAAATGATTTCCAACAATCCAACAATGGAAATTTTATTTTTTTAGAAATCAAGGCGAATCCCCAACACGGTGATATTACTAGAATACCTGATTTGTTATTATTATTATTAATACAATAATTTGCATGTAAATATGTAGAGTTCTATACATCCAATTCTTTTTCTGTCATTTTGGTGGTTTGGTTGACAAAATAATTTGCCTTGCTTACATTCTGACTGAAATTATTAAATTAAATTAAATTATTTTAACATTCAAATCACCTAATTGCATAAACTTAATACATTAAAATCTGTATAAGTTATACATCGCGGCGCAGCATTTTTTCGTCGGCCTAGTCGAGTGTTCAAGTTTTAAAGAAATTAATTTTTTCATACTTCATTGACATTTAGCGTGATTCGTCGAGTTATTTAGCTTAGTATCAGCAGAGAACATAGAAATATAAACAATTTGTTACATCTTCCACAATATTTATTTTCGACAATTCATTCGGGATACTAAAAATAAGGTAAATGACTTGTAATATATTTTCAAGAAGATGATATTTCAAATGAAAATTGGCGTATTTCAAGAGCTAGCATTAAATTATTTTACAGAAACCTCATTTAGCAAGAAATTTATCTCTGAGATAAAAGCTGTTCTAATTTATTTCATATCCTCGTTTGGAATATTGGGAATATTGTAGCAGGTAGAATTCTAGCTATCTAATATACACATCAGAGACTGGCTTCGAATAGTCTCGAGCCGTCTCGAGTATCATACCCTAAATTTGGTACAAGTAAACACAACTGTCGCCAGCTATGCGGGCATGTAGAGTATAAACATTCTATTTTTCAGTTTGTGTAGTTTGCATGATTGCTGATTTGTGTTTTTGGGTATGCATCATGACGAATACTCGTGAAGTTTAGTATGTTATACATGCATTGATTATGAGCGGAGCACACAATCTCGAGTGCTACTCGCGTACTTCTATTTTCTTCTGTATGTACGTAAGTTTATAATACACAGCAAAAGAAGAAGAAGTTGTTCAACTAGTGCATGCAAGGACAAACAATACTCGCAGATCGCGAGTGGCTCGCGCCACAAAACGCTACGAGCCTACCTGCCTCATTTACGCTAACGCCGCTTTAGTGGAAGAAGCGAGCATATTTATGTACATATGTGTATTTTTGCTATTGTCTTACACAATGAGCTAACCGCGCAATAACTATGTATGTATGTACTTTTACTTAAAAAGGATGTATCGCGTACGGGGAAACCAACTATCGGGATTTGCCCACTTTGCAGGCAATTTTGGTTTGGCGGGAATACGCAGTTTTTTCGCTGAATTTAGTATTTTATGATTATAAAAACGTCGAAGTAACCGACTATATGTTCCTTTTTAACCATAGCGAAACTTTTTCATGTCGGTGGAAACCTGCTGCTCCGCGCTCTATTCAAAAATGAAACAGTTAATTTCAAATCCGCAACATACATTAATACATACGAGTATGTATATGGTTTTAATTCGTATTAAATATTTATTACTATTGAAAAAAAAATATTTCATGAGATCCATCATTTTCGGTTAGTACTAAGAATCCTTAAATTCTATGAGTTAAAGCTATGGAAAAACATTTCATTATACTTGAAACGCACTCAATGATCGCTGTTTAACTAATGCATGCAAAAAAACAATACTCGTACATCGCGAGTGGCTCGAGCCATGGCTGTGGTGACGCGAGCCTGTGTGATACATACAACATTTCTATACTCGTTCATGCTATCAACACTGTGGTAGAAGACACGAGTATCAATTTGTTACCGCAACCGTCGTGCACAAACAGCTAACGGCTCATTATTTGCTACTGAACATAAACGCCTGATCATACAATGCACTAGTAAATGATCGCGTATACACACAATCTAGGTATCCGTCGCAGCTCTCTGATACACATCAATCAAAAAACAAAATTGCAAGAAAAAATTCAACTACTATACCGAAAGCACCTTTTAAGGATTCGCCATGGTACGTGCATTTCTGTACCCCACTTGGCTGGCTATCAGTTTTGTTTTGACCACACCACAAATTACAATAGTTTGGCAGCACTGTGGTCAATACTGTCATACCTTCCCATTCTTTTTCATTATTTTCACTGCCCTAAAATTTGCGGCCCAAATTTGCCAACGCATACCATTTTTTACATTGTAAACTGTTAAATTTTCGGGAAAAAGTGCAAATAATCAAATAAAATGCTGCCCAAACTGAAAATATCGGCATTTCTAATGAAGGTAGGTGATTTGCGGTGACTAGTAATCAATTAAATGAATGAAACCTGGAAATGTTCACGTTTCGTTAATTGCTACAGCGTCTAGAGCGGATCAAGCAGCAATGTAGTGGCTGCCTCTTCGGGGTACTCTATGGAGAAGGCACATTGCTACTTATGGGATTCAATGTCGAGTCTACAATTGGGCATCTGAATTATGAACAAATTCAATTTAAGTTTCCTGCCGAACTGGATTTGTGTGGGCTGGTGAAATTTGGAGACTGCACTGATGCAGAGGCGCACTTAACTGAAATATTAAAAGATGTGGATATTACAGATAATCCAATATTATTACAGTGCGAATTGGGTACACTTGTAGGACTGCGAGCATATGTTTTTATGCACAGTAAGTTGGAGGAGGTGCCTTATGAAGTGATGGAAGCAGAACAGTTATACCATGACTTCTGCTTCACAAGACTTAAATGCAGCCTTGATTTTTACACACAACAAACTGTAGAGGTAAGTGAAATGTAGTTAATATCTTTATATGTAGCTTAAATAAATTAAATCGTAGGCGGTACGACGTGAAATGCATGTGTTGCGTAAAATGCTCTCAGGCGGAAGCTTAGCTTTTTGTATAGAATCCACTAAAGTTTATCTGACTAGCTCAGGCGCCCAAGGTGAGCGAATAACTAATGAATCGCTAATAAATGATTTGGTAAAAGCAGTTAGTAAGGTCATTCGCAGTACTGTTGAAAATCATGGTGTAGAGGAAAAGGGTAACAAAAAGAAAGGGCACAGCTCGAGTATACCCTTGGCAAGTGTCTTCGGAGCGTTGGGTTGCGCTTACGACATATTACGCATTAATGTGCTTCGTTGCAAAACACGCGAGCGTATTGGTGGGAACGGCGAATCGGTAAGCAATGAAGCGCCACCGCCGGCGGTTTCTATGTGTGTCAAACGTGAAGAAGACAAAGTGTGCATGACATTGGAAGTGGAAGCAATGGCTATGGTGTGTAAAACCACGAAAGTAAATCGGCTGTACGACATACTTATCGAGAGTATATGTCGCTCTCTTCGATTGTTCGAGCAAAGCATGGTAGAGCGGTTGCAGCAGCCCACAGAAATATCAGAGCTACTCAGACCTTCTGGTTATCACTTCTTTCCTCAGGTACAGTTGACTAGTATATATATTATAATTTTTGTGTATCAAAATTTCTATTTCTAAAATAATTAAAAATATTTCGCAGGAATTTGGTCACTTTTTATCATGCTCCTACTTGGACGGCGTGTCTGATGATGAATCCACTGTACAAGAAAAACGCAAAAAACTACACCGTCATTTTGGTTTACCCGTTATACGTCCTTATTTTCGACGTGCCAATCGCTGTATTTTCCTTAACGAACTTGATGCCACAACACCTTTGGTAAACACACATGTGGGCTTGCGGCCAAGTGGCATAATCGACGGCAAGCAATATCTTGTACAGGGCAATTATCACTACTATCACTATCTGCAACAGCAAATCCAAGATAAGGGTTGGGGCTGCGCATATCGATCATTGCAGACGATTTGTTCTTGGTTCCTGCTGCAGGGCTACACAGAAAAGCCGGTGCCAACACATCGCGAAATTCAACAATATTTAGTACGTATTGGTGATAAGCCACATAATTTCGTCGGTTCCTCACAATGGATAGGCTCTACAGAGGTTAGCATGTGCCTTCAGGGATTTCTAAACGTCGACTCCAGAATACAACATGTCACTTCCGGTGCCGATGTCGCTACTCTTGCTTCCGATTTGGCTATGCATTTCCAAACTCAAGGTACACCGATTATGATAGGTGGTGGTGTTTTGGCACACACCATTATCGGTATCGATTACTGTTCACAGACAGGGAAAGTTAAGTTTCTGATTTTGGATCCTCATTATACGGGCGCCGATGAATTGCATACGATACAGGCGAAAGGTTGGTGTGGTTGGAAGGGCGGCGACTTTTGGGACAAGAAGAGCTACTACAATCTCTGTATGCCTCAGCGACCGATCATGTTCTAGACAGGCCTCTGCAAAAGTTTCGAATGTTTTGAAGGGAATTTGTTTTCGTGTAAAGATCCGTCTCATGGTTTAGTTTGTTACTATTTTGCCGTTCGTTTTTTATTTTTTTTGTGGTGGGAGTTAACGATTTGTGGGAGTAAATTAGCGTACTGTGTTTTTTGCGGTATAATATTGTATTTAAAAGGGTTTTGATTTTTATTATTATTTTAGCAAAAGTAGTCAAACGAAAGCCAGATCGTGGAGCATTTGTAATATTAAGCACATATGTACGTACTTTTATTAAATATTATATACATACATACAAGCAAATAGAAAGACATTTTAAATGGTAAAATGGTAATTGAATGTAAGTAACCAACCTCCAAACATATAAATAACTATCCACCACTCTTTGAGTAACGTTTCCAGAATCGTTTAACATCGTCATGCCCATTTTTGGTGACCACCATTGTACGCGTTCGTTCATTCATGTGTACCAGCACGTTAATTGATTGAGCATAGTCACGTAGCGTAACAAAGTCCGCCTGTGACAAGAACTGATTGTAGACCACACCTTCTGTGTAGGTGAAACGATTACGTTCCAGCTCCCATAGCTTAATTTGATCGACAACAGTCGGCGGAAGTGGAGACTTTGTCTTAATTGCCGATTCGGTCAATTTCATGTTGGGATGCGAATATTGCTCCAAATAGCTAACAATTTGATCCGCAGTAATGCCGCCGCGCAGCGCTTGGCGAACGGAGTCGCGTGTCAGCACACCGACTACCAAGTTAGGAAACCGGTACAATAGTTCTGTAAACAAACCTAACACTGCAACCTGCAAGGGCGAGTCTGTGTATGCATAGACGCGATAATTTGTCTCCACCACAATATAACCACTCTCCTGCACCTTATCTTCCTCGCTTATAACGGCAGGCACTGCCGCATGCTTATTCGTTACATTCAGTGCTAGACGTGTTGGATAAAACCGTCCTTCCTTTCGTTTTCGTTGAAATACGAGTCCGAACTCTCGCAGATGTTGCAGAAACGTGAGCATTTTCGGGCTCATGCCTTCCGAGCTGTAGTCGCGGCCTAGCGTTGAGAAGCTTAGTTGAAACAACATAGAGAGGCATTCAGGCAACGAGAGACCACGTTCCTCGCAAGTGTCCAAGTACTGCAGCATGAAATGCCACACCTGCGTCTGAGTATCAAGTAAAAGAAACTGAAAGCCTTGTCGTGTAATTGTAATTCCATCACGTTCGTCTCGCTTCATGAGATTGGCGTGAAGCAGAATACGCACTGCGTCTGGGCTGATGCCTTCACTGTCTTGCGCTTTGGTTGAGCTGCCGGTGCCCACCATGTAGTGAAGTACACAGCGCCAACGGGCCATGGCGTAACTGTCGAGGAAAGCAATATCACGCGGTTTAGAATCCTTTTCCAGCGTATGCGACATAGACCAGGGTTTACCGCCTCCCAACAAAGCAATTTTCAAATTCTTTTTGAATGTTGGACTAAGCTCCCAGGCAGACAGGCCACCCGGTATAGCAGTCACGCGCCAAACGTTGAGCTCACTGAGGCAAGCCGCAGAAGCAGCTTGTTCTCTGAAAATATTAAATTATATTTTACATAAGAAAGGAGAGAAAACAAACAAGTGTGTATGTATGCACTTTGCATAATGCTGCGATCCCCACGATGCGACGACGGCTTGAGGCACTGGTTGTTCGACGAAAAGTATGCGTATCACAAATTGGCGAGCGATTTCTGGCAGTTCTCTATACACCGCCAAGCAAATTGTTGGATAGTTATACAATTTTTCGAGAGTATCTGGGGCTCTCGTACGCAGATACTCCTGCAGATCCATACACTGTAAATTAGCCGGCTTTGGTATAAGCGCATATGTGGACGTAGTCGGACCGGACCGGCCAGCTTTTGTATCCGACATTTTAGTATTTTTTTATATTTTTACACTTCACTTCGACGAACTTGGGATAATTGCCGGCCAATCAACTTGGTAGTGCTAAGCCAGCCAAAACAAAAACGTCTCCCAATACAAATGTATGTTTGGACAATTTAGATATTCTTTTTCGTTATGGCTATTCACAGTGAACAAATTAGCAACTCCTTTACAAAAACTTCATAATGAAATTTTTACACAACTTTTTAGCAGTCCTACCTATAACTGATATTTTGTATTTTTTTCTCAAACATATATATTTTTTAATATAATATAAAGTTAAAAAGTTAGAGTACAACCATGTATGATGAAATACACCTTGGGGTAAAGCGACATTATATTTTTTCCACCAACAATTCACAATGGAAATGTGCTCATTCACGTTGCCTAGAATTAGCAACTGTGCGCGCAATATTTGATTTTTGTCAGCTTGTTTTTAAAGAAATCTCATTAAATTGTGAAAAATGAGTGTTAGCGATGGAGTGTTTAATAATCTACGACAAAAACTTGATGTTTTGGGATACACACAAACATTACCATTGGTTGGCATTCCATTGGTAGCAGCGTTGTTCGAAGATTTGGTCAAGTCCACGGAAAGTCTACGAGATGCGAAGAAAAAAATTGTCGATTTATTGGAGGTAAAGTAGAGCGAATGATTATTGAAAGAGAAAATCATAGATATATACATATACCTCCATGAACATACATGTTCTCCACTATGAAATGTTGAGGATTATTGACCTCATTCTGTTGTCATGGTCAACAACGGAATTTAGTGTCGTGCCCAAACATATGTATGACGTTACTTTTGCTCTTTTATGGTGTAGGAAAAGTCATGTTGGGAATTAGGAGTTGAACCGTACAAGTGTGACAATTCACGCCTCCTGGCTGAGTGCAATCAGCTGCACCAGCAAAATTTAAAGGAACGGGAGGAACATGAGCAGCGCAATTTCGGTAAACAGATATATTTGTATATTTTTTTAACGCCAGCTGAATTTATTTATGTATATTCCAAAAAAAAAAAAAAATCAACATGAAAAACATGAATATGTTTACCCTACTAAGGTAACAACAGTTTAATGATTAATTTATAATGTATTTTGTTATTTTATTGAATCATAATTACATTAGAATTAAGCCAGAAAATCCGTAACCTTGTTACGGATAAGATTCATCTAGAGGAGCACTGCCAGCAGTTGCAGCACCAACTTGGATCACTGTTAAACAAACAACAGAGTGCCGGAGCTGCGCTGAGCATGAAAAATACGAAAGACAAAGGTAATTTTCATTTTGAATATCAATATTTTTCATATTATCTGAAACAATTATACCTCAGCCAAGAAACCGTTTGTAAGTACCGTGCGCTCAGGCGAACGCCTACCGCCGCTTATGGAAAATGCTAGCAATATACGCTGCACCAAATGTAATACACAAGCTGCGCGACAGCATGGGGGCAATAGTTCGGAAAATATGTCCAGTATAGCAATGAAAGCTGAGTTTGAAAAGTTGGAGAACCGAGTAAAGGACTTAACCGAGCAATTGGAATTCTATAAGCGGAAGGTATCCATAAGAAGTTGATATCTATATATATTCATATGCATGTAATTGAATACAATTTAGATTGAATCTCGTGATCGCGAAGTACGTCGCTTAAATGATCTTCTTAGTGGTGGTCGTCCTCCCGCAGCTCTTGCCAAGGATTGCTGTTTCAAAGATGTGCGCGGAATGTCCGAAGATATTGATCTATTGCAGCGAGAGAAGACTGAGATATTGATTAAATTACGCGAGTACCAAGAGCAAATGCACGAGGCGATGCAACGTGCACTTTCGTTGGAAACCCAGAACAAACAATTGCAAAGGGAGCTTGATGAATTGAAGGAAGCAGCACTAGCTGTAGAAACACAAGCAAACACGGAAATAGCGCAGCGTGAACAAGAGCTGGATGTGTTACAAAAAGAGTTGAAGAAACTGCGTGCGAGACAAGAGCGAGTGGGCGACAATATAGCTCAAATGAACCGTAGAGCTGGTGATAATGTTAGCAACACTGATGACTCAGCAGTAATTTCTACATTGAATGCTGATAAACGGCGCTTAAATGAACGTATCAATGAGCTCACACAAAGATGTAAGTGGGAGAAAGGTGTTGAGTATTTGTTTGAAAACTTTGATTACTATTTATAACTTTTGCAGATTCTGAGATGAAAAGAGAAAATGAGCGACTGCAGAGAAAAACAGTTAAATTGAAAGGAAAAATACATGATATGCAAAAAGGTTACACAATATAATTCCAATTTGTTTGATTAAGTTGATACTTTCACGGTGTACCATTAATAATTCCCATGTAGAACTTCAAGATAATGTGCAACAAAAAGAGCAACAAATCGATGAAGAGAAAGTAAGAATAAAATCGGAACGCGATTTTTTCCAAAAAGAATATTTACGTCTTATAAGCAAAGCTGGTTCTGAAAAGGTTAAGGTTTTGATGAAAATATCAGAAAATATTTTTATGTAATGTATTATTTACCATTCTCAGGAAGTTGACTTCCTGCAATCTCAAATCAAATCCAAAGACGATGAGCTCCGTCTGCTTCGCGCTGAGCTTTGTTTACGTCAACAAGAGCGGCTACTGCCAGCGGTTACTGCAGCCCATGCCGCTACTACCACTGCCCCAACTGAGCGTTGTGTCTTTACACAAGCGTCACTAGCCAGTGCACGTTCAAATCACTCGGCAAAGTCAACAAATAGTATTGCGAGCAGTGATTGTGTACAAGCTGTTGTTTTGCGTGCAGAGCGTGAACGTGATTGCGCTCGCGCTGAATTGGAGCGTGTTCGTTGTGAACGCGATACATTGCGCGAAAAGCACGTGTCTATGCTGCAAGCACAATCGGTGGAAACGCAAAAGGCACAAACACATCTGGCCGAGCTGAATGCGCGCTTACGCCAGTTGGAACGTGAAAATCGTGAACTCAATTCAGCGCGTGTGCCAAGTGAAACACATATTGTCTTGCTTAAGGAAGAAATCGACGAACTGAAGCGACGACTTTTCGCATCGCAAGAGGAAAATACCAAGTTGCGCACCTCTCAAAATCAATTGAAGTGGGTTATTGTGAAAATATTTGAGCTAAGCTCCGGGTGCAATTCTTAATTTTTTGAATTTTTTAGAATTTTGAACGAACAAACTGAACGCACGTTACAGGAGTATCAGAATAAGCTTACAATAGTAGAACGACAGTTGCAAACTGCTGATATACGTTTGAATGATATTGATACAAATCGAGATACCACACATCGTGAAGCAGTGCAGCTACGCAACGAAGTTGCAGCATTGAAGAAGACTTACGTGTCGCTTGAGAATGAGAAAGATAAGATATTGGTATGTACTCACTCGAATTGTTGAAAAAATTAATAACAAATTTTTCAAATTATGGTGTGTAATTGTAGTCGCAATTAGATGCTAAGACTGAGCGCGCCTACCAATTGGAATTTGACCTGAGAATTTGTAAAGAGAAGCGTATTGCTTTGGAGAAGGAAGTTAAAGACTTAGAAGAGCAATTAAGGTGAGTAGTATTATTTATTTCTATCAACACATTTATGACAACGGACGAATTTTGAATATTTGTCCAAGTGGGCCCCAACGTAGGGAAGCCATTTATCCTAACCTAACCTATTATTTATTTATTCATTTTCTACAGTCCTTTGACCTATAAATCTACTTGTGTTTGCACATCACGATTTTGACGTGTTTTCACGATTTTTTTTTTAACTATAATATGATTTTTTATATTTAAATTATAATTAGATTTGCTATAAATTCTGCAAATTTGCAAATTTTACAATGCATACGGCGAGAAAAAAATTCGTAGAAAAAAGTTCTGTTTTTGCTTTTGTGCGTATGTACTACTTATAAATTGTACTCAGTTTCGTGGCAAATTTCGCTAGATAACAGTGGAGTAGGGAGCTAAGGAAAATCGCATTGCAGTGATTGCATTACAAAAGTGCAAGTGAGATTTAAGAATTGTTTAAGGGCTTATATACAGTTAGAATTTTCAAAATAATTTTTTTTTTTTTTTCTTAATTTATGTACATATAATTAAGAATACACACATAAAAATTTAATATCGTTTCGTTGAATATTTTCGAAGTACTCGCAAATTTGAAAAGGTGTTTCCTATCCTATGCAAAATGCTTCTCAAACTTTAAATGAGTTTTTCTCAAAATGGTGTTTTCAAAGTCGGTGACCCACATTACACAAAAACGGATTAACCGATTAGTCTCAAATTTTACCACGAGCTTCCGAGAAATGTTTTTTTTATAAACCGAATTTTTGGTCAAGAATCGCTTCTTTTGTTTTATTGAGAAACCGCCATTTTGTCAAAAAAATTTATTTTGCTTATTCCTGCGATTAATTACCAGATTTAACATTACTTTAAAAAAATCTGTTTGGGTTTTTAATTTCAGAGGATCCAGTTCAGAGATATAGTCGTCACCGCAAAACGTCTTTTTTGAGAGGAGCTCCGGAAGATCAGCTGTAGCTCCCTTCCAAATAAATATTTTTACTAATACTAAGTCTTAAAATACAGTTAAAAGATAACATAATATGTGTAAAAACTTTTAGATCAACAAATTTAAGCTTTCTCAGAAAAAATTCTGAAAAATTCCCTTTTTTTTGGCCTTCCAACTTTATATAACCCCTTAAAAAACTGCGAGGATGTTTGTTTACCGCACGTTCAATAGTTTTTCTCTGAGTGACAGATAGAAAAAGAAGTGGTTCGAACAAGTGCAACCATAAAAGACGTTCGAGAAAGAATTCGCAGAAATTCCCTTAAAAAGCAGAAAATCATGTCCAGGGTAATGAATGTATCGACCAGATCCATGTCAAGACTAATAAGAGATGATCTCTCCTTCCGTCGCTAAACTGGTCATTTTTTGACAATGCGCTTGAAGAAAATTAGTCTCGACAGATGCAAGCAACTTCTTCGGTGGCACGCGGTCAACGGCTATGATAATATTATTTTGACAGATGAGAAAATGTTAAATAAGCAAAACGACAAAATCTATGATAAAACTTCTGAACACGCAAAATCTGTTGTTCCAATGGTTCAGCGTGGCCACCATCCAGCTTCCGTAATGGTTTGGAGGAGTTTTGGTTCAAATTTGGTTAGAGCTTTGAAAGAATAGTACTTCGCGAATTTAGAGTTATTGTGATACGTAAAATTTGCTGTCGTGGAAATGTTCTTTTCCTCCAGATATAATAAGAATATTTTGCTTCTTATCATATCTGTAGCAAAAGGCATGGATTTCGAATGGAAATCCTTCAATTTAGGGGCACGATTAATTTGCTTTCCCTTTGTTTCTCATACAAGTAATGGGAGAATTTTGTGCATCTATGTTCTAAGAAGGCTATAGAAGATCGGTTTTGTGCGTGAACACCATTCGACTGGCTCTTTTTCGTGTTGAAAATTCTCACTACCATAATCAATGAATAAGAAATTTGATATTTCTCTTCTATCTTTTTGACTAAGATGACAGAAGTTTTTTAAAACCATATTACGAATTGAATATTCTATTCGAATCGAATATTATATCGAATAAAAATACTAATTTGGCTTTCTAAATTCATGTGAAAATTCACACATTTTACTTAACATAACTAGGTTAAGTTAGGTCCAGTTTAACAAAGCTAACCGACGCCAGTTGGCCTCACAGAGTGAAGCCAAGTCCTTCTCCACCTGATCGTTCCAATGTAGACGAATCCTTCCTATTCCTCTGCTACCCGCAGCTGGTACCGCATCGAATACTTTCAGAGTCTGAGCGTTTGTATCAATTCGGACGACATGACCCAGCCAACGTAGACGCTGGATCTTTATTCGCTGCGCTATGTCTATGTCGTTGTAAAGCTCATACAGCTTATTGTTCTATCGCATGTGATATTCGCCGTTGCCAACGTGCAAAGGTTCAAAATCTTCCTCTCAAACACTTCTAGGGATGCCTCAACGGATGTTGTTATCGTCCAAGTTTCTGCATTATACGTTAGGACGGCATGATGGGAGCCTTGTAGAGTGTTAGTTTTGGTCCTCGTCTAGGACTTTACTACTCAATTGCCTACTTAGTCCAAAGTAACACTTGTTGGCAAGAGAGATTCTACATTGGATTTCAAGGCTGACATTGTTATCGGTGTTAATGCTGGTTCCTAAATAAACGAAGTCTCTTACAACCTTGAAATCATAACTGTCAACAGTGACGTGGGTGCGTATGCGCGAGTGCGCCAACTGTTTGTTTGATGGCAGGAGGTACTTCATTTCGCCCTCCTTCACCACCAGACCCATTCGCTTTGCTTCTTTATCCAGTTTGGATATGGCAAAACAAACGCCACAATTACGTAGGCAAAAAGTTATCGACTGTCAACTTGCAGTGGTTTAGATTGGGGCTTAGAGGATTAATATTATTTCATTTGCCCTTCGCTTCAACTATGGAAGGTCTATTAAATCGATATTCTAGTCTAGATTTATCCCGCAGGGTATGCAGATATCGTTTATATCTGTATGTGACTCAAGAGGTTAATAAGGTGCTTCGGGATCTGAAAACAACGTTTTAATAAAAATATACACTTTTTATTTCTTAAATTTTATTTCCAATGGCACACAGAAATCTCAAACACACAATAACAATGTTTCCTTGCTTAATCAACTAATTTTTTGTTTCTTCAAATTAATTATAATTCCATAATTACACAACTTGACAAACTTATGTTTACATTATTGTTTTTTTTTTCTAATTTACAATCAATTTAATTTTGTTTTCAAAAATGTTTGATTTATCCGTGTTATCCGAAAATTTCTAAAAACCATCTAGAAGGATATGAAAAGAAGCGAAATATTTATAACAGTAACTATAAATAATATACAGTATATATTATATGTATGTACATATATAGCATTTACATACTATCGCATATAGTAAAATATTAATGAAGGCAAACATACGGACATGCTGAGGAACATTCGCAGGCACAGAAGTAGTTTACGTACATGCAGACAGAGGCGTAGTTGGCCAGATAGCAGGATAGTTGAGAAGAAATGGGCATGAATCCACACATACATATGTACAAACATGCATAGTTCAGAGCGGTGAATGAGTTTATATAATATTTTTATTTAGAAAGTTGAAATCAATTAGGTGCTGAGATGATTTCATTTTCAGCCGTAGAATAGAGCGCCCATAGATTATTAATATTTTTTTTTTTTTCAACACAAACAGTAGGGCTTGTGGCAGTAAAGAGTTTACGGAATTTCGATTCTACTTAAATTAGGTATATTTACACACATACAATATAAAATTCCCTTTCATTGTTAGTGTTAAATGGGAAAATTGGGAAAATTAAAATTTGCATTAAACTTTGAATTCTCGCGCTGTTTATTCAAATACCTGGCTAGACCCACAGTAGGCGCATTACAGCGCGTTATGCGCGCTCTCGGTAAATTTAGTTCGCTCTCGTCACTCTCTTTCGTCTCTTCGGCGAGTGTATAGCCCGGTCGGCACACACATTTCGCTTTAGTGTCCAAAAATCGTTGCGTTTGCAAGCCGGTCGTGTGCGTTTTGAGCGGCTCCAGCCATTGTCCCGGTCCACATGGCCCTCTCGTATATAACTTATAACAATTTCCATTAATTTCTACCATACCAGGTGTGGAATCGCATGTGTTATCCTCTTCTGTGCCACCATTGTCTATATTCGAACACTGCTGATCGAGATTCCAAATGACACCGGAACAACCGCATATGCCATTGTATGAAATGCCATCGACAGAAGGACGTGCGGTGAAATCGAATACTACCACCTGATGCAATGAGCAGGGGCCTTGCGAACCAATGCGATAGCAGGTATTCTGATCGGGAAAATAGAGACGACTTTTACCGCAGAAATTTCGTATACAACTGGTCGCGTTAATAAGGAACTCGTTGGGCCCACATGGTCCTCTTGTATAAAGGCGGTAGCATAGGCCATCGTGCCAAGGCACATAACCATCTTTGCATTGGCATTGGGCGCGTGGAATTTCTGTCGCTGTAATAGCGGCGGTGAAGTTGTCAGGTAGATTGAAGATGTGACCAGGCGGGCACGGACCTGGTGAGTCTGTAAATGTACAATGCAATGTTTGAGTGGCGGTGCACATAATTAAAAAAAAATGTTATATTTATACTCAATTCATAGCACATTTGATGTTCGTCACTGTAATGTGGTAAATACTGATGACAGTCGCAGCGACCACCTGGCAAAAAGAGATCACCTGGTGTCGAGCAAGGACCTTTGGTGTAGTGTTCGTGGCACGTCTCCTCTTGGTCGTAGAAGTAATAACGCAGCTCGCCTTCGGCTTCGCACTGAAAGCCGTTCAAAAAAATATATGCCTCCTTGTTTGTGAGTTATATTACGCCCAGCACTTACCTTGCACTCTCCCAGATCATCCTCGTTTAATACTAACAGCTTGCCCTTAACGCAAGGCCCTTTGGTGTACCGGGCATAGCATTTACCATCCTTCGGCCAGTAAATCATGCCCACTGGACATTGTCTTGCCGTTTTACAAGTACCCCAACGATTGTTGGACCTACATGTATGTATGTATGGATTAAATTAAAAAGTAGTACATTTCCACAATCCCACTTACCTTCTGCCACCATTAGCGGCCGTACGCTCTTCTGGCAAGGGTGCAAAGAAGGCGCCACGTTCACATGGTCCACGTTGGAAAATGTCATGACATTTATTTGTCTCGGCACTTAATGCGGTACCCGGCGGACATCGACATTCAGCTGCTGGTGCATTATTACGCGCGGCCTTCGTTTTGCCCACACTAGGCGCTGGGCTCAATTCCATTGTTTCTGGACATGGATAACCGATGGTGAAAATTTTGAAACATTGTTTAAGTGGTGGCCAATAGAGTAACTGCCAACCGCCGGGCATGCTGGCGCAGGGATTCTTTTCGGGATCACTCCACGGTGGTGGTACGATCGCCGCTTGTGTTATTTGGCTTAAGAATAGTGTGAGAAAGGCAATGAGGCTAAGGCCTGAATGTAGGATGGTCCAACAGAGCAACAACTTTCGGCGCTTCATTGTGAGAATCTGTGTATTTAGTGGGAAGGGGGCTGAAAGTATAAAACAATGAACAATTTGAATACTCGCCAAACAGTAATTTTAATAAAATTAAATATTCTAATATTCTAATTTGAATTTTATAAATTATTAAAATAGCCAGGAGATATTTATTTACGTGAAAAAAAATTAAGTGTACGAGGGTAGGTTAAAAAGTGCCCCGAAATGTATAGGAAGCGGTGTGAATTATGAAATATGTTTTTCCTTTTCTATGAGGGCTGCCATAACCGAATGGGGTGGTGCGTGACTACCATTCGGATGGCCGCAGGCTCGAATTCCTGTGCATGAAACACCAAAAAGCAGAAACAAGTTTTTTCTAATAGCGGTCGCCCCCCGGCAGACAACGGCAAACTTCCGAGTGTACTTCTGGCCTGAAAAAACTCCTCTTAAAAAAGCAGTCGGCTTAAAACTGTAGATATCTCCATTTGTGGAACAACATCAAGACGCACACCAGAAATAGGAGGAGGAGCTCGACCAAACACCCAAAAAGGTTGTAGATGTCATAAATAAGAGTGTAATGAATAATTAGGAAATTATGAGTGAGTTAATGATACACGGATACAGAAACAGAAGCAATATTCCTTTTGAAACCTTTTCCTTTCAGATATTTGAAAAAGTTAATACACACCACAAAAAAAAAAAGAAATCTATCGCCTATACCTTCCAAATAAGTAGAAATAGGCGACTATATATACAGTAAAAAATTGTCCTCTAACAATATTAACCCTGGTTTCTTTATAATCGATAAATAATATGCCTTCTAAGTCCAAGAAAAAGTAGTAACCGATATCTCTTCAGCCGATTGTGATGCCTTGAACTCTTTAGATGATGTTGCACCTCACATTACCACTGTATAGGTTCTTCATTCGCTTCGTATTCGCTTCGAATTTATAATAGTGAATTCAAGTTGAAGTAACAAACTGTTCTCTCTTCTCGCTCCTTAAAAACTCGCGCGAATACTCGACGCGCTATTGCTTCAAGAACGGCGGGGGAGATAATGTAAAAAACATTGAAAAGGTTCAAAATGTTTGTAGATGATAGTCCAACTATTCCGGCTATTTGTTTCCTATTCAAACGTGTAATTTCAGAGCAAGGGCATCTGAAGGCGTCATCTCAATCGAACGGTCTGAATGCTGATCGACTTGGTACAATGGCCGAATATGGCATTCTATGCCACTTATAAATCATTGTTGTTGTTTTTTTCTGAGGAAGTATTCCCACAAAAGAATGATATCTTTTCTTTAATGAGCTGCCCTCCTAAATGTGACTGTTCTTGGCCAGATATACATACACTTACGGACAAAATACTAGAAAGGCGATATTTTGACCAGTTTTTACTACTTTTCTTTCTTTTTTAATTTTCATAAATTTTTTATAAAAATATAGCTCATTCTACATCAAATATCGTGTGAATGAATGTTTCTAACTTTGTACAAAATTCACAAAAATTTAACAAATTTCAAAAAAATTATCAACAAAATTTTCAACTTTTTAATCAGAGTCTTTAGAAAACTTCTGGGTATGCAGTTCTATAGCCCATTAAATTCTAGAATGATAAAACAAATTTTTGATGTCGCTCATGTTCGCAAGTCTTTTATATGAATGCTCAATATCGTAGGCAAAAAAAAATTGTCAAAAATGAAAACGCGAGCAAGCTTAATGTTGCGAGTGACCCTTAAAAATTCATTATGAACAGCCCATCTTGTAAGTTGCTTGTCATGATAGTTCAGAAATTTTCATGACATCATCGAATTAATTATCGAAGAAAAGTGGTGTTAAATTTAACTCTTGACCGTTCTTTGAATTAGCGGCATTGGCATTAATTAATTATTGCGTCATAGCGTACTGATAGTATTATTAAATCGGAAAGAAACATACAATAAATTTAAAAAAATCCTCTCCTTTCTCTGAAGGGTACACATATCGGTATGGGCCAAATATCCGATATTCAATTGATTTTTTTTTATATTGACCATTTGAAATACTCGTATAAATGATTAACGATTTAAAATATGAGCAAAAAGGAGGTGCGAAGAGAGTGCTTTTTACGATGGCGCGTGTCTACCCTTGGCGTTGGTTACTCTTCATTGTGGAATTAATTTTTCCATGTGTTTGTTTTGCTCGCTTTTCAACACTCATTCATAATAACAACAAAAAAATACAAAAATACTGCCTGCTGTAGTTGAACTAATTTACTTTACGAAATGATGTTGCACTTCTTTTCACACCATTTCACGTTTTTAAGCCCGTCTTTGCTTAGAAATGTGGTCCAAAAATTGAAATTAAGTTATTTAAACAAATATAAGCTTTCACGTAATACGCTGTAGGCTGTGCAGTTCACTTTCGCATTGAAATTAATTCACTCAAAAGCATTTGATAGATATTCCGAATTATGGGTTTATATGTACTGTCAGCGTCAAAGAAAAGTGTACTCCAGATATTGATAACTTTTAACTACACCTAATTCTCTTTTTACACGATAGATACGTTCCCAAGGAATTCGTGTGAAAAAAAAATTCGTGTAAAAAGAGAATTAGGTGAAAACAATACTAAAAAATTCTTTTTAGAGTTCACTAAAGAATTTATTTCGTGTTTACACATTTTAATTCTTTAAATATATTATAAGAAATAAATTATACTTTGAAAAAAAGAAAATAATATCTGAAATTCATTAATATAAAACAAGTAAAAATAATAAAAACATAAAAAACTTGTATGCATTGTCACTTTCTGACAATAAACGCATACGTTTGCGTAAGACTAGAATATCACTGCCATCACTAGAATTATTTTGTTCATCATCTTGTGAAATTGTTTCTGGATTATCATCTCTAGGCTCCTGTGTTAATAATTCAGTAGTTTTTAGAAGGAAATCAGTCATTAAAGATTGTGTTTAATTTCGTGATAAACCTCTATAAAGTTCCCTGTAAGATGCCATTAATGATTTCAGTTCACGTTGAAATTTCGCAGCTCGTTCCTCATCAGGATCATGTTGAAAATGATTACCTAATTTTCTGGCAAGATCAAGACCTTCTTTAATTAGAGTTGCATTTAAAATGGGAGGATCTTCTTCGTCATTATCGTCATGTTCTCTGTCTTGATGAGTCTCAAGGGTAAGGTCTATAATTTCATTTTCGCTCAAGCTTTTATCAGCTAATAATTCCTCTATATCGGCAAATGATAGATCATCGAATCCATCTCCACCAATTGTATGTGCCAGCGTTGTGATGTCAGTAAAAACAGCGTTATTATGGATGACAGGATCAGGATCTTTGCTTTTGACACATTCTGGCCAAATATTTTTCCAACATGAGTTCAAGGTTGCTGGCTTTAAGTCAGCTAACGCTAACCCAACTTGATTAATGCAGTCCATAATAGAAAATTTTTTCCACATATCAATGACTGTTAAATCCTCATTATGGTCTAGTTTGTCTACCACGTATAGGAATGAACGTTTTATGTAGTACTTTTTAAAAGTAGCAATCATCCCTTGGTCTAGCGGTTGTATTAAGGATGTAGTGTTAGGCGGAAGATAGCAAAATTGCACATTTGGGTGCTGCAAGAGCGGATGGCAAGGTGCATTGTCTAGAATTAAAAGAACTTTAAATTCTAGACATTTTGCATTCATGTAGCGTCTAACTTCTGAAATGAAGTATTTCTGGAACCATTCTGTAAAGATTGCACTGGTCATCCATGCCTTTTTGTTTGCTGTCCAGTGAATTGGCAGTTTATTGAAATCTACACTTTTCATCGAGCGTGGTCTTAAAGCACGATTTGCTAGCAGTGGTTTTAACATACGTTCTCCTGAAGCATTGGAACAAAACAACAATGTTACACGGTCCTTTGCTACTTTTAAACCACCGGCAGTTTTCTGCGATTTTGCAACATAAGTTCTGCTCGGCATTTTTTTCCAAAAGAGGCCACTTTCATCTACATTCCAAACTTGATCTGGGGTGTATCCTCCATCTTCAATAATTTTTCTAAGTTTTTCAGGAAATTTTTAGGCAGCCAATTCATCTGCAGACGCAGTTTCTCCCTTAATTTTTACATTATGGAGAGCATGTCGTTTAAGAAAACCTGTGATCCAACCTGTACTTGCAGAAAATTCGGGTTGTTTTGACTGAGATGAAGTGCCTGGCTCAACTTCTTTAATACGTTTATAAATTCTTAATGCAGTTTGCTTGATAGCAATTCCATCTACTGGTATTCTTTTTTGTGATTTATCTTCAATCCACATTACCAAAGCTTTTTCCATCTTCTCTTTGACAACATCTCTTATGTATAACGATGATTTAGCACTTATTTTCGTTCCAGAACATACCGATTTTCCAATCGCAGTTTCATTTTTCTTGATCGTTCTTATGGTAGCTTCATGAATAACAAAATGCTTTCCTACAGCCCTTGCTCCTTATCCTGTTGTAAGTTGATCTAAAATTTTAATTTTAGTATCTAAACTGATCGCCTTCCTCTTGGCTTTTATTACAGGTGAATTATGTGACATTGTATTAAGGCTACCGAAATATTTTTCATATTAATAATGCAAAGATTTGAAAATTATTTAAAGCTTACCTGTTATTGAGTTAATAAATCTATACGAGCACTAACTTTATTTTACTTATAATGTTTTAAATACTCACAACAACTAAGCGTCTTTTCTTTTCAACTCTCAAAACCAAACTAAATTGCGTAAAAAGTACATTACGTCTTTACTCTATGCATAATTCGGGGAATCCCACGCATATACACATATTTTTATAGCAACAGATGTACACGATAACAGCCCAAAGCCGCTCATCCTGTATAGATGCGATTACATGCTGATATTCCAAGATCCTAAACAAATAGCCTAAACCGATATGCTAAAACAAAAATCCCAAACAATGAATCCGATTTGCTCTATGAGATTCAAGAAAAATTCATAATATATTGAAAATCGTGTTAAAACAAAACAATTCGTGTAAAAAAAAATTTTTTTTCTCTTTTTAACTCGTGTTAAATCAAATTCGTGGAAAAAAAATTCGTGTAAAAAGAGAATTAGGTGTATTTATTTATTCACTTTGTTATTTCAATATTTTTTTTTAATAAAAATACAGTTCATACTACTACAAAGCCATATAAAACAAAGTTTCAAACTTTATATACAATTTGTAAAAAAATCGATACATTTTCATCTAAAATTTCAAACATGTTACTCAGAATTTTGTGAACAATTTCGGGTATGTAGTTTTATAGACCATTTTAGCTTAGTAAAGTACAAGTTTGAAGTGGTTCACAAATCGCGTTTATTTTAGGCAATTTTTTTTTGCTGGTGGTGCTGGGTGTTTTCTTCCATATAAAAAAATTTGTTAAATGCAGAAAATGCAGAAGACCGCGGAAGAAATTTATGTGATTTTTGAGCTACTTAAGGGGGGACCCTCATTTATCGGGTCAAAAAAATCGATTTTTTGGAAATAATTTTAATCTATTCTACAACTATTTAAGAATATACTTTCAAAATTTCAAGTCGATATCTGTATTTTTGAAGGAGTGACAAAATTTTTAACAGGACGCGACGGGTGGCCTGATCGCCTGTATCCAAAACTTTAAACGCGTTTTTCTCGAAACATCATTTTTCGATTTTGTGTACACAATTGAGAACGCTGTATTGAACCAATCAGGCTTTACAATAGCTCATTTTAAAGATAATTAAATTGTTTTCAATGTGACATTAAGTGTTTTTAAAAAAAAAAGATTTTCATATTTTTTTGTAATTTTAAAGTCAATTTTTATGCATGAAAAATCACTTTTAACATAAAACTGGGTAAAAAATATCAATTTCGACATTTTTTTTTTAAATCAAAATGTCACATCGAAGGTATTATCCTAAAGTTTTAAAAAAAATTTGGTTTTTTTATTTCAGAAAAAAATTCAGAGCGCTAGAATGTACACAGATAGAATGAGGTGCCATGGACGAGGTGTATATTTCCATACTTAAAATGTTTTTTTTCTTCTCCGAAAATTTTTGTAGACAGTCAAGACATTTATTAAAGTACTTTATGAATTACAAAACGTTTGAAGTTATTTTACCTGAGAAAAAAATTCCCAAAAATGATGCATTTTTCGACCGTCTAAATGAGGGTCCCCCCTTAAAGCTTGCACTTTACCAACATTTAATGAGCTGTAAAATTGCATACTTGAATTTTTTTCAGAAATTCTGAGTAAAAAGTTTGAAATTTGGATGAAAATTTGCCGAATTCTTACAAATTTTATACGAATTTGAAACTTTGCTTTATATGGCTTTTGTTTGAGTATGAACTGTGTGTTTATAAAAGAATAATTGAAATTAAAAAGTAAATAAATAGTCAAAACTTGTCAATATATAGTGTACACTTTATCTTGTCGCTGACTGTATGTAGTTCCTCAAACTTTTGAGTTATGCGCAATTTTAAAATCTGCGTGAATGCGCTTTGTATTGTGTAACTTTTATTTTCTACTTTCTATTTTTTGTTTTATTTTACTTTTGAATTACTTTTTTAACTTTATTTTACTTATTTTTTAAATTAAATTAAATATATTTTTTATTGTATTTAATTTAGTTTATTGTTTATTTATTTTTTTAAGCTTATTTAATATTTTTTTTATTTATTTAATTTTTTATTTTGTTTTATCTTATTTTATTCTCTTATTTATTTAAATTTTTTTCTAATCTAATTAGTTTTGTAATAATAAAACAAATAATTACTTTGCTTTATTTTCTTTTATTGTAGTTTTTCTTATTTTATTTATTACTTCTTGAATTTTTTATCTGCTTGTATATTTTTTATATTCCATTTTTTGTTTCATTTTTTAATTTAATTTTATTTAATTTTTTTATTTTGTTTTCATTGTACTTAATTAATTAATTTATTATTTTATTTTAATTAATTTTTTTATTTTTTATTGGATTTAATTAAATTTATTTAGTTTTTGGTTGCTTAATCTTAAATTAGTTTTTATTATTAATTTCCTAATTATTGCTTGATTTTTTTATTTTCCTATCTTTTTCTATTATTATTTTTATCTTATTTTATCTTGTTCTTTTTTTTTTTTTTAATAACTTCGACTGTTTACCTGTAGACGTTCTCATAGTGAACATTTAAATGATGCTATTTTCCATATATACATAATTGCTAAGAGAAGTATTTTGAATAAAAATAGTGAAACCGGCAAGAATCTAAATCTTAACATTTTCTATTTTAAAACAAATTATAGGCGTGTTTTTTGAAAGACCATTTATTATTTGAAATAATTATTTTATTTCGATTATATCTTTTATCTATTTCGTTATAATATATTATATTTTTTTATCCAACCAATCCAATGGAAAGCAGACATTAATAACAACTAATAAAAATAAGAAGATCTAAAGGGTGTTTTTTTTAGAGGTTAGGTTTTCAAGATGAAATAAAACGTATATAATTTAATGTTATGGCCAAGAATTTAGCTCTATTATAAAGAGAAGGGTTTGCCATTATGTTTTAAAAATGATTTCGGGCAAGTGGCCGCCGCGGCTGGCTCGAATAAATTCCAGCCAAGAGGCCCAATTTTCGACCACTTTTTGAAGCAATTGGGGCCGTATGTCAGCAATAACGCGCCGAATATTCTCTTCCAAGACGTCAATCGTCTCGGGCTTATTTGCGTAGACAAGCGACTTCACATAGCCCCACAAGAAATAGTCCAGCGGTGTTATATCGCACGATCTTGGAGGCCACGCCACAGGTCCACGGCGCGAGATAATGCGCTCACCAAAAGTTTCCTTCAATAAATCAATTGTTGCGTTGGCTGTATGGCATGTAGCGCCGTCTTGTTGGAACCAAAGGTCGTCCACATCAACATCGTCCAATTCAGGCACGAAAAAGTCATTAACCATGGCTCTATAGCGCTCTCCATTGACTGTAACATTATGGCCGGCTTCATTTTTAAAGAAATATGGACCAATGATTCCCTCTGCCCATAGAGCACACCATACAGTGACTTTTTGAGGCGTCTCAGCGATGGCTTGTGGATTATGTTCACTCCAAATGCGACAATTTTGCTTATTGACATACCCATTCAACCAAAAGTGAGCTTCATCGCTGAACAAAATTTTCTTCGATGCGTCGCGCGAACCGAACCATTATTTTCGTAATAAATTTGCACGATTTGCAAACGTTGTTCAGGTGTAAGTCTATTCATTATGAAATGGCAAACCAAACTGAGCATAAATCAAATGACAGCTGTCAAAAAAACCATCTACGAAAAAAGTAGCGCCAACTTGAAAACCTAACCTCTAAAAAAACACCCTTTACTATTATAAATCTGATCAACTAAAAAGCAAGCCAAGAATAAAAACGTAGACACGCCTGCGAAAGGAGCAATCGAAGTTAACTTGTCTTGCCTGCCTAAACAATAGCCGGATCACGTTTGACCGGTCGTTAACCATGACCTAAAATAACGTGTGCTGCCAAAAGATTAACGATAAGAGGATGGTCATAAAAAGCACAAGCAGGTAATGGTAAATGGGATAAAACGTGCAGACAAGTACAACATCAATAAACAACGCACAGTGTTCCCTTGAGAACAAAAATGTGGCGAAATTTTTACCAAACATTTCTCCAATTTAATATTTGATCACATTCAATGAAATGTTGGAAAGCTGGGATCGATTTAACCGTGTATATTCTATTCAAATAGTACCCAAAATTTCTCACTTCAACGATTCATTTCAATATCATTTCAGACATTTTTTATCTTGGTTCGCACATCTGTCAGTTATTTCATTCACTTTTTCAGCACAGTCTGTTAGATAATGTGTTCGTTGTAACTTTATAAACAAGTTATTGTTCGGTTTACATATTCGGCAAATTTCGCTGAATTTAGTGGAACAAAAAGTTTGTTTGAAATTTAGTTTGGCTAACAAAATATCATATGCGCTGGGGCTGAAACTGTTAAAGAAATCCCACGGAAACTCGACAATGTCGAAAAAACCAGCAATAATACGAATAGTGCAACGAGTTTAAAGCCGGTTGTATTGTTTCGGACATGCATGCTGCTCCAAGGCGCGCGAATGTATAAAAACAAGTTAAGAAAATTGTTCTTGAAGATTCCCTGTGTGAGTATCAGGACGTTAGCAGTCGATATTAGCGTGTTGTTGTTGTTGTAATACAAATCCGGGTCGTTCCAGTAAAGTAGAACCAAATGTCGTGAGCACGTATTGGGGTCTAGTTCAGGTTGACGCAGAGCATTATGCATAATAAAGTTTTGGGGATAAGACGAGTTGAAGTACTGAAAGTGTTGCATTTCTTGGGCTAAATTGTTATTGAAGACTTCTAAATGAAGTAATAATCATCAAAGTGCCGCTTTTCAGGCGACCCAAACCCCAAGAAACGAAACAAAGCAAACTCTGTTTACAACAGACATGGCACTGCTTAACTTTATTCTGTTCTCGTTTAAGCTACCACTTCGAGGAATGAGTTCTAATGCTTTTTCCCCATTGGGTGAAGTATTATTGTCGAGAATTTCATATGAACAAAAACACTGTCTGTCTTCAATTGCTATTCAAGTAGTCAACTGGAGCTTCTAAGTGAGTAACTCGAGATTTGTGTTCAAAATTGTCATAAGATGGCAGTGTTGTTTAAAACTATAGCGAGCCGTTGTAAATTCTAGTGGATGTGTAGCTCGAGACCGAATCTCCCGAATTTTTAGTCAAAATTTCTTTTCAATAAAGACATAAAAATATACTCATTGGGGCAAATATGTTTCAATATTTCCCAACGTTGTCCAACGGTCGTCGTAGCCGAAAGGGAGTAGATATTTTGAAAAGCTCTCATTTATAAATAGCATTCAGAAAATGTTTTAGCTGCATGCAATTGAAAAACTTGGCAAAAAATGATGAGATGAAAAGATTTCGTTTACGCTCCTGTCAGATCAATATTTAAAAGATGAGCTTCTTATTTTATACGAAAGAGAGAAAAATGTGCAAAAATATTGGCTAGCAGCTAGGCTGCGCTAAGGTTAATATATTAAGACAAAAGATTCCGGCTCAAATGTTGAAAGTATTTTTATGGAAACTTCGAATTTCAAGTGCAAAAAAAATGTGCAGTAGGCGTTAAATGGAGAAAATGTGTGTACAAAAGTGGGTCTGAAAAAAATTAAAAAAGTCAGTGTGATTTTTATATATTCTTGAAACTTGCACTTTATTGTAACAAAATTCAAAGATCTTTAAAACTGCATACTCGAAATTTATCTAAAAATTCTGAGCAAAAAGTTCGAAATTTAGATGAATATTTACAAATTTCTTTTTTACAAAAAAATATTTGAAATTACAAAATAATTAGTAAAAAATTATCAATACGTGGTGTACGCTTTACTTTGACGCTGACTGATTTTGAAAATTAACAATCGCTTTTATTTGGCTAGGAATCTATCCCACACATTATGTAAGCCTAGAAAAAATTATTGATATACAATTTTTAGTACATTTTAAAAACGTTTTTAATTATTAATGTTTTTTATTTAAATAATTATCAATATTAGGGCTCGCACTACTAAGAGAAAGCAGATGAGAGAACGAATTGATTTTCATTGTTTGTCGTCATTTAAACGATGCGTCAACAATTCTGACTTATATGGTTGAAAAAAAGCCATGGGGTTAATCGAGCCTCCTTCTTGTTTGGCAAATTTTGAAAATGATGTACAAATATATGCATATGTTAAAGCTTGGGCGGCAAAATTAATCACTCTATCATAAGATTTTTAATTTTTGCAATTGTCGTCGTGCGCCAGTCATATTTGACACTTGTGAACTAGACAGCTGCAGTATACAAAGAGACAAGCAATGGAACGCGTAAATGTCAAAATAAAGATTTTCATTACTTAATTTAGTTCTTTTTTTATTTAGTAAAAAAAGTTATATTATGGATATTAAAAAATAACTCCTGTGAATGCTTACCACTGTGCATAGGCTCAAAATTAGATAATTGATTTAATAGTTTAATTTCATTATTATTTGTGTGTAACATATGTACCCTATGATCAAAAAGTACCAGGAAGGTGATGTTGACTGTTTTCTTCGATTGCCAAGGCGTAGTGCACCATGAGTACCTTCCATGGGGCCAGACAGTCAATAAAGAATATTATTTATCCTTTTTGAAGCGTTTGAGAGATACTGTACGTCACAAACGGCCGGAAATGTGGGCATACAATTCTGGGATTTTGCATGATGATAACGTGACATCGCACCGAGCCCAAAATGTGCTGGATTATTTGACCAAACACCAAGTAAATACCATCGTGCAAGCACCGTATTCACCTGATATGACCCCGTGCGACTTCTATTTGTTTCCCAAGTTAAAGTTACCTCTTCGTGGAAGAAGATTTCAGTCGATAGAGGAGATCAAAGATAACGCGATGAAGGAGCTGAAGGCCATCCCTTCGTCGGCCTACCTGGGGTGCATGGATGACTGGGTTAAACGTTGGCACATGTGTGTTGCTTCAGACGGGTCATATTTTGAAGGAGATAAAATAAATTTGCCTGAGATTTAACTCTGTTCTGTTTTATTTAAACATTGCAGGTACTTTCTGACCATAGAGTATGCCTGCATTTTGAAATTAGTTATCGTTCAAGAAAATTATATGTAAATCCATGTGACATTACAAGAGTACAAGCGTACAACAAGAGGTAAAATGTTTCAGAGCGAACAACAATAAATAAGATAACGCCATAATGTCGCTAGTTGACAGCCGGTAGCGAAAAGTTAAAAGCTTCCTGCCATTCAAAGTGTTACACAGTAAAATGAGACTGACACACAACAAATGTTTCACTGAGCAGTCGCAAATAAATCGTCAGCACTCAGGAGCGAGGAACTACTGCGACAGCCGACTTTTTGCCGATTTACATACAATACATACATACATATAAATGTATCTTTTGTAGCATTTCAAAATTTAATATGTACAACAAAAAGCTGAAATTGCCGAGTATTTTTTTTACACATTTCGACTTGAAGCATTTTTGCAATAATTGCAATTATGTACTTTATTGGCTTCATTTAGCTGTTTGCATTGCGCGCTTTGACTCAAAGCACGGCAGAGTATGCCGTTGTGGATTTTTTTTACCACTAGATCCAAGTATCAATTTCGCATTGCGCGCATGCGCCACCACGATTTCATATTCTCAATCAAATACACACATGCATATGTACACAATTCGTGCTGCTCTTAATTTTTATTTTAATATTTTTATTTCTGTTTTTTTTTTGGGTAGTGCTTATTACTGTATCAATTTCCAACATGAGATTTTTTTGTTGTTTGTATGATATTTTATATATTACTAGCGTACCCTCGCCCGCTTCGCTAGACGATAAATTCAATGATTTGCGGAAAGAGAATAAAATTAATACGAAACAAAGCAAATTCTTTGATACAATTTCATTCGAACTTTATTGTAACACTTTTTCTTAGACAACGTTTTTGGTTTTTCCATCTTTCGCGTAAATGAATAATGACGATGGTTTGCCTACTCGTGAGCAAGCTACATATGTACATACAATTGTCCATGAGAAAAAATTGGGTATTCTAAATTAATACCGCACATTTGTAGAGACTGTCCTTGCGCCTTATTAATTCTCATAGCGAAGGCAAGGCGAATAGGGAACTGCAAACGTTTGAAATCGAATGGTAAATCCGCCGGAATCAGTGGAATTCAGGGTATCAAAATGTCTTCTCCTTTGTACTTCCCTTTCAAAATTGTTGCTTCGATAACGTTACCCATTAGCTTCTTCACAGCGAGTCTGGTACCGGTGCAAAGTCGGGGCACATTAATGTTGCGCAACATAATAATCGGTGCTCCAATTTTTAATCGTAAATTATGAGGTGGTAAGCCTGGCAAATCGAGGGAGTTTAAGAATTCAGTTGGATAATTTACGACCTCATCTTGATCAGTAATAGTGTCCATTGACTTATACGCAACTATGTCACCAGGTATTTGATCTAAAATAGCTGAATTTATATCATTGACGTCCTTATTTTTCCCAGCTAAAATTGCTCTTTCGCTGAGTCAATCAGGGGTTTTGTAATGTTGAACTATGTTTGGAAATACACTCTGTATCAATGCCTCTTTAGACTGTGCAAAAGTGCAGAAATTGTTAGGCAATGTTATCATTCCTGTTGTTTTTGAAAAAAGGTTTATTTTTTTTGGTTAAAAAGTGTTTTTTGAAGTTTTGAAAAACACTTCGCTCTAACAAATTTCTTCTCAGTTAATTGCTGAAAATTAAATATTTTGAAAAAACTATTTTTTTTTTTAATTTAACGTTTTTGAGAAAATTTTGTTCTTGAAAAAATTTCATACTTTTGTAAAAGTTTAAATTGATTTGTTAAAAAAGATTTTTTTTCCGCTTTGAAAAACACCCCCTCGAAAAAATGTATTCTCTATTAATAGTGGAATATGAAATGCTTTGAAAACACCATTTTTTTTTTAAATTTTGTTTGGTTTTCAGAAAATTTTGTTTTGACAAAATTTCATACCCTTGAAAAAGTTTTATTTTATTTTATTTGTTTAAAATTTTTGAAATTTTTTTTTTGTAATTTTAGAAAAACACCTCTTCGAAGAAATTTCTTTTATCTTTTTGAGGAAAATTTGGTTTTGAAAAAATTTCATGCTTTCGAAATTTTTTTATTTTACTTTATTTCTTCAAAATTTTTGAAAACAATTTTTTTTATAATTTTCGAAAAACACCCCTTTGAAAAAATGTTTTCTATGTGTCATAGTGGTATTCCATTAACTTTTAGGATTATAGTCAAATACTTACAAATATCTACGCTTTCACAAATAGCAACAATAAACAAATTTCCTCAAAACCAAAAAATTTACTTTTTTTCTAAAAAAATTCTAAACAAACAACGTAATAAATTTAGAATTTTGTGTTCCCGAAAAAACAGTATTGTTTTTATTGTATTAACTGAAAACCAAAATGTTGCAAAAAATCAAAACAAAACTAAATTATTTTTTTGTGTTCATTTGGTCCATATGTTCCATAAAGAGTTGATATGGTAAATAATATGCAGGGTCTGATACACGCAAATTTCCATTGACCATTATAGTGACAAAATTATCGATCACCAATTCCAACAGGATTTCAAAATCAGAGTTGGAATGAGTTGTTGTGTGGTGTACTTCTGAAAAAATGAGAAATAAACAAAATAAATCTAAAAATTCGAATTCTAACTTTATCTTGTGTATGTTCTTATTACCTTTGAATTTTTCCAATGAAGCACCATTCATTTTAAATTTTCCAAGAATTTTTTTTTATCATTTCGCGTTTCTTTCCTTTTTCATTCGATTCCAACATTTGTTCATAGCCGAAAACATCGTTTGCAAACGCATTCATTTCCATATAGAATTGGCCAAAGAAAGCATTGCTCAATTGAATTGAAACATTATTTTCATAAATACTTAGGACCTTAACTAATGCACCTTGGTACATACCTAACGCAGATATTCATCGCGACCTTGACATCGATACTATTGATGAAACAATACAAAGCGCTAGCAGAAGACACATAAATAGACTATTAACGCATACAAATCCTATGATGAGAAGACTACCAAATAAAGAAAAATCTACCCAAAGTCGGCTTAACCGTCAAACACCAACAGATCAAATCCTTGTAATCAATTGTCAACTAATCGTATATATCATTGTTTGTTAACCACTTGTTTTTAAATAATATGTATATATTTCTTCTAAATGAGCTTGGGGGCATTGGCCCTTCAATATCACTCTCATTCCATCTTTTTGTAAATCAAATTACTTATTGTCTAACGACAGGTGTAATATTTTATGGAAGAAATAAAAAAAAAAAAAACTTTTCATTCGAATCATTTGAAATTTCTGTATACAATACATTTCTGTATCACAATACAAATACAAAAAATTCAAAAAAAGTTGTACACAACATCTAACAATCGTTGTACACACATCTAACAATCGAGCAAGTTTTGTTTTGGACAATATTTTGATTTTTTCTTTTTTTTATATGAAGAAAATATTTAAAAGAAATTTTTTTTTGCTAAAAACCTTCCCGTAGTGGATCCCTATAATATGAAAAAAGAACGAATAAAATTGGCCTCGTATCGGCCCAAAAAAATGCGGACGAACGAACATCATTTCATTTTTATATATATAGATATAAATAAATGTGCGTCAAAACAGAACTTTGAAAAAACCATATTTGTATGCGGTTTTATCGCGCACCACTTTGGGCTGCCCTATTTTTGTACGAACGCACGCATGAAGAATCGTCTGAGTAAATCCAAAGAAACCAGCTGATTAAATGTATGCGTGTTAGGTTCAAGATGAGCAGGTGCTCCGATTTTAATCAGGTACTTGGTAAGAGAAAACGTTTTCATTTACTACTATAGGGTGTTACATTAAGAAACTATGAAATTTGAAATTTTTGTAAAATTTTTAAATTTGAGAAAAACCCCAAATTTATTTGAAAAGTTCTAATGTTTTTTTTATTGCTAGAAAGTGTGCGGCAAATAGATTGCGTGCGGACAAATAAATTGCATGGCTACATCGTGATGTTGCTCCCAGCACTCGTTGACCCTTTGTTGGTTCGATTCTTTCACTGACGTTTTGGTATTACTCAAATCTCAATTCTGTAAATTCCTGGTTGAGTAGCCTCTTTTAGTTTTGGAATTGTTATTAATTGCTATTAAACGCATTATCTTTGTGCAGAGCCCACGACTTATCTTTACACACTTTTTTGTTTTTTCTTTATTATTTTACGGAACTCAGAAGAACGTGAAGGAATTAATGTTGACTAAGACCCTAATAATGTTAAAAAAATAATAACGGCAGCGTATTTCCACCATGAAAAAGCTGCTCCAAAAACCATCAGCTGTTCGAAGGCGGCATAAAACTGTAATTCACTTTGCGCCAAAGGCCAGCAAGTGCCAGCTGTTAGCGGGAAGTTTTCTCTTTCGAAAGCAGTTCCCCTCGCTTCTTTAAATAAATCAGTATAGACTTTGCCTCCGTTCGTTGCTGTTTTTTTTTTAATTTTTTTTAGATCATCGGAAAAATATGAAGTGTAACAATAGAATAAGGAGCAATTATTGAGAAATTTCATATAAAATTTAGAAAAGCCGCCCCTGAAATTTAAAATTTACTGAAAGAAGTGTTTGGTAATGGATATTTATCGCGTATATGTCTTTTCGAGTGGCTTAAGCGCTTAAAGACGGTAGAAGAGGCGTTAACAATGATTCACGCCCGGGGTTGTCTTTCCATGTCAAAAACTGAAAACAATTTCGAAAACATTAGATATCTATTGCGTATGGGACTAAGTTTCCGTCCTTTCTTAGCCAAAGTTACGAATTATTTAAATAATATATGATATTATGTAAAGTATGTGCCATTGAAAGCTACAACTTTATTCAATCTTGCAGGCAGCATAAAGATTCCTCAGATGAAAAATTCGAGTGCATTTGACTTGATCCATTCATTGAGCCAGTTTGCGATGCTCTCGTAAGAAGTGAACCGCTCTCCAATAAGAGTTGACTGCATTGATTGGGACAGATGGTAATCCGAAGGTGTAATGTCTTGGGAATACAGCGGGTGGGGCAAGATTTCCCAATTCGGTCCCTCTAAATATTTTTGGGCCGATTCGGTAACGTATGGCCTGGCGTTGTAATGCTCGATTCAAACACATAAGATGCAGTCGAATGCAGAAAATCTTTTCGTTTCTGCCATTCAAGAAGGATCTCACTCGTTACCAAATGCTGCTCGATATCCCCTTTCTTTCAATTGATGTGGCACTCAGTTACCTGCTTTCTTGGCCATTCCCATCGTGTGCAAACGTTTACCGATGGTTGATCTGTCAACATCCAACTGTTCAGACAATTCATCAAGGGTTCGACATGCGTCTTCATCCAATAATTGTAATTTAGTATTTTCGAATTTTTTCGGTACCCCTTCGCGAATCTTTATCACTTACTTCGAAATTGCCACTTTGAAAGCGTCGAAATATTGGTCAACGACAATTTTCAGCCGCACTTTTCTTTAAAAGATAATAATAATGAATGACTTCCCGCAAATGCTGTTTTTTCGGGACTAACGTATACATTTTTGACGTCAGATAAAAAGTGACCTTTACGCTTCAAACGAATGTCAACTACTGCGATCGAGATGTCACATATATACCTTCAAATAACCAGTATATTACTAGAGCGAACACAAAAATTGTATCAGCAGCGACCCCTCTTTTACGAGGGCGGAAACTTATTCCCATACCCAATATTTCGATCTGATTCTTTTGCTGAGTTTTATATATAAAATTGGAGCTAACACTTTGTTGTTGGGTGTTTGGACAAGCTCCTCGTCCAATTTGCGGGATACGTTTTGATGTTGCTCCACAACATAAGAACAACATTGGACCTACAGTTTTAAGTCTCCGAAAGGTAGATAATTTGATGTTTTTTTGGTTCAAATATTCCACACAAAATTTAAGGGGATTTACCATTCAAAATGTAGGTTTATACGAATTTTTATAAATTTAGGTCAACTTGAGTCAAAATTAAGATATACAAAAAATTCAGACATTTACGGGCAAACGGCAGGTGGTCCAATATTCACAGCTCTTCCTCTTTCATACTTGTTATACCGCATTCTCGCTTGTTTTCGTCCCATTTTGTGGCGCAGTGTTATCATTAAATAATTGTCTAATTAAAATAAAATGGATATTGTAACAGGAAGAATTTTTTGAGACAAATGTGTCAAATTGACCGTAATCCCACAGATGTGTCCACATATGTCTGCATATGCATGTATATGCACGCATACACACTTACAAATGTAATCAAATGGCAAATCAAGAAAGATTGCATAACTGTAAATAAATAAGGCAAGTCAAGAAAGTCGGCAGCAGCCAGATGTGTCGCGCAAAGCGCTAAGCATAACGCTGCAGTGCGCCCGGTGCAAAAAGTAAAATTAACAACAACAACAATAACAACAGCGCGTGCATGATTCGTAAACAAAAACCGGCATTTGTTGGTGTGATTTTCTCTCTCTCTCTCTCAATGCTCCGTTTTCATCGTTTACACTGCAGCAACACATTTCAAACAGCTGTTCGACACCCGCTGTAACGGTAATTTGCTGTGGTTGTTTGACTTCTTTTCTCTTATCATTACTCATGTTGCACTAACATTTGCAGCCCATGCATACGTACACATGCACATGCACATACATATCGACTATAGATATAGCTGCTGCAGTGGACCACTCTCGCTGCTTTCAAATACCCGCCCTTGCCCGACAGGCATTGTTACAGTGTTACTACACAGCAGCATTTGCTGGTTAAAGTTGTTGTAAGTATCTTTACCAGACAATGATTATGTCTTTCGCGGTTGTTGTTTGCTGGAAAACTTGTGAAAATTACTTGTAATTATTTGTTGTTTCATTGCTTTTTTCTTCGATTGGTGAAGCTGGTTGATGGCTGCGGTATGGCAGACAACATTGTGAGCCGTCAACACGATATTTTTGGTTTAGTGTGTTACTAATGCCATGGCTTGCCTTATTTGTTGTTTTCTCGCGATGTTGTGGTTATTGCTGATTGATGAGATAACATGACAAACGGACTAGGATGTTCCATATTTAATTTTACATACAGGCATAAAAGTACGCTAACACTGCTGGGTGGGTAGTTACAATTACATTATCTAATGCATTTACTACTTTTACGATATGTTCGAGTGCCATGGCCAATGTGAGTTAGTGTTGAAAAAATCAAGTGGAGCCTTTAGTTGCGGTCATGCCCACCACGAAATGGTAGAAAAAGTGGTTTTCTAACGTAGGCAATGGCAAATCTTCGAAAACATTTCTGCCTTTCTGAAATATCTTAAAACAGTAGGCCAGTATTTGGGGAAAAGCTCAACCAAACACCACAAAGGTTGTATGTGATGGATATTTTTATAGAGATATATACCTTTTTTTTCAAATACAAAAAAATTATCAATGCTGTGCCAGTATTTTTGTTAGCATGCAAATTTTATGCCATTTAATATTAGGGTTGCTACTGAAGTTTTTAGATAGGCGATTAAAAATCAACTTTTATAATCGACAATGACATTATTGTTTTCCAAAATATTGTCCATGAATATCAATATACTTTTGCCAACGTCTGAATGGATTTTCGAAGGTGTCAGCTCGAGTTTTTCTTTGAGCGATTATCATATTATGCAGTGACCAGTATGAAAAATCTTTTTGACAACCTAATTTGTATGCAGTGTTGAATGTAAGTTACACGACGATCTTGTAATTTGAGTTCCAATATCCCACCTTCGCTCGAATCTGGCTTGAGGTCTTAAGAAGCGACCACCTTGGCTCCTTGGCACCACAAGATCTACTCAAATTTCTTCGGAGATCGGGTAGATTTAAAGAAATTAAAAAGGGAATCCAAGTGTAGTACAATGGACTTAACTAATGTCTGAGCGCTGCACTTCCCAGTTGTCCCAACAAAAAAAAAATCAGTTCACAGACAGCATATATTTTTTCTGTCACAAGTACCGATTTTGGATGACCATCGTTCGAAATGCTTGCGATCAAGATCGGATAATCAGTGTAAACGGTGGTGCGAGATGCAGCTTCATCAAAGTGAGTTTATCGGTGCAAAATTTTATGGTTTGTTAGGCTAGAAATAAATAAAACATTCTGAGCACGGTTGCCATGAAAAATGTCGAAACTTTATGGTGGCAATTCCAATTGCCATAAGAATCGAAAAAATAACATTGGGGGCTTAAAACGGATTTATTCTTCTTTTCAAAATATTTTTTATGATGATCAATGCACGCTTTGCATTCGTTTGAACTAATTTTCGAATTACTTTGCACAGTCGCGTGTCCAAGGAATTTTTCAAATTGTGAAAGATCCAAAGCGAACACACCTTTAGTATACAAGGTGATCATGCAAAATATTTTTACTGTTCGTCATATTATTACACAAAGATGCCTCAATCAATCGCGCATAGCTTCGATATTTTCTGGCGCAACAACCGATTTTGGATGGCCTTCCCGAAATTCTTCGGTGAGCGAACATCGACCACGGTTTGATTCTATGTTTTTTGCCAAGATGAATTTTGGAAGCCACTGTAAACAACGTTAATATGGCTCACTCACCAAAACGTTCTGCGTGCTTTTAAGTTTAAACTTTCCAATGGAAACGTCAGATGGCGCCTGACAACACAAGAAGTGTTCAAGACCAGAAATATAGAAATATAAGTAGCAACCCTTGTATCTTAAATCTTACGTATCAAAATACATATTCAGTGTTTTGAAAGTCACCCAATCGACCCTTTATTGTACCCTATTTTTCAGTATAATCAGCTTTACTTCGCCAATAACTTTAATACCCAATGTTGCCGTCCAAGTTGTCAATCGTACTTGGTTTATCAACATAGACCAGTGACTTAATGTATTTCCAGAAAATGTTATCCAAAAGGCTCATATTTATTGATCTATGCAACCAATTGGCAATTCCATTTCTTGAGTTGATTCAGCGAGCCAGAAATGAGCATCATGGTAATGAGAACGAAGTCAATTTAAAGTTTTTTTCACAGATTGTGAATTTGCAAACGTTTTGCGAGTGACATATTGAATGCCTAACCTATGATTTTTTTGTACAGCATAAAAGAAGAGAAGATGCCGACACTTTTCCAATAAACGAGAGATATGTTTACTTGTCAGCGAGCTCTATGTGTCAATGCCGAACAACATTTCTTCAATTATTGAAGTCAGATTTTAAACAAAACGTTCTACTTATAATTTCGTTCGTCAGCATAATTATCTTATACTTTTCAACCAGGTTATCAAATTTACTTTACAAATCGTAAGCTCCGTACGCAAACTAAAATCACATTCTAAAAGTGGGATGGTCTTCTACTAAACTCTACCTCTTAACAAGGCAGACGTTTGCCTTGACTTAACACAATCGGTTGCCCTGTGGCATAGAGATAAATTTTGCTCCAGCAATGGATTTCGAATTAGTAAATTCAATGAACCACGTGATAGATCAGATATTTTCACTTTAGGTGTGGTACTGCATTTAAATAACGAACTCACAGGTATATTGATTCATATCTTCCGCCGACATCCTCTCCATTCCTATCAGCTGCTTTTTCCGGAACTTATACTAGAATTAAACACTTAGTTTTGTCTACAAAAAAGGATGCATAAATTCAATGACTTTAAATCGAGTTGGCTATTGTTTTACACCACCAAACCACAGTTCAGAAATTTCATTTATAAAGTAAGCCTATTTCGTTCTACTCAGATTTGCCTCTTTTTCTGAATTCGTTTTTAATTTGTATACTTTTTCACCTGAACAGTATTTTGATTTTAAATAAAGCTTGAAAAAGCTCAAAATTTATAACTAAATCACTTAAAATAATATTTAATATTTTATTCTGTACCTTATAAATGTATCACTGCAATATCGAATCTCTGCAAAATTTTGTAATTGTTGATTTTATAGATTTCACTTTTTAAAGCAAAATGTGAGCATTTCTTTTCCTTTTACAGTTGCCACTAAAAAGAAGCTGGCTCAGCACTTTCGCAACACATTCTTGATTTGTTTTTTTTTTCTTTTTTATGCTTTTCACTTCGTAGATACTTTTATGAAACGATATTATTGTGTCTATAAGGTGTTACGCCGCCGCACCACACCATACATATCCATCAAACGGTTATTCAACTTATACCCAAGTAGACTCTAACGAAAGCTGAAGCAAGACAAGAATTTAATAAACTTTGAATGGGGTAAAGAATCAAGTGAGTAAAAGGTAGCTAAAAAGTGGTAGGAAAAATAAGATGAAGGAGAAGTTGAGAATGAGATGATGACCAGCAGAACAAAGTGTTGGTGATGGTGATGTAGGAATCAGCATGACAGCAATAATAGTGCAGCCATGACTGGCGCCTAATTAATAAGCAGTGCCGTTGAGTGCCAACGACAGCAGCTGCGGCTCATCTTTCTGGCCTGGCCTTGAATTTATTTCGTTTTTATACCTTTTCTTTTATTTTTGCTTTAGTATTCATATGTATGTATGTATGCATGTGCTGGGTTTTCTCAGCAGTACCAGCTGCAGATAAATAAATAATTTGGCTTCTGTTGCAATCTTGGAATCAATATGTATATTTTTTTAATTTTGCGGAAATTGTTGTTGGTTTTAACTTGAACTGGGTACAATGCGGTAACCCAATTTAAATCAGTGCATATGCCACCAAAAACAAAGCTTGTTTCGAGCAATTTGATTTTGCCATTTACGTAGAGTAGATAACACCGGTTGATCAGGCTTAGCGTAGTACTTTTTGTTTTACAAATTTTTATTACAACTTCAACTCCTGATACAATCCTCATTCACAAAAACCTTTTTTCTTCTTGGCACATAGTCAGAAATGCGTATGTTGGAAGACGCCTTTCTTTGCCTCTCGCTCTTAATTCGTACATTACGTCATTTTTTTCTTTTGAATCGTTCCTAATAATTTCAATAGCTTTAAGATGGATTGCTGTAAGTTCTTCTATTTTGCTGGTAGGTGTCTTCACATCGAGTAATGCCTTTAGTTTTGTGTCTTCAAACTTTTTCGGACATTTCTTATTTATCGAATTCACCAATCAAACCATGCGCGAAATGTTTAATCAGTTGGAGCATATCCAGCACACACTTCGCCTGAAGTAGAAACAGGTTGACCTAAAATGCCAATAAAAACTGAAAGCGGTGATTTGTTGTCCATTAATAGTACATTAAAAATCCGCTTGAATTAAAATCCTAGCTGATCCTTTTTTCGAGATAACTGGATTTTAGCATTTTCAAAAATTTGTTCATACTTAAGCGATATCTTTCCTCACCATCTAACGAGATAATATCCTGGCGCGTTTTCTTTTTATGTGGTATCCCCTGTAGGCCTAATCCACTTCAAAATTACTAACTTCTCCCTATAAAATTAATGTAGGAATGAAATTAATAATAACTTGGGCATGTTTCTATAAATGCTGTGAAGAAAAAGTAACAACCGCTTTTTTTAAACGGCTGGAATATGAAGAATCATTTATTAAATTTATTTTGAATCTTTCCCAAAATTTTAAAAATTCTCTGTGAACAGATTCACCAGCCTGTTCTGACCACAAACCCAGACTATCGTTGTTTAATAATGACATGCCCTCTTTCAAGTGATCAAGAATAATATGCAGTTTTAGAGTCTGAGATGTTCCTGTACTTTCTAGATCTTTGCGAAGTTGTTTTAAGTTCTCATCTAAATCGGTAATATTTGCACGTTGCGTGGAGAAACAGTCATGTACAATTTTATTCATTGTCCTAAAAGCAGCGACGTATGGCTGTAATTTCAAAGGACCAACATGCTCGCAAATTTCAGGGTCAAGTAGTTTATCCGATTCTTGCAGAAGTTTTCGGCAGGCATTACCCTCGAAAATTTCACCCTGATAATTTTTTGCTACTAACTTCAATTTTGATGTCCAAAGCAGAGCCTTTTCTCGCACTACAGCAGGGACTATGCCGTTCCATAATAGGTGGTTTGTAAATCCTTCTAAAAGATGAAGTTCAGGCAAAACACATTTCTGAAGAACGTACATGTTGATGTCATCTTCTTCTTCATCAATAAGGACATCTTCATTCTCCGATTCTTTTTCATAAAAAAGAGAGGCATATTTATTGTACTGTGGCACTCCTTAGCATACTTTTTATCTTTGCCAAAAAATTTAAATTTATTGTAATCATCATTTATATTTTTGAATGTTTTCAAAATTTTATTATCTAAGTCAAATTCCATCAATTTTTCTTTATCGGCACCACCACGCAATTTTCCAAAACTTTGCAGTTCACTCAAAGTGATGAAACAGTAAGGGCAAGGATACGTTGCTGTTGCAGTTTGCTGTCCATTCATAATTAGTATAAGTTTTAAGTCAGAGCTGAGTTTAAAGGGTATCTCGTTGACTTTTGTCAATTCAAATAAGGTCTTAACATTTTCGTAAGTTTCCTTAATTTGAGGAACAATTGATAATATAATTAATCTGTAAACGCTATTTAAATTCTGTTTCTTGGACATACTCCCACCAGTGGAGTATCGAGATCTTTTACTTTCATTGAAATTCGAATCACATTCTTCTCCTTCTGTTAAAACTGTTATACATAATTTAAAAAAGCCTTGACCCCCATCTGCCAACAATTTTATTTTAGCGTTTTGGATTTCTTTAATATCCCGATGGTCAAAGATTGGGTTAATAAGATTTGATGCATTAGCATATACAACAGGTCTATTAACCATACCTTCTTTGGATTCAAAAGTGTAAATAACTTCTTTATAAATATATTCCAATAAATTCGATTTTTTACGCATATGTTGTTTATAGTTTTTTGGAATGGATTTTCTTTCAGCAAAACTTTTAATGAAATTGGTAATTTTATTCATTTGATTTTGAGATGCTCCAGTAGTCGATTGGAATGTGTCTAACCCTTCAGTATTAAAAACAAATTCGTTTTCAATTTTTTTATTCAAAGTTACCCTCATTTTAGACCCTGTTGTATTTAATAAAATATCACCATCGTTCGTACTTGCTTCGGAACTTTTTCGTAAAATCGTTGTTACTACTTGGTTTTGTTGCTTTTCTGGTAGTTTTTCTACTAAACTCAGGGCGTTTTCACGAGCACGAGATGAAGCAGGACCTGCGCCACAAGAATGACGCACACCTTTGCCAATTTTTTGAAAACATTTGCTGCAAATGTTCATGGACGTTCTCTTTTCAGCAGTACTATGTCCACTTGTAGAGGGAAGTTGAGCATTTGAAGCAGCTCCATAAAGACCACAACTTTCATCTATTATAGTATGAAAAGTGCGTACATGACCATTGCCCTTAACTATTTTAGAGTGGCCTTTGTATCGTGCCGTTAGACATATAAAACAATTACAATCATAAGTTGTTCTGGTTTCTTTTGCTAACTTCATGTCCTCGTAGTTAGGCATTGTTGGAAGTGGCCTCTTTGCATTACTCTTCTCTCGTTCCATTATAGTTTTTCGACAAGTACTACAAATGCTAATGGGAAATTTAGAATTGGACTCGTCAAAATTATCGTTGACATGCTTTTTAATTAAACCAGCAAGATTTTCAGTAATTAAAAATTGTGATCTTTGACGGTTGCCAAAAACGATTTTTTTACCACATGTTGCACATAATTTCAACCTATTTTCTTCGTGATCGCATTTATGATCTAAGTGAGTTGAAAGAATAATTTTTTCCATGATTTTGCAGACCATAAATAACGAAATTTCTGAAGAGATTACTTGTTACTGATGAACAAGGTACAAATGAAAATGAGCGGCTATGAAAAGAATAGGCTTCTATTTTCTGTTGCCGGAGTGCCCGGTATACAATGCGCTGCATAGCCGTGATTTTTTAAACTAATTTTATTTGATTAATCGAAATAGCGACTTTAGTGCTTTATCACGTATGTATATGGGCACACACACAAACACATACACTTGCTCGTTTAAATAATAGCACCGCCAAGATACATTATCGCTTAATTATGAAAAAATTTTCGAAAATGCTAAAATCCACTTATCTGGAAAAAAGGATCAGCTAGGATTTTAATTCAAGCGGATTTTTAATGTACTATTAATGGACAACAAATCGCCGCTTTCAGTTTTTATTGGCATTTTAGGTCAACCTGTTTCTACTTCAGGCGAAGTGTGAGCATAAGCCTTCGAAGTATTCAATGCGCACTTTTCTTAAAATAAAATTATTTGCATGTATCTAAGTCAAGTCGACATTTTCAGAAATGTAAAAATATGCGTTTTTGCACTTTTACCAAATATTTTTAACTAAAAAGTGAAGTTTAATGGCAGTATTTTTTTTACTATGTTGGAGTATGCCTTATGAAACACAAATAATAGTTTACTCATAACTTTTCGGTTAAGTTGCCCTTTCAATTATTTTTTTTTAAATAATTTTTTCTTTAAATAATTTTTTATATTAAATTTTTATTTCAATAACATTTTTTCAAATTTATTTTATTTTAGATTATCTTATTTAATTTAGTTTAATTTAATTTAGCTTTAGTTTTAATTTATTTTAGGATGCTTTTAGGATTTTAAGAAGATTTTTGCCCGCTTTTATTTTAGATTAACTTGATTTTATTTAATTTAATCTTATGAGAAACTTTTTTAATATATTTTATTTGATTTCATCCCTTTTTAGTTTATTTTGACTTATTTCTTTTTTTCTATTTTATTTCATTTTAGATTATCTTATTTAATTTGAATTTAATTTGTTGTATTTTATTTTAGATTAACTTGATTTTACTTTATTTTATTTTGTAATAATTTAATTAATTTTATTTTAATTTATTGTATTTTATTTTACTTTATTTTTTCTTATTTAATTTTATTTTATTTTGCTTAAATTGATTAAATTTTATTTTATTTTACTTTAATTTAATTTATTTGTTTGTTTCACTTTATTATTTTTTTATTTACTTTATTTTATCTGAATTGGTTTTATTTTATATTATTTAAGTTTATTTTTTGTTTTATATTATTTAATTTTATTTTATATTTTATATTACTTAATTTTTTATTTTACTTTATTGTATTTTATTTCATTTTATTTTTATATTTCGTCTCATTGTAGTCTGGCTTTTAAACTCCACTTGATACCATTTCTTTATTTCTTTTCATCTTCATATCCATTTGAATTTGAATACAACACAAAACACAAGCATAAATCAAGTGAAGCGCGATAAAAATTTTTCAAGGTTAATATGATGTTTTTCCCTACAAATCGCAACTGTGTTGAATTTCAAAATAAACTTTTGCATATAAAAGTGATTGCAATTTTAAATTATATGCTTTGATTTTTTCAACATTTGCACATATAATTTGTTACACTTTTGGGGGCCTCCAAATTTCGTACTTTGATTTATCACTATAAAGCTACAATTAAGTTTTTTGTTACATATTGGCGCACACACGCACTTATACCCGCATTATTTTGCTTTCAATCTCATTACAACACTTCAGATGAGTTGCTAATATTTCAATTATCTATTTACAATGACATATGAAGCATATCACCAATTATTTATCATAAAATGTTAACCATCATTTACACACATATTCACATATACACAAGTAATCACTTTTATAAATATTTGCCAAATAATTACTTTTACGCGAAACACTGATTTCTTTCGATCACCAACTCCGTTGGTCTTTTACGTTAGATGTTGGCCGACCAATATTTTAATAGTACACGCGCCAAATGCCACAAGCAAACAACAAGCGCTTCACAGCCGAACCGCAAGTCAATCCAGATGCCACCGTAAACCACCAGCGTTCAGTTTGATCTGCTGGGCGGGCAACTCGACTACAATTTACAACCGGCGTTCAGTGTACGCGATTCACTCAATCGTGGTCTCATCAGCCTAGTGCTCTTGAATTCACTCGATTTGTATTGGAACAGCTGTGAGCATTTTGTATGACTGGTGAATATTAAGCGTGGGTAATTATTTGAGTTTCTTGCTTACTTCTCTCTTTTGAGTCGAGCTGAACTCAGTTTATCCTATCAACTACTCTCAAGAACGTCAACAGTATTGTTTACTCATCAAACTCTTTTAAGTGTCTGGTTCACTGTTTGTTGGTTGCTTGTCAACAATTCGGTCACTGTTTGTTGTTATGGTAATGTTTAAGTTTTTTATAATTATTTTACTTTTTATTGCCTGGTTACCAAGTCATTAACATACACAGTCGATGTATTAATCTTATTTAATTTCTTTCAGTACATAACACACACAATTTTCTATTCAGTTTTTCGCATTTCAATGCATTTTATTATACACTTGCAATTATTATTGCCCACCCATTTGGTTGTCGTTTTTAATGATCATGACTGGGTTTTGCATACGAAAGCGTTCGTTTTGCAAATTTATGCAATTTTCTTAACATCAGAACCCTTCCTTGTGCGTATATAACTGTACTATTTCTAGTGTATTTATTATTGACAAATGCAAGGATAAACTGGTTTTGAAGTTTCCTCCGAATTTGGCCATTGTCTACCACGAGAGAAATTTTCCTTTTTTTAGCTGGTGTTATATTACATGGAATGGAAAACTCTAGATCTCGAATAGAAATGCCGTTGCAAAATTAAATTTTTTACGATTATGTTAAGAACTTTATATTCTTAGACATCATTCGAAATTTAATAATCATTCATTCATTAATAATCGAAGAATGTACAATCGATTTTCTTAGAGGGGTTGTAATTATTTACGAAATATCGAAAAAGGTGAGTTTCGAGTTTTGATTAAATCTTGGTTTCGGATGGGGTACAAAGACACCATCCATACCAAAAAGTGGTAGCATAAATGTTATCCCACAACTACACTCTAAATTTCAACCGTTCAACTCTTAAGTTGCGAAATTCAGACGTAGTCGCACCAGTGCTTTAGGTGTCGAACTCAGTGGACATCCTTTTGAGACCACTACTAAAAGTGAAGTTGCGTGAAATAGCAGAAGACCAGAGACCGTTAAGCGTATGAAAATGAAGGTAACTAGTCTGAAAATAAAAACATGTTGGCGATTCTTTGCAAACTGCTTTGGCAATGGTCAAAGTGAAGGATTGTTTTTTTCCTTGTTCACTCCTCTCGGGAGCATAGGGCCTCGACAAGACTCCTCCATCGTGCACGGTTCTGTGCTATTGTTTTTGCATGCACCGTCCCATGAGATGTCGACATCTGCTAGTTCTCGCAACATCGATCTTTTCCAAGTGTTTTTTGGTCGACCGCGACCTCTGCGCCCTTGCGGGTTCCAGTCCAGTGCCATTCTCGTGATGCTATCTGGTGGTTTTCTCAATGTGTGACCTATCCATCGCGATTTTCTGCGTTTGATTTGCGTAAACATGGGAATTAGTTCGCTATCCTCCGTATTATCTAGATCTGGCTTTCAAAGACTATTTTTATTTGTAAGCATGGCGGGATTTCTCCAGAGAAAATGTGTACACTCCGTATGCTAAGGTCATTGTCGAAACAGGTTAGGTTAACGGTTATTGTGGTTTTTACTTCAGTTATCGCAGACAAATGTTACTTTTCAGAGCAGACAATTCACGAAAGATAGCCCGAAGATTTTTGATTTTTACAAGTATTTCCAAAATTTCATAGTAGGACTATATACTGGAGATCCAGATACCCGGGCTCTTTATAGTTCAACTGCTCAAATGTTTGTTTGAAATTTTCGAGCTTTTGAACACTTTGAGCAATTAAACAAAAATCGTAAATTTGTCAGCATTTCTTTCGTTTTGCAACTAAAATAAATATAATTTGTACAAATATTTTGTAAAACCTACAAAGAAAGGGCTGAGAAAAAAGTCGAAATAATCCAAAGTATTGCTAGAACTACTGGAAAAAGCTCGATATATAATTTTCGAGTAATGATCATCGAACAGAAGTTTTATTCATTTGCCCGGGCTCAGAGTGCTCCGACTCCATACAAACAACGAACAAATATGTATAGAAAGAGTGGTCCGAAGTTGTTTAAGCTGTATTCCTTAAAGAACTACATCACCCTAGGTTAAAAAATTAAATCGGAAAAATCGACCGGTTACCAATTTTGAAGAAATCTAGTTTTTTGATGTGGAGGTAAAATAAGGCATAATTATTGTTTCAGTCAGAACAACACTATTGTCCTAAAATTAAGAAAATAAAACGAAAATATGAGATCATGATATATTCATTGTGTATTAGGTACCAGTTTCTGAGCTTAAATCCTCAGAGGAGGAACTTATATTTGATGTCCGGGCTGTTCGAAAATTTTTAAAATCTGTTGTTTTGAAAAAGAGCCTCTATTTCATCGTACATATAAATGTTTACGCTACTCTTCGCTACTGTAATTATGACATCCTGTCTTATACCTCTTATAAGCTAGAAGGCTGTCAGTGCTTTGAATGTCTTTGTTCAACGTATGACTTCCAAAGGAGTTTACTATTGAGGATTATTGATTTCTTTGTATAGCTGGATTGTGACTTCTTTTAGCTTAGGCAGAACGAGTCCATCAAGCTTCCTCATACTGGTGAAGAAGACAATACCAGTCTTGGTGGGGTTTGCCGATAGCCCATTAGCACAGCACCAAGTGTCAATCATATCCAGAGTTTTCTGCACTTTCCTACAGATGTTCATAAGCGAAGGGCTTGTTACCAAACAGGCAATGTCGTCCGCATATGCTTGTGCGTAGACTCCCGAATCGTTTAAGGTAGTGAGCAGAGGTTCGATCACCATGCACCAGAACAATGGAGACAGCACACCGCCTTGGGGGCAACTTCTATTAATCCCTGTTGACACTAGCAGATCTTCCTCTTGTCGCACCGTGACGATTCTTTGGGCCAACATCGCACGAACCCAATCCTACTAGCACCTCTGCCTTAGTTATAGGTTTATTCTTAAGGAGTCTATACAAATTTAACTCAAAGTCTATTTATTTGAAATTATATAATAACATTATTTTGAACTCTTTTGTATTACAATACTCGTAAAATTTCACCACATTTTTTACTTATCACTTGTTCTCTTGTTAAATGCAAATTTCTTGAGGTATTTGAACTTTGTGTTTATCTTCAAAATACCTGCAAGATCGCCACGCACAAAAACAGTGCGCGTTATCTTTCTCATTTTGTTGATGTTTTTATTTGCTTTCGTAATTAGCACATTTGCATAAATGCGGACACCAACAAAAACCTCTTGAACAATATGGTTTTCTCAAAGAAAGGATGAAAGCAAAAATTATAAATATTAAGTTACGAGTAAAGCGTATTTTTTAACGCTATTGAAAAGGAAGTTTTGCCTTCTGCAATTGGCACAAAACGATTCTTCTACCTTCTCATGTACATACGTTCTTTATTTTGTAGAACTTGAATGTGGTTTTGTATTTATTTGAATGGCTTTGACTGTTGCCTTGGAGTTGTCGCCGCTCAACCCCTTGACTTACTGTGTTTGACTGACGTACGTATTTTCTCGCATGTACTCGTTTTGTATTGGCATTGGGGAACGTGTTTGGCATCGGCAATATGCGACCTTTCATTTAACAGCACACTTCCATGGTTCTTATATGATATTATATGAAGTTAAATAAATCGACAATTTGCATAGTGTGTATTTGTAAAATGTCTAGCTAACTGGCAATTTGGTTGAATGAATGAACGGACGAATGACTAATAGCTTCTTGTGAGTGTATATATGAATGCGTGTATTTGGTATAACTAAAGAGCCGATGCCATTGGGCTATAAATGTTAGGAAAGTCTTTAGAATATATGAAGTGTTTACTGGTAAGCGTGGAGTGATTTTTTTTTTAATTTTGATTAAAAAGTTTGCAATTTGTATGGAAATTTGTCGAATTTTGACAAATCTGGTACAATGTTTGAAACTTCGATTTATATGGATTTGTTGAATTAACTTTTTTTCAATGAAACTTATAGGAAATTTATTTTTATTTAAATTTATTTTTATTAGTGAAAGTCAAAAGAGCAAAAGAAAAGTATTCAAAACCAGTAAAATTTTCGTGCTGTAAATTAAATGCACGCAACCGTATATATAAATATGTAACATAAAATAATAATAATAATAATAATAATAGCATAAATAATTAAATAATATAAATTGAATATAAAACCTATACTGTAAACTTGTTTGTCACTACAGCGCCGCTTCCTTTCATATTACTGGCTTAAAATAAAAAAAATATATGGTATTTCTGGTGATGTTTTTTCTTTTTGCCTTGACTGTTGAGATTTTTTCCACTTAATTAAAAGTTGTGTTATTACGTATTGTCCTTGAATATACAGGTATTTTTGGTTTAAACCGTGACCTCGATCATTTAAGATGTTTTAAATGAAAATCCGATTTACTTATTTTGCTAATTGATGTGATATGTTTGGCAGCTTTTTAGTGATTGGTTGATCACGCGGTTAACAGTCATACATACAGGTTGTACCGAAAAATCTCATAAATATTGTGCAGCGCTACTCATATGAGCAAAACTAATCTTAGTAATAAATCTCCGATTTCCGCATTTAATTATTTAAGCTTAAAATTTTTTTTATTTAAATTTTTTTTTTTATTTAATTTTTTTTTTTATTTAAATTGTTTTTTTTATTTCGTTTTTAAATTTATTAATTTTTTAAATTTTACTTTTAACATTTTTTTTAATTAAACATTTTTTTTTTGACCATTTTTTTTATAAAGGTATAGCTTCTTATCTAACAAAAACCATATAAAATGCCAGAAAATTCGGATAAATTTTCATTTAAATTTTTAGTCAGAGCTTAAACAAATTTGGGTACGCAATTTTAAAACCCATTAAATTTGAATATAATAAAGCGCAAGTTTAAAGTTGCCGGAAAATGCGGTTGATTTAAAAAACTTTTTTTTATTTCTTCTCCATATAAAAACCATATAAAAAGGAGAAAATTGTCAGGGGAAAAATTATCAAAATGCAACAAGAGTTTGGAGTCACTTCAAATTTGCATTTCACTATGATACATTTTTATGGGCTATAAAGCTTTGTATCCGGTTTTTTTTTTTTAATTCTGATAAAAATTTAAAAATGTTTATGAAAATTTGAGGAACTTTTATAAATCTTGTACAAAGTTTGAAACTTTGATTAATTTGGGCTTTATTATTGGGGTTTTCCAATAAGAGATGTTATTTTGATATTCAAAGAAAAATCTATTTTTTAATATAAATGATCGGATGTTTATTTCATTAAAACGAAGGAAGGTATGCTGTTAATAGTAGAAAATGACATCAGGCAAATGACCACCACGACCACGCTTACAGGACAATATCCTTTTCATGAAATTTTCCATAAACGAATTGCAAAGCGGCTGCCCTATGTCTCGACAGCCTCACGAATTCCATCTTTGAGGTCTTGAATCGACCCTGAGCTGTTGGCGTACACCTTCTCTTTCCCGCGGCCCCAAAGAAAAAAGTTACAAGGTGTTAAATCTCAAGATCTCGGTAGCCAATTGTGATCACCTCTTCGAGAGATTGCACGGTCCGGAAGCTTTTCCCGTAAAAGATCAATGGGCACGTTGCTTGTGTGGCACGTAGCGCTGTCTTGTTGAAAATAAACGTTGTCCAGATCAATACCATCCAATTCCGGCCATAAAAAATCGTTAATCATCTCTCGATAGCGCAATCCTATTCAAAATAACACCTGTTATTGGAAAACCCTTTAGAATTAACTATATTTTTACAAAAAATAATTTGAATTAAAAAATAAATAGTCAAAACATGTCAATATATATATATATATATATATATAATAGTTATAATTGGCGCTTACACCCTTTTTAGTGGTGTTTAGCTGCGCTCTTTCTATTTGTGGCGTGCGTCTTGATGTTGATGTCCACAAATGGAGGAACCTACAGTTTTAAGCCGATTCCGAACCGCAGTTATACAATGGCAGAAATACACTCGGACTTTTGGGCCGATCGCTTAAAAAATATCATTTTCTGTCATTTCCGGTGTTTCACGGAGATTCGAACCTACGTACTGTCTGAATTCCGAATGGTAGTCACGCACCAACCCATTCGCCTACGGCGGCCGGAAAATGTATGGGTGCTTATATTTTTGATGCGTGCTTAAAAGTGCTGCAAACACCTTATGGAGAGCAAAACTACTACCAAAGGCTGAGACACCACCCAAATCCATTGGCTCTGTCGCTGTTGCATACCGTCAATTCGTCACGTCTCAGAAGAATTTACCTTCCAACCCTGTGACGCATATTTGACGCCCTCATAACAACCTTAACCTTCTTAAAGAAACTGTAGATACTAGGTTAAGAGTAGAGACCTTATTGTTAGTATTAAGATTAATAAATGATAATAAAATTTTAATGTTAATTTGTTTTATTTTTATTTATTTTGAATTTCCATCTTTTCTCCTTAAAAACGTTTCTCTGACGACATCGAAATAATTTCTGATATACAAATTTTTTTTTTTTTTTTTTGTTTTTTGTTTTTTGATTTTTCATCTTTCCTCAATTGTTTAAATTAAAATATATGAATTTTTCATTTCGAACTTTCGGTGCACTATATATCTGATCACGACCGTACATATGGAGCATAGGCGGTTATACCTTTTAGACATAAAAGATCTTTTAAACTTCCCTGTTCAACATCAACCACTACCACTCTTGACCCTACTCTGTCTTGCTATACCTACATATGTATGTATGAATGTACGTGCACATATTTGGGGAAAACATTACGCCTACTTCATGGATAAAGTCTGGCTAATACTAAGGAAATTGAACACTTCATTTGAATTGCATATTATTTACAAAATACATTTATATGTAATTAAATTTGTACTCACGTACTTGAACTCAACGATATACATATTTTGGTATAAAAATATAAACATAAGCAATTAAAATAATTACCACGCATAGCAAAAGTTCAGTTTCCGGTTTTAGTTTTACCTGTCATTCGGATTGCCAAAATTTAAAAATGAACCACAACACGCAGAGGTTATGAAAAGTGTGAGTACTCGTACGTTGCTCCTCGATTCAAAATACTGGTGAATCAAAATAGAAAAAAAGAACACGTAAACTCTGAATCGGTAATGGTTAACAATGTCTTTGACACAATTCAAGGTACAAAGTATTATACTCGCCGCCGTTGCTGCTAAACGGTCACAAAGAGGTTAAGCAAATCGAAATACCTATCCACAGATGTTCGTAGGTAGATTTCATAAAAGGAATGTATAAAATAAAAATTAAGCGGTCAATATGCTTATTATATGTATGTATATGTAGTTTACACATACATATACATATACAAAAGTACATAGTTAGGTTATGGTATGTAAGTGTTTATATGCAAATTATCTCCATAGAAAGTGATAATCGTCATTGTCCACCGCAAATGACGTATGGCGAAGTGAGTGTGCATTTGATGGATTTAATGAGTGAATGAGTACTTGCTACGGAAATTGAGCACAACCCATAAAAAAATTAATTTTTTTCGTATATGGTATTGCAAATTTTTATTAATGTCATTTACATGTACATAAGTATTAGGATGACCGGATAGATAGAGGACTAAATAAAAGAGGAGTACCAGGAATGAAACTTGACTAAATCTGCTTGCCTTATTAAAGGAGAAGTACTCGTACAAGGATTAAAACTCGACTAAATTGGCATGGCTTCATAAAAGAGAAGTACCAAGATTGAAAATCGACGTATTCTAGGGTTCCCCGCAATGGCTATTTTCTCTTTTATAAAATACAAACAGCAGTCAGGCAAAAAGGTTCAATTTTCATTCTTAGTGAATTTTTAGTGAGGTATAATTTTGAACAATTTCGAACAATTTATAGAACGTTTTGTTTTCCTATTTTTTAGTTAAAGAATGATTGAAGTTTTGAATATATATAGTTTTGAATAAACGCCACATTTTTCTCTGAATGGCGACACTTTTTCGGTGTGAAAAGTCATCATCATTGTTAGCTGGACAACCCTGGTCGGATCTTCGCCTGCTGCAGCATATGCCTCCAGTTGTCTCGGTTTCGTGCATGTGTCCTCCATGCCCGAAATCCCAAGAAGCCTGCGTCTTCTTCTACGCCGTCTATCCATCTAAGCGGCGGGCGACGGCTTATTCTCTGTCTGTGGCATTTACCGAAGAGTATTTGTTGAGGTGGGTAATCCGTGTTAGCCCGCAATATGTGACCTGCCCATCTCAATCTCATGATTGTGGTTATCACAGATGGGTGCGCATATAGTTTTTCGAGTTCATGATTGTAGCGTTTCCGCCACTCGCCTTTATCGCATTTCACGTCAAATTTTTTTCGCAGAACTCTCCTCTCGAAAATCAGTAGCTTCTGTTTATCTGCATCTTTGAGTGTCCACGTTTCACGACCGTATAGCAAGATGGAACTTATAATTGAGCGAAACAGTGAAATCTTTGTTTTTATGTCTAGGAGGTGACTCTTTAGGTGTTGACACAGCGAAAAATAGCAGCGGTTGGCCATAAGGATTATGTGGCCGAAATCGGCAGAAATTTTGTTGTCATGATTAATGATTACCCCAGGGTATTTAAACTCTTTCACTACTTCGAAACCATAGTCACCGATTTTTAGTATTTGACCGACATTGTGTCTGACAGAATCCGCTTTAGCTTTGGCTTCGTTTCTAAACTCATACATTTTGCTGCTCTCTCAATACTTGCGAAGGCTTCTTCCAAACTCGGCAGTGAGGACACGATTATGTCTATGTCGTCCGTGTAAGCAAGCAATTGAACCAATTTAAACAAAATAATTCTGTTTGTGTTTACGGCAGAGCCCCTGAGTCACTTATAAGTAGTCGAATCGAAAAATAATTGACAAATTGCTCCTGTGCATATAAGTTCTGTTTTCGCCAAACCTTTACTCTTTTAATCTTCATAATGTTGAGCTGATAGTTCAGTCATTATTGCTCTACTCTGTGTTGCATTAGTTTAATAAATCTTTTCCATAAAAATTGTGTTCAAAAATTGCTTGGATAAGCAAAGCTTGAACGATTGAAATGAGAACGGCATGTTCCAGATTCCACTTCAGCATATGCGCAGTATTCATCGAAGAGTTTCGTATTGCCTTGTATCACAAATTTTTTATTCGCAGTTTTATTTGAGTTTTAGTCATTATAAATATTTAGAAAAATGTATAAAAATATTACTTTGGAGTTGTGGAATGAAATTACATTACTATACATCCAAATTGTGCATTGAAATCCAAAAGCTCGTTCCTTAAGTTTTTACACTAATTTGAAGTTGTAATAAAATTTATGATTTTATTTTTATAATTTTTAATGAAATATATTTTTCTTCAATATTTTAAATCTATGAATTTTCATATCTAAAATATTCATTCAATATACCCGTATATTGCTTTTATTATGCTTTTTAGCATTCATCATCGCCTTCTTTAATCTTTTTCGTGGTTTCAATTGTTTTAGAAATCCAATCTCTTCCTTCCACCTCAATAAGCGTATCGGTGTCTTTAACAAGCGCTAATATCGTTCAACAACGATTTCCCAACACCCGTTCAGCTTAGCAGCTGCTGCGCCCCTTTGTCACGATTGAACACATTTTTTGTGCATATTTTCTATTTTTTTCTTTTATTTCTATTTGACCTTTTAAAGCTTTAGATCGTACATAAGCAGTATTTTTTTGCGGGTGCGGTGCAATTTTCGTGAACCATTTACTAGTAATAAAAATAAAATAATGTGAATCTTGTACACACACACACAAGTATATTTTCACTACACCTCCCCGCGCCATTACACACTGTAAAGATTACTATTTGTTTTTTTTATTTTTTATTCATTCATCTAATGGCACAACTGCAATGTGACTCGCGAATGACTTTTGTTATGCTAAATTAACTTTACCTTAAATGAATTTCCTGCAAATGGTTTAGGCTGATGGTGTGGTTGTGATTTTTCGGTATTGTTGTCTCCATTGAGCTGCATTGCGTTCATTATTTATGTCGTACTTATTACTTTTATTGCTCCAATTGCTAATTGTGGTGTAATGTCATAATTTTATAGCCACGTTGGTTTATTGCTGAGATGTTTGATAAAACGATTGTTTGACACGTAAAATTATGGCAAGGTATCGTAATATTTGCCAGAAACATGCAGAGTGCCATACTACTGTAGTGTTTTTCAGACTCAGACCTACGCAATTGGACTAACAACTTGGGCTTGAACGAATACAGTAAACAGCAATTTCAGAGTATAAGGGTCCGTAAAATTAGAGCTATTCCGTCGTACAAAGTTTTAGACAGAATATGATTTTGATAAGATGACTGTTATAATGACTATAAATAAGATGACTAATATGACTATTAAATAAATAACGACTGTCTCAAATTACATTTCAATATTTAGATTCTTTAACAGATTGAAGTACAATATTAGATATGCTATAAAAAGTATGAAAGACAATAGGATTTTTGGAAAAAGTGACATAAAAACCGATGCTTGAAATACAGTATCGTCAAATGCACCAAAACTTAGCTTTTAAAAAAATCACTCACATCGAGAACTCACTTAATTACAAAAATATCTAATTAAAATAAACTTCATCATCTCTCATTTCATATTTTGTTTATTGTATTCTACTGCAATGGGCCACTCAGGTGCTAAGTAGTAAACATAAATTCCTGCGCGTTCGTTTCTTAAGTCTTTGGTTACTCAATGACAAATATAAGGCAAATAATCCGGCAAATTTGTTTCTTACAAACCTCTTTTCTCTAATTTCAGCGAATTAACTCTAAAAACTCGTGAACGTACTGCCGAACTGCAAGAGACCTCCACGGAAAGCAAAAGTTTGCGTCAGCAAATTGCTGCACTGAAAATAAGCCGAGACGAAGCCATCGCGGAAAATGGGTAAGTCAAATGCACCACTGGTGCACTAATAACTTATTTTTATCTACTTAAAGTTGAATGTGTATTTCTTGTTGTATGTGTAACAGTGTGAGTTTTTCATCATTTTTGAAGGTAATTATAAAAAAATTAGCCATCATTAAGCCTTTTATAGTGCGCCAAATAGGGCAATTACACAGCATGGCATAAAAAGTCGTAGGCGCCGAAAGTGTTTTCTCAGCACTTTTTTATTTAAATTTGATGTTGTTGCATTTTTGCGTATGTGTGTGAACTTGATTTTCATGGAGTAATGTTTGTATGAGTTGGTATTAAGTTTAAAGTGTGCCGTAATATGATTTTTAATTTGTATGCCCTATTTTAGCCGACTGTCGAATGAACTGGCCGAACGTCAAGCGGAGATTTTGACGCTCAAGAAAAAACTGAAAGATTCCGAATTTGAAATCGAACAATTGAAGCAGCAATTGCGTCAGTATGTGGCGGAGGTAAAGAAAGCGGAGGATTTGCTGTTACATAAGGTGGGTAAATATTTTTTGTTTTTTGTTAAATTTTGTAATTTCAGTGTTAGGTTAGGTAAGGCACCCATTACACCAAGATGGTCTAAATTCGTACCATTGAAGGGGCAAAAGGGGAAGCAGGAAAGAAGAATAGTAAAGGCTCTTTTACTACACAGAAGAGATCCAGGACCGAGCATGACTGAAACTTCTGGATCAGACAGTGTACAGACAGACATTAAACGACATTCATCGAGAGTCTCTAACCACCTTCCTAAACTTCCAACCACCGAATGCCGCCAACGGAGTGCATTGCAGACGATAAGCTTCAGTTGCCTCGAGCGGCCTGTGTAATTTAAGCATAATAACGTTCTGGGTATGGTAGTAGGTTACCCTCCTACTTATCCAGAATCGACGCCGACATACCCAATATACGTCCAGCATGTACCCCACACGATATTAACAACCTATGCACATGCCCTCTTAAACCCACTCACCTAACACCTCTCTTCCTCTGATGATGAACTGCTACCATAATGATGAAGTTCAGCATGCACAAACGTAGAAAAACAGGGAGAGTCTAGTTGTCTAAATTTAATCTCGCGCAAGAAGCACAGCTAAGGAGTAGATGCATAGATGATTCCATCTCATCACATTGTTCCGAAATAAAGAGCAATACCCGATTAAGACACCCGCCACATTCGAGAGTTGAGGCTCTGTTAGGATTTTTCTAGAGCGCTTCCTTAATAAGTCGGCATTCTTGTTCAGCGATAGTTGAGTTTACACCAAGAAGGTGCAGAATACGGCTAATCCAAGGAACCCCAATCTTTTGCATGTACGCCCATCAATGCACAGTTGGAAATGAATTTATCTTGCTCATAAACTTCAAAAACAAAGAATTTAACACCGCACAATATTCGGATTTTTTTATTGTAAAAATATTCACTGATACATTAACTTCAAATGGCTTCTAAACAAAGATTGGTACAAACTCCTTGTGGACAATTCCTTAGGAATCGTAGAAACAAATGAGCGTCGAGTTGATTTTTGACTTCTCCAAGCACGATTTTTTATTGAAAATCATCATTTTTTCGGGCCTCTGACTACCCCTAACACCTTATGTAATACATGCACTCACATTATTTTAAACATATAATTTTTCTATTTAATTTACTTGCTTAGGAAAGGGAACGCGAAGAAATGCTTGAACATTACCGCAGTCTTTCGCACGACGCGGTCATATTGGAGGGCAACAATCAAAGTCTAGAAGTTGAGGCTGCCGAACACAAGTAATTTCTAAAATAAAATATTCTCTATCTATTGCTAATTATAGGCTACTAACTCAACAAGAAGTTTTACTTAATGATCACAACTTCTAATTTCTATATTTTTCTCTATTAACTATTTTGGATTTATGTATGTACGTGCCCGATTTTCGTAGATGTTGTTGTTGCTGTGCCAGGCATATACGCTAAATATTTGCTTTTATATCTATTTGGCTACAAAAGGCATTTGAATGAATACCTCTTCTTAGCAGTATGTAGTTATTTTTATCTTGATTTACACAGTCGTATGTACCAGTTCATGTAACGTAGAAATGCCATGGCTCAAGAAATTAAAAGAAAAAAAATCACTGAGAAAAGAACTTACAGCTATTAACCCCGTTTTCATTTAAGACGCCAGATTAATGAATTAGAAGATGAGATAAATGCATTGAAGAAGGAAATTTGCTGCCGCAATAGGCATATTGAACAACTAGAGGACAAGGTATGCGCTCTATCACGCGTCCCCGTAAAATATAATATAAAGCATTAATCATTTCGGTTTCTTTTTTCAGCTAACTGCGTTAACAGCACAAAGTGCTAAATTAGAACGTCAACTCGAGGAAGCTTTCGATGAACAACGTCTGCTAAAGGTTGATTTGGCTGCGCGTAAGGAGCTTTGCGATAAGTTGGACATTGAAAAAGACAAATTAAATGCTGAGCTCACAGAACTGAATGAGATAAAGCGCAAGGTATGCGATGTAAGATACGAATTTCATCATTGCCGTTGTTCTATTTTTTGTTTTTTTTTTGTATTTTTTCAGCTTGAACGTGACAATGAAAAGCTGCGCGCGGATATGGAAAAAACCACCAACGGTCAGAAGGTCTCCGCTGAAACGCTTGAAGAATTGTTAAGTAAAACACGACGCGATCTTGAGGAGCAAATCAAAGTCGACAGTAAATTAAGTCAGGAATTGGTGCGTTTGCGGCAGCAAAATGACGATTTATTGGTAAGTTTAAGAAGATACGCCAATAATTCACATATAAATCTGATAACCTTTTCGTTCCGCAGCGTGAGCTTGACGCTGAACGCCAACGTTACCATCAGCAGGTGACACTGGCTAAAGAATTTCAAATCCAAAATCAAGAACTACGTCATAATCTCACCGATGATCGTTTCCGCCAAGCGCGTTCGCGTGAGCAGAGTCCGCGCTACCCAGCGCAGACGTTATAAGAATCTTCATAGCCAAACAGACGACGACTGGCAATATTTAAACTCATTTTGTTTAATTTTTTTCACTTAAATAATTTTTTTTTTATTAAATGTCTTACGTTTTTCTTTGTTTTTTCTGCTTTCTTAGTACAAAAATAAAGTGAACAAGAATAAAAAACGGAGAAACTATTAGCTGACTTCGTGAAAATTTGTGAAACAAAACACTCTCCTGGACATACCTGTAACACACTTGTACATTATTTAGACACGTAAAAAAGTACACAAATGCAAAGAAATATTTGCGATACAAACGGAAGTAGCCACTAATAGTTGGTAAATTCATCATCCTCAATTGCTGTATCGCTATCACATATTCTAATCCGATACTCTGGATAATAAAGTGTTACCATATTTAGATATGTTTTGAACATGCAAGGGCAGCCTGTAAATTCTGGTATGCGAGTATTTTCGTACTCTCGGTAGGCATCGAAACAGGAGCGATCTGTGAAATATAAAAGCCATAAATGTATTTTTAGAAATTTTGGCATATCTGTGGATTTTTGGCAAAACAACATAGCTGACATCTAACAGGCTTTGCTTTAAGTCAATAAATTCGGCAATAACATAGAAAAATTTAGTATTTTATTCAACTTTTATTAAGATAGTTACTCAAACTGCGGCTACGAGAGATTAATTTATTAGATATTTTGAGAAAAGCAAGCAATTTAGTGCCTTACGGAGAAAAAAGTGCAAAAACGACTTTAGTTGTTTTAACCAAAGTACACAGCTATTGTAATAAAATGTCACACAAATCATAAACATAATATTATTAAGGTGTTATATACAGTTAGAATTTTCAAAAAATCGATTTTTTTCTATTTTTGTCTTAATATCGTCCGGTGAATATTTTCGAAGGCGTTTCAGACTTAGACTCAGAGCTTTGTCCTTCGATTAATTACCAGATTTAACATTATTTTAAGGAAATCTGTTTGGTTTTTTTATTTTTAGAGGATCCAGTTCGGAATTAATTTTTTTGAGCATATTAAGCTCTACATCTTTCACTTATGGGTATTTTTTATCACTTTCAGAGAAAAAGCAATAAAGTCCCTAAGAGAGTTGTGTAAAGGCTTAAGATATAGTACAAAAATAGTATATTATAAAATTTCGGCACATTTGTTGTGATTTCGTATGCCGTTTCACCTGAGGAGTAGTAAACTTTGGCCCCCGCCCGCATATACAAAGACTTTTCACGATGATTTATCGTCAAAATTCGAACTAAGTTTAAGTACAAAGTTTTGTTAAGACATAAATCCCGATGAAAATTATAGAAAAAATGTTCGCATAAAAATAACGATTTTTTAATTTCATTCATTTTTTATTTAACTCTTAAAGGGTAACTTCTAAGAGTAATTTTACATATTTTAAAGGTAATCTTAGTCATATCAACGTAGTCATGTTGTTGTCGTAGCAGCATTTCCATACATATATGGGGAATGCTGGTGGAGTGACAGTCCTTCGCCGGATATAAATCCGGGTCGTTCCGGTTACGTAGAACCAATTGTCCGAGGAACAATCGACATAGTCATTTTGATTTTTTGTATGAGAAAGGTAGCATTCCAGTTTGCCACGTTACTTTTAATAATAATAAACCTTAAAAAAAAGAAAATAGAGTTCACTATAACAAGCGAATGGGAAAAGAGAAACAGTGTTCGTCCAATCGGCAAAGATTCCCAGTTAAGGACTATGCTAAAGCGATTTAAAGCAATTAACCTTTTTGGTATAATATTTTTTTAATGAGCTATAATATCTTAAAAATATATCGATCGCTACAAAATTCACGAAGTTATAAGTATCGGGTGTTTTTTAGCCGCATGAAAACTATCGATAACTATGTTTGACAACTGAGAATAGCAAAATGTGTTCACATTTCTATTCAGTAAGATTGTGGAAACTTACTTTGAAAAAAAATTGTTCGCGAAGTTCATAGAGCGGCATCTGCCCTTACGGTGTGAGCATCGAGCCATGCTGACTGAATTTTTGTTTCCGAAAATGAATCAGCTAAACATCGAAGGCATTTGGTTCCAACAATGTATCGCAACTTTCCATACAGCGCGCCTAATAATCGGTTTATTGGAACATTCAAGCCACCATTGAGGCCATACGGCCAGATTTTTTGGAAACAGTAGTCAAAAATTTAACTGATCGAATGAATCGTAACTCGTAGCCGTGAGGCAGATATGCCGTATATCATATTCCGAAAATAAATACCATGATTTTATCTACCAGATCATAATAAAACGTATTCATTCCAACAATATTTCTGTTCGTATTATTATTTCGTCTGCCGTAGCCGGTGTCTGGTACGTGACTACCATTCGGACTTCAGAGAGATCATAAGTTCGAATCTCGGTGAAACTCCAAAATTAAGAAAAAGTGTTTTCTAATAATGGTTACCCCTCGGCAGGCAATGGCAAACCTCTGAGTGTATTTCTGCCATGAAAAAGCTCCTCATAAAAAAATATGCGCCGTTCGGAGTCGGGTTGAAACTGTAGGTCCCTCCATTTGTGAAACAACATCAAGACGCACGCCACAAATAGAAGGAGGAGCTCGTCCAAACACCTAAAATAGGTGTACGCGCCAATTATTTATAGTTACTCAGAACCAAGCCTTTTTTCACCGAATTAAAAAAGTCCTCTCACCTCTTGGCGTTTGTTCAAGCATCGCACTTCGATCTTGATTTTGAAAATTCGTTTCTATGAAATGTAAGAAAGTGGTACTGCTATAGCTCATTAATGTAACATTTTAATTAAAAAATAATCACCTTCCGCACGCGCATAACAAGAGGGATCGCAATTTTCGTACTGCAGTAAATTTTGTTCCAAGAATTTTACATGCGGCTGTGGCATATATTGTGGATATTGTGGCATTTCTTGCGCACATCTGGCTTCCTCCTCCGGCATTTCCTGATGTGGTGGCATTGTGGCATTGAAGCGTGGCGTGCGTCGATCCATGATGTTGGGATAGCGTGGATGTTGTTGTAATGATTTCGGAGGTGGATGTTGCAATCCATCTGCCCAAGGAGACATATTGTTGCAATCACTTAATGGTTGACCAGGAACGACTTTCTTTTCATACCGCCGTGGCAAAAAGAATTTCTTGTAGCCTGTACTCTGCGAATATTGATTTTGTTGTTGCTCTCGTTGTTGTTGTTGTGCGATTATGGTGCGTGTTTTCTCGGAATTGGTGATTTCCATCATTTCGCACCACTGATCATTACTGAAATTTACTTTGCCATCGTACTCCTCATTCTCCTCATCACATAGAAACTTGTAATTGCTTTGTGGACTTTCGGAATCACAATTTGAATGCAAATCTTGACGAGGTGAACCACGTACACTCGAACATGGCGCCATACATAAACTCTTAGCTGTTTCTTCGGACTTTCGGCATTGTTTGGGCATTGGTACATATTGTGGGGCGCAACGATCCTCTTGTCCTCCAATGTTCGTGTCCGAGTATTGCGTTCCCGTCGAACGCAGATATATGCAATTTTTAGATATTCGCGGAGATGGGCATGGTATATAATTGCCAGTCGCTGCATCTGGCTGCAGCGCTATAGCCAAATGAGAGGTGGCAGCTAGTTGGCGTACAGGTGAATGCGTATACTGGTCGCCCAACTTCTCGTATGGTACTTCGGATCCACTTCGTTTCGGAGAAACACATCTACACGGCGATGATGGAGGAGAGCCATTTGGTGTGTTGCATAATCGTTGTTGGCACATATACACATCGCCAGCATTTTCGATGCAATTCAAACGTGGGCTTGCGTTTCTAGGACAGTCAACTGAAGGAGGCCGACAAGCAGTTGCATAGTCTGGATTAGTTGTGCGCGGTCTCATATAAATTGCGGGCGATTCCAGACTGGGGAAAGGACTTAGTAGTTGATATCTATCTGGATCAGTTGCTTCTCCCATCCTACCAGACACATAGGATTCATCGAGTGTGTCGGGCCTACTAAGTCGTTCGCTTCTTTCGGTTCTGTCCGTTGGTTTTATGGTCTCTGGTCCTCTTCCATCTCTCTCGGTGGCATCATGAGTTTCTGGCTTTCTAGATTTATCGGCTGCTCCACTTACCTTTCCACTTGGTCCTGTTTGATCTTCTGTTTGTCGCAATTTATCGCCATCTTTATACTTCAATTCTCTTCCATCTCTCTCGGTGGCATCATGAGTTTCTGGCTTTCTAGATTTATCGGCTGCTCCACTTACCTTTCCACTTGGTCCTGTTTGATCTTCTGTTTGTCGCAATTTATCGCCATCTTTATACTTCAATTCTTGTTGTGGTTCTAGTACCATTTCTCCTTTAATGGCAAATTTATCGCGTTCGGGTAAATTAGCCAAGGGGCTTTCATCTGAGTTGAAAAGAAAATAACAAATTAATTAAAAAAAGCACATACCAATAAGAAGGTTTACCCTTTGCACTTCTTGCGCTTCTATCACTTTCATTCAGGTCCTCAATTTTAATTTCCGGAACTTCTGACGCTGTACCTGGTGATACAATATGTCCTGTGTCGTTTTCTCCACTTTTATCTATTCTACGTTTTTCTTCGGACACAAAATAGTCACGCTCGAGGCGTTTTTGTTCGCTGGACATTTTTTCTGCGCCGTATTCTCCCTGTGGCTTGGCTTTTATGAAATATTTCTGCTGACCATCACTGGTAGGTGCTGCTAGAGGTATTCTTATTGGACTGGGGTCACTCTCTGTTCCAAATTTGCCATCAGAAGAGATTCTATTTGGTGTTTAATTCTTATACTTTACCACGTGCTCCATAAAGTTTTCCATCTGAAGTATACTTAGTATCTGGTGTGGCCATAACGTTAGGATCCTGGTCCCGACTAGGTGCCGCGTGACGTGAACGCGGTTTTCCATATGGACTTGCGGTAGCATCTGGTCTAGATTTATCACTTGGTGTGTAAGCACGTCTAGACTCCTCATCATATCCCGTAGCTCCGTTTTTAATGGGACTATAACTACCATCGCGTCCAGGTTTCTCTTCAGAATCCTGGTCCCGACTAGGTGCCGCCCGACGTGAACGCGGTTTTCCATTTGGATTTGCGGTAGCATCTGGTCTAGATTTATCACTTGGTGTATAAGCACGTCTAGACTCCTCATCATATCCCGTAGCTCCCTTTTTAATAGGACTATAACTACCATCGCGTCCAGGTTTCTCTTCAAGCCCATATGCCCTAAATGAATCCGATTGCCGACTGTGACTATATTCGCTTCCAGTTCTGTGCTGTCCATCTCGTCCAAAGCCGTTACCTGTTCTATCTCTTGAATCTGCTCCTCGTGATCCGCGACCACTCTCATCGACATTCTGCCATTCTGCAGGACGTGAACGTTGTTCAGGTCGTGGACTGTGAGATGGCGGAATATCACGAACTGTGTTTTTTTGTACAGGCATAATGTCGTAACTTCGCCTTGGTGAGGCGTCAAGCAGCTGCCTATAGCCTCCAACATATTGCGAGGTTGCAGGCTGCCCGACGACATGGTCTTCTTCGGCAGTCCATGCATCACCCACTCGATAGTCGTCGTAGACTTCTGTTATAGTGGGAATACCAGCATTCCAATCAGCCACATCACGTGGATCTTTCGCTTGCCTTAGACGTTCATCCCATGTTTTATCGTCATCACCTTGATCTTTGCTTTTGTGATTTTTCTTTTTCCAGCGGTCTGTCTCATTCTCATCTGGTTTACAAGGTTTATATGCCGTAATTGTCATCTGCTTCATAGAGTGTCTTGTCTCTCGTGAGTACTCTCGATCAGGCGTTTGCAACTCATATTGTACACAGTCATCACCTGACTCTGAGGAGTGTTTGCGACGCCTTTCCTTTGTGAAAGTGATTTCCAGTAACTTTTCTTTACTCTGCGTGTGGCGAGCTCCTTCCGCGGAATCCACGCTGTCTGATGATTCACTCTTGCGTTGTGACTTATTACGCTCCCGCACCTGCCGTTTCGCTTTATCTGGCGGTGCCCCTTTAGCAGTTTGGTAGTAGTTTCGCTGTTTAGTTTTCTCATCGCCTTCCCTTTTTCGTGGCGATTTGCTACGCGCACGACCATGCCTCTCAATATCGACTTGTGTGCGACCATCCTTAGGTACGTCCACCGTTAAACGCTCCTTGGTGTTTGAGAGCCTTGCACTGCCATGTTTAGTTGGTGAACGCTTTGTGCGTGAAGGCACAGTGGGATGATAAAACTCATCCGTATTAAGATCACTCAATTGCCGGCCATAGATAACTTGTGCCTTGCCCTTGCTTGACCGACTTTCGTTGTATGTGGGACAGGGCGGCAGGTAGGGTATGCATGGTTGGCAAGGCGGATATGGTTGGCATGGTACACAGGGAGTGCATGGTGCATTCGTCACTGGCACCATACAATTATTCTGCTTAGGATAGTCATAGCGATACTCATCGCGGCAATATTTATACTCACTACACGGCGTAAAGCCCTTTTCGACATACGTATTCTTGTTGCACAACATGCCATTGTAATTGCCGCTGCTGTTGTAGTGCTCACAAACTTTTTTACAATTGCAATCATTTTGATTGCAGCCACCAGCGCAGCGACAATTTTGTAAGTGATAAAAATTCAATGAATTCTGGCCATCACCCGTACCGCCATAGTCAAAAGCATAGCAATTGGGGGGAGCCGTTTCGAGCAGCCCCTTTGCCTTCAGGGTGGCTTCCAGATTGGTGGCCGAGCAATGTAGGGCAGTGTCAAGTTTCGCCTTCAGATGCTTTAAATTATCGCAATTAGCACTGCTGCGTTGTGTATTCTTCTGCAAACCGATAGTGCGCATACGCGGCCGACACGAAGTCTGCTCGTCACGCGCGCAACGCGGTGAAGTACAAACGAATTTGTGTTGACTCGACAATTTTTCGATTGTAAATTCGATATTGTTGGAGAGCTTATTGAATTGTTCCAAACTTAGTTTCGTCGTTGCCTCGTCCACTCGAAAATCGTTTTGTATGGCAGCGTTACGCATCAATGGATGCGGACGCGTTCTAGACATTAGTTTGTCGCGTTCACGTTTCAATTTGGTAATTTCATTATCGATTTCGTGTGCCAAACGCTTCAAATGCACCGACGTGCGAATGACTGCGCGCTCTAGGTGAGACTTATCGCGACAGGTGTTTAACAAGGCGGTGCTGCCTGGCGAGTTATCGAAAGTTTCGGTGGTGGTGCGACCCGATTCGGTAGCCGGTCTATGTGTTGTTAGCACTGCACTGCGTTGTGATTGCTGCTTCTGTTGTTTCCGCACCTCCTTTGCATGCGAATGCGAAAATCGTTCACGTAATAGGGTCTTTCTACGTTTGATATATCCGTTATGGCTGCGTTCGGTTGTAAAGCTTTCCTTGCGCTCTAGTTCAATGCTTTCCCCTGTACACGGACGTAAGTAAGTGAATTTGGCACACAAAAAATTATAGGCTTCTGTTATTTCTTACCCCTATCTTTAAGATCTTGATACCGAAAGCCCATCAACACATTCAACTAACTTATTTTTCTTATTTTCGCTTTTAATTCCCAAAGAAAAGGAATTAAATAAATAGACGTATGCTATTTCAATAATTTCGACGATTTTTACCAATCAAATCCTTCTAATAAAAATATAACTAAAGAACTATATTTGCTTCAAATTTTAAATTTTTGTTCGAATCAAAATCATCAGAAAATATACAATTGAGTTTATCGTAAAATGAATGCTGCCGTAGCTTTTTAAAAACACAGATTTTTTATATATTAGACATTCATTTTGATGACGTATTCTAGAGCGATCCAAGCACATCTCTATGTGAGTTCCCAACTTGGAGAAACAGTAGGTGATAAATTACAAAATGCTAAGCTCCTCAACGAAGCAGTTCTTATCACTATTACAAGGTGAGTATCCGATTGAGCGGCCGCCGTAGCCGAATGGGTCGGTGCATGGCTACCATTCGGAATTCAGAGAGAAGAGAGGTTCGAGTCTCGGTGAAACACCAAAAATTAAGAAAAAGTTTTTTTAATAGCGATCGCACTTCGGCAGGCAATGGCAAACGTTCGAGTGTATTTCTGCCATGAAAACGCTCCTCACAAAAAAATGTCTGCCGTTCGGAGTCGGCTTGAAACTGTAGGTCCCTCCATTTGTGGAATAACATCAAGACGCACACCACAAATAGGAGGAGGAACTCGGCCAAACACCCAAGACCCTGTACGCGCCAATTATATATATATATATATACATATACAAGGTGAAGTCCACCATAAACAAGACTGGCGTCATAAAAATGTTTTTGATGGCGCCATCTTTTTAACGAGTTAGTGCGTGTGAAGTTACATCCCTAGCTGACTTCCAGTGCAAACTTGGTGGCATTCGGTTCAGTGAAAGCGAAGTTATTGGGTCTAAAGTGTCAGTATGTTTGTGTCATCGGTACAAAAATGGGTTTCGAACAAAGAGCTAATATCAAATTTTGTTTTAAAATCGGTCAAACGTTTACCGAAACATTTAAGTTTATGAAAAAATTTATGGCGATGTTTGTCTATCTCGTATCAGAATTCATGAGTTTACACGTTTTAGAGATGGTTGTGAGGACATAAAGACAATGAACATACGGGCCGCCCAAAATCAGTAATCACCGAAAACTCCATCGAAATTGTTCGTAGATTTATCAAAAATAAATCGAAATCTTCGTTGAAATTCATGGAATAGGAGTTAGATATCTCCAAAACATCGATTCATCGCATTTTAACTGATCATATGGACTTACGAAAGGTCTGTGCACGTTTCATTCGACACAAGTTAAGTGAGGACCAAAAATTGCTCAGAATTCAACATTCGAAAGGTCTCATTTAAGAGGCGAGAAAAGACGAGAACTTCCTCTAAAACATTGTAACTGGTGTTTCCAACATGAACCCGAAACTAAGCGTCAAAATGCCGAGTGGAAGGCCCCAGACGAGCCACCACCCAAAAAATGGCGTTTGGAGTAGTTAAAAATCAAATCGACGCTCATTGCTGAATTGCCCACAAGGAGTTCGCGCCAATGGGCCAAACCGTCAATTCAATTTTCTATCGTGACATTTTGAGCCGTTTGTTGCATCGCATTCGTCGAAACCGCCCTGAATACCGCGAGGGGACGGTTAATGCATGATAATGCACCATCTCATCGATCCTCTCTTGTGACTGATTTTTTGACTAAAAATCGCATTTTTACCATCAATCACTCACCGTATTCGCCCGATATGGCTCTCTGTGACTTCTACCTATTCGGAAAAGGAAAGGAAAACGTTTTGCGTCCGTAGAGGCCATTCAAAAGCCTTGTACCGACATCCTGAAGGGCATTCCGGTCAATGACCTGAAACACTCATTCGAAAAGCTTTTAGATCGCGCAAAACAGTGTATCGAGGCCAGAGTGGTGGAGTTATTTTGAATAAATAAACTCGAAGTTACCAAAACAAAGCCCCTGTCGTTTCTATTTTAGCTCAGTCTGGTTTATTTTGGACTTCACCTTATATATACATACCTATATATATATCAGGTTGAACGGCTGTAAATCGTCTAAATCGATAGAAGCGCAAATTTTGGCTGAAATTTTCATATTTGTTATGAAGAACTATTATCGAGATTCTGGCTCAGATGTAAATACGAAGCGTGAAGTTGGTCGTGAGCTTGGCTCATTTTTGACTTGGCAACTATGTCCACAAACAAAATTGTATGGAAATTGCCGGCAGGTTTCTGTAGTAGTGGAATACCATAGTTCCTTGATTTTGTGCCATAAATCCTTATTTTTGAATGTGAAAAGCAGTTGCATTCTTATACTATAAATTATTCATCATCATCATGTAGCATCATGTCATCATAGCAATAGACTTCCAGCTCCTAACTCGTAGCTTTTTCCGGTCGGCTATGATTTGGTGAAGCAAGGTTAACCTTGAACGTCCTTGGGCCCAGGTCGTTAGGGAGTGTCTTATCATTATTATTATTAAGAGGCGATTTAAAACTCTCTTGTGCTCCTTCATACTCCGCGCCTAACTCAAAAAGTTTTAGTACAATACAATCTGTCAAAAAAATATCGGGAATTGTTCATTTAAAAAGCGCGCGTTATGTCTATTTTTTTTTTTTGCTGGAATATTGGTACAACTGTCCTCTATAGTGTCGCATAGTTTGAGCGTGATCTGTCTATTGGATGGTGTGCTCTGCGATTTTCACTATGGATAAAAATATCGAACAAAGAATTTGTCTTAAATTTTGTGTTTTGAATGGGATTTCATGTGCCGAATCGTTGAAAATGTTTAACCAGCGCATCATAACAGGTGATGAGACGTCGGTATATGAGTTTGACATGCAAATCAGTCAACAGGCGGCTGTATGGCGCGATCCACCCAAATGGTTCTACGGTAAATAAAAAGTATTATTTCGAAGTTATGCGATGTTTGAAAGAAAATATGAGTAGTAAACGGCTCAAATTGTGGAAGGAAAACTCGTGGATCTTGCACCATGGCAACGCACCGTCTCACAAGGCTCATATTGTGAACTCTTTTTTGACCAAAAACTCGACAAATATTATCGAACAACCACCATATTCACTGGATTTAGCCCCATGTGACTTTTTTCTTTTCCCAAAACTTAAATTGCCACTCCGCGGATGCCGCTTTGACTCGATAGAGGCCATTAAAGAGAATTCACTGAAGGAGTTGAAGAAGATCAATTCAAAGGCGTTTTAATAAATTTTGTCGATTAAACAAATATTTTTTATTGAACAATTCCCGGAACTTTTTTGACAGAATGTTTTTGTTTTATTTTATCGCATTTTATTTATTTCTCTGATAAAATGCGTTTGCTTTTTTCATCTTCCTGCCTGCAGAACCTGCAAATTCCATTTGCGTATATTTCCAGGTTACTAGGCTGATAATTCAATCTACAATGGCCTGTTAGAGTTCCTGTGATGATACTAAAATTATTCCTATTTTATTCATTACAATCTGTAAATCGATTTAGGTTAAGCTACCTAACTTTGATTTTGATTGCGATAAACCTGGTAGATAAATGAGGAGGCCGCCCATTTCCTAGCGTTCCCACGTTCACAATGTGAATTAGTTTTAAACACGTTTTACGGTAGCGTTTTATTGAATCCATAATTCAGTAAAGAGATTCTAAAAAAATACAATACATTTACAAATATAAAATAATTCACAGTTAATACATACAATAGAATGCAGTTCACATACATAATATAATTTTTGTTACGCACAGTACTCGTATACCTATAGGCTTAGTGCTGCTCATAGTCAGAACACGCGCATGCAGCTTCTGGGTAAATATGTATATTATTTATGTGCAATGTGTTATATAGTATGATGTGTTCTCTTCAAGTACTTTTGCGTATATTTACTTTACACATGCAATTGTTAGATTATTCGATACTTCTGTTAGTCCGACAATTAATTTTCATTTTTTTTTTGGTTTAAAGCTGATTACGCTCTCATTTGTGACTTTTCCTTTCGTAGCATCAGTTAGTTATCAAATATCGTACCAGTGCCTGGATAACTAGATAAGTAACCATATATGAATGTAGGAGTCATCAAATTTTGAACAAAGCATCATACCTCACTACCAAACGTGTCAATTCGAAGAAAATCGAATACGACCACAGATCGGTGCTGTCCTCTATCTCTAATTTTGAAGTTTCTGAAGCCAGGAATTTCTCTATTTTTACTGATATTTTTAAAGCTGATAAACAAGACCGCTAAAGAATAGAACAGATGGTATTGCCACCTCAAGTCCTACACTTTGAATATCAAGAAGTATTTTCCAAAAATCGCACACTAATTTTCTAACTGATCTGTAAAATAGTTTTGTTGTGGCAGCCATTTGAATCAGGCGTCTACGAGCATTTACGTACCTTCCTGCGACAATTACGACCCACTGCCGGTTACACCAGAACGACCAATAGTTATGTTCGGCCAACTCTGGTAACACTACGGACTCTTGTGAGATCTATTCTGATCAGCCAGTTATACCTAACCTATGCCCAGCCAAGAATTGACATTTCAGTTATATTTTCTAATGGATTGTTTCTTTACCGATGGGGCCAAGTATGAAATAGGGTCTGGAGACGGATGGTACTTAAACGATAGTATTAAGTATCACTATGCTATGGGGGAAACGGCAACTGTTTTCCAAACGGAAATTTTTGCCATCCTAAAAGTAGCCGAATGGATAATCGAGAGGAGATGGAGCGGAAAACAGATTGAAGAAAGTCAGGGTGCCCTGAAGGCCCTGGAGAACGCAAAGCAAACCTCGAAGATTCTTCAAGAATATAAGAAGCTTAATTCCCTCGCAAGACAGAACAGGCTTGTACTTATATGGGTTCCAGGACACTCTGGTGTTCAAGGAAACGAAATTGCCGATAAATTGGCCAACCGGGGGTCAGCGATTCCCCCACAAGGGCCAGAGCCAATAGTCGCAATCAGCTCCGCATAAATCATGGATTGGATCAGCGACCGTGGATGGATGTATGTGAATTAAATAAAGAGCTATGGTCCGGTCTAGAACGCTGCAGAAATGCAAAGTGTTTTGTGACAAGTCCGACCAGAGAACTGTTAAACTTTCTACTAAAACTTGGAAAGAAAGACATTCGGTTGATGGTCGGCATTATTACAGGACACAACCCATGGGGTCAACATATGACCACCACACGAATCACTGAGGACCCAATGTGCCTGTCTTGCTTGGAGGAGGTGCATAGCACTGAGCGCTTTCTCTATGAGTGTCCTGCCTTTGCTAGAGCAAGGCTACGAGTTTTGCGTTCCGATGTCGGGAGAATGATTAATATTCGTTCTCTAAAAATCAAGGATATTTACAGATTTACCAAAGAATCAGGAAAGATATCACAGGACTAACTACCTCTGCCTCTGTCTCCATTCTTTCCTATCTCTTTCTCTGATACTTTTCTTCTTCGCTCCTGCACTATCTACCCGAAGTTGCGTGAAGTTGAGATGCAGACTAAGGAGTTATCATAAAGGATGGTGATTTCAGCTTTGCATCAACATTTTTTGATACCTATGAAAATTCGATCTGTAAGATGTGTTCCGTTTGCTCACAAACCTAATCAAAGCTTCATTTCATAGCCATGGACGGAGCAAACTCAATATTCTAGAGAACAAGAAACATTCAAAACACGTGACGTTTATCGTTCCTTTGAGATAAGTGGAGTGCCGTTCACAGCGATTAAACATCAACTATGACCAGGCTTTTTTATGTAGAGCTGTTGGATCGATTCGTGGCCTATATGAACCAAGAACAGACGCATCTGGTTAGTAAAAAAGGAAGGTTCCACTAGAACAACGCATCGGAGCACCAGCCAATACGACTCTCAAATCTCAAAAATAATCGATTTTTCATAAAGCTGGATATGATTTCTTCATGTCATTCTGATCATATTTAGTGGCTGGTCAGTTCGTTTTCAATGAATTCAGTAATATTTAATCGCGTCTGCGAAAACAATAAGCTAACCAAAAGAGCTTAGAGAATAGACAAATTTACTAGGTTCAAAAGTGACGTAAATCCAATCCTGGTCCCCAGTCACTCACGCTGTTATATTAGAAATCATCCAAAACGATCTTTACAAAATTTGTAGGGAAGAAAATAAGCAGGAGACTATTGAGCTCCTCTGTAAAAATATTCAGCATATACAAAGGGTGATCAGATTAGAGGTGCTTTTTCCAATAGGGATTTTTTAACAAATTACGCGTGACTATTGTCGACCTCAATACATAATTTTTTTCAGCATTCATTGACAATTCAGCATGGAAAGATTTACGTCTCTACGATGTTTACAAATCGTACAATTTTACGGGTGGGCCATATAGCGTTTGCTTTTTGAACCACCTATTTTTTTGAGAATGGTAACACAAATAACATTTCAAATGTGTTCATAATTTACTTAAAGGTTTGACATTTACGAAATGGGACAAATTGGGAAATTTTGAAAACCTATTTCCAAAGTGGTGAGTCTTCTTCTTCTTTTCTGATTTTCACATCGGTGGCTACGTCAATAAGTAAAATTGTCGGATTTGGGGCTCAGGAAATCCACACGTTACTGTAGAGAAGCAAATCCATCCACAACGAGTCACTGTTTGGTGCGGTTTTTGGTCTGGCGACATCATCGGGCCATTTTTTTTCGAAAATGAGCGAGGAGCCGCGGTTACAGTAAATGGGGAGCGTTACCGTGACATGCTCAACGAGTTGTTTCCAAAAATTGAAGAGGATGACATGGACGACATTTGGTTTTGGGTACCGTTTTTGAAAACCGAATAATCAGCCGAAATTCCGATATCAATTGGCCGCCTCGGAGCTGTGATTTAAGTCCGTTGGACTATTTTTTGTGGGGAGCCGTTAAGGACAAATGCTATGCGAACCATCCAGAGACGATTGATGTTTTAAAACAAGAAATCGAAGTTGACATTCATGAAATTGGAGCCCAAACAATCGAAAATGTGCTTAAAAATTGGGTTGATCGAATGGCCTACTGTAAAGCCAGTCGTGGCAGTCATTTGAACGATATTATTTTTCATTCATAAATGACAATGTTCAATCTTCAAAATAAAAAAAAAAGTTTGAAAAAATATTGATTAGTTTTTTTTATAGCAGATTCAAAAAGCAAATTTTACATGGCCCACCCTATATTACGAAAATCGACTCTCTGTGAAAAGTGTTCATCACGCGCTCAGGTCAACTTATGGTGTATATACCATAATCGTCAGCGATGATGCCCTCTTTTCGCTTAATGGCTACGTTAATAAGCAAAATTGCCATATTTGGGCTGAAGAGCAACCCGAAGCCATTTAAGTACAGCCATTACATCCCTTGAAAACAACCATTTGGTGCGGCCTATGGGCTGGAGGAATCAGCGGCCCATATTTCATCAAAGACAAGGCTGGCGCAAAGTAACAATGAATGGCGAACACTATCGCGCCGTGGTAAACGATTTTTTGATGCCGGATGCCGGATGCCAAAAATTGAAGCTCGTGATCTCCACAACATTTGGTTTTAACAAAACGGCGCTACTTGGCAGACAGCCCGTGGAACAGTGGATTTACTGCGCCGTCGTTTCGTTGCGCATTTTATCTCTCGTCTCGGACCAGTGGATTGGTCACCTTTGGAATTTTATTTGTTTTATTTGAGGGGCATGTAAAGTCTAAATGCTTTGTAGTCAAACCAGCTTCGATTGAGGCATTTATGGTTAACATAACTAAAGTGTTTTACGAGATACCAACCGAAGTCCTCCAGCGAGTCATTCAAAATTAGTGTTTACGGATGGCCGAATTACGGCGTAGTTGGGCCCAACATTTGAGAGTGAGTATCCTTAAAAAATAAATGTCTTGAAATGTTGTATAATAATAAATATTGCACAATCAATTTGTTGTCTTATTTCAATTTAAAATCCGATACCTCTAAATTTATCCGCTTTTAGTATGCTTGTAAAATAGTTACCTAGTCCTAGAATATATTCTTGAAAGTTCAAGAATAATTAACCCATGATTGGCAACTCCGAAAATATATACCAGCGCTTGAGAAATTCCAACACGTAATCACCTTGTGTACGGGGTGTAACATTTATGTTTATTATTCGAATTCGTTTAAATGAGGCTGCGTGTGATATACCCACATTTTTTCATATCTATAATAAATGAACGCATGAGATAAACATTTCAAGGGTTAGGGGTAATTAGAATTTTCAAAAATTTGGATTTTAAGTAAATCCGACAAATACTTGTCGAGTTATTCAACAATTAACAAAGAGCGCTCGGAGGCTCCAGAGCAGATATCAAAACTTTAAATGTGTTTTTCTCAAAACTATGTTTTTTGAACTAGTGATCAATGTAACTTAAAAACCGCTCGTGCCTGATCGATGCATTTCTTTTTTCAAAATTTTTTTATTTTTTTAAACAAATTATTGTCGGTTTTCTTGTCGAAAATCTGAAAAATATTTCTTGAGGCGGCCATATTGTTAATTTAATAAAAAAGTTTCGATCAGGCACAAGATTATCTATTAATAAAACTACTTTTTCTTGTCCGATTTATTTTAGATGAATCTCCAAAGACTTGTGACGATGACCGCAAGGGACTTCTGGAAAAACGGGCTCCATACAAACAGCGATAACTTTTACAAATATATATGTATATATTTTTTTTGTTGCAATTTTGCTTAACTTTAGTCGAAACATTATGTATTAATGCTATGTTTTTATTTTTGAAAAACAAATCAATTTACTAGCAAAAAAAAAATTATTGAAAATCTTTATTTTTTCGGGCCTCTGACTACCACTAACCCCTTCAAGCTATGGGACAAAAAAAATTACTTTATTTTTAAATTTCTTGATGGCGTGTCTAGCTGCTATTACTGATAGCTTAATTTGGTGCATAATTTTAGGCGCACACATCTACTTTAGCACAATTTAGGCTGCATTTAATCCAATAGTTGCTCAATGGTAAAGCTTTATTTTATTTTTATTTAATTTTCTTATACCCGCGAGCGCTCATGCACAAGGGTATTGTATTTGTTTCTCAAATATTTTAAATTACATCTTTTCCTGTATGTCAGCGCACCGCGCATTAATAGCATTGCTTTTTTCAATTTTTTTTTCTTATTATGTACATATGTATACACATATATATAAGTTTTCTGATTAAATGGGATTTTTTTTGTTTTTTCTTGGGTATTCGCATCTTAATTTATACACATCAATTGCAATATTTTTCGATTTTTGTTTAAGGTATTTTCATGGTGGTTAAATTGTAGCTTAATAATTATTGCATAATCTTAAATGGTTTCTCCTTTTCCCCACAGCCCAAGCTGAGTTCAGTAAAAGTGTTAAAGCGAGATAAGTTAAAAAGAAATTGTTTTCGCGCTAGTGACTGCGCTTTCAAAAGCTGCGCATAATTTTATTCAACCGAGAAACACGTTTTTATATACCAAAGCGATTGATATTAGCTTATGAAGCAAATTTTTATTTCTATTTGTATTCTATTATTTTGCTTAACCAGAATTCGGGATAAAATGTGTAACCAGCTTTTTTTTGCGTTTTCACACAGCTCATTTGCTGGGAGAATGCCATATTCCAATTTTTGTTTTTACTTAAGCTTGCAAAAATTACCCGCATATCTGTTTTTAGTTTTCTTAGAGAGACAAAGTGCATTTAAAGCTCAGAGCCGGCTCGCTCAATATTTTAGTTTATTCGATTTTATTTAGTATTTGATATTCAGTTGCAATTGTCTGCCGTTTCCGCCTCCAAATACTCTGAATTCACAGGCCAAAAATTCCTATGACCTTTAAAAATTTCATAATCAACTGCATTTTTTTTTGTGCTCGCTGATTTTTCTTACAACTTTATTGAACTACCGGTCCATTCTGCGCCAATAGCATACATTTGCTTCATGCAAATATTCCATCCGCAAAAGTTTACAAAATTCCGGATAAAAGCAAACAAATTTTGGCAACATCCGCATTACGGCTCGTCTAGCTATTGATATTGAGACAGGTAGTAAAATATTTACCAAGCTTTATGCATTTATAGGGTTAGCAGTGCGCCGCAACATCGAATACTAGAAATGGCAAGAAAACAAAAGAAGCGACATATACCCGATTTTCAATAAACTGCATTGTGTACAATATTTTTGAATATTTTATGAAAATATTTATTGCACAGTTATATAGTCAAATGTTCGCAACTCGTCGAATTCAAAGCGCCTATATATTTAGCAGTGTCCAAAAAAAAAACATTTTACATACATGCATTTGTTGTAGTTGTTGTTTTTTTTATTTCTCATATTTATTTAAGCAACTCGTATTTATTTTATTGATTATTTATGGCAAAAATATTACTTTTTTCATACTTTTTATATAATTTTTTTTTTTCGTTTTGCGAAAGCTCCTTTCTTGATCTTTCTTTAGTACGCTTACAATATTAGCGTTTCATTCGTATTTATGTATGTATATGTAAATGTATATATCGCATATTTTGTGTTTATATTTTATAATTTATTTCTAAAAACTACTACTAATAAAAAAAAAATAGCAAATTGCTTTAAATGGGCGTTGAACGTTCGATGACAGCCATATGTGCCACAATCATAACAAAAAAATATATACATGCAGCTCTGTGTACTGCCACACAAAAAATTTATACTTTATGCTGAATGAAATGAAGAAATTTCTCATTTACATTTTCCTCATCCATTCATAATTTTTCTAAAAGCATGAGCAATTTTGTCTGCCCTTTCCCGTTCCACCCAACTATCACCTCATCATCACTTATTTCCTAAGCGCCGCTTCTTTCGCGTATTCGCGTACGTTCGCAAGTGTGTGCACGTGCTGTCTGTCTAATTGATTTATGTCCAAATCCTAACGCTGCACAAATCATATTCCGAAAGGAAATGTGGCGAAAGAAAACAATAATATTACAAACACAATATATACAAGACAATATTCGGTTAGTTTTGGCATCGGTGATTCTCTCACCCCCGTCAGTTGCCATACTCTAAAAAAATTTACTACTTCTTTTGCTTTGTTGCGGCTACAATTTTTGCTGTATTGTGTGTGCTGCTTTCCTTGCGACTGCACGACGAGCTGCTGCTTTTGGCACTTATACCGCCACAGCCTTTAGCGGGAGTCACTGCTAACTTTTCAGCTGAAGCAAAAAAATAAAAATGTATGAGAAATATTATACCTTATTTGCTGTATTTATAAACTTTTAACATAAATATTATATTAAGATTCCTTCATCATTTCACTTGCACTTAATTACCATTTTTTTGTTGACTATCCCCTGCACTCTTTGCCAAAGCAACGCTCACTTCGCTGCCACCAACATACATCTCGTCGCCATGCTCGTCAATGGTCTGCATAACGTTTACGCCAACTGCGCCTAGAGCTGCTGTATTAGATACGTTAGTCACCGCTATCGTTGCTGGCGTAGCCTCTTCCTCCGACTCATGTGTGCTAGTCGGCGAATCCTTTTCCTCGGCGATGCGTGGCAGCATCTCACCTGGTGTTGATAAGGTAATATTGGTGGGCGTGCCAACAACTACAGCCGTTGGATCTGTTGTATCCAACATGCCGCAACTAGACATTTGAGATTCATTTGATGCTTCTAAACTCCCACCTGAACTTGCAGCGACTACTCCGCTACCATTATTATTCGCATTAGCCGCGTTAGCACCACCAATACACGTAAAACTTTGTTGCATTGTATTTAACGGCGGTAATGTAGTGATTGCACTTGTTGTCGTTCCGCCAACACCAACACTAGCGCCACCAACACCCACATTTGCACCCGTACCAGTATTAGGACGCCAAACTCCACCGATTACGCGTTGTTGTGGCTGTTTAATCGGTGGCGAGCAGCAAAGCGGTGAAATCAGTGTGCACTTTGCCTCGGCACTACGCGGATGTAGACGATCTGGCGAGAGTGCACGCCGTAGTAAGGGTGAGCTTGGTTCGCCACTTTTAGTGCGCACGAAGCCACTTTTTTTCGAACCGCTCGTCTGTACTGCGGGTAGTGAACTGCCGGGGCTATATGACTGTGTGGTATTCGAGGCGCCGGGCTGATGCCCCACAACGGGGAAAGCCAATGGTGACGGTGAACGTGTGGGCGAAGCTGGCAGAGGTGATGGTGACGGAGTTCGTGCCAATGGTGAAAGTGGTATATGGCCAACCGATTTGCGGCGATTTGGGGGCAAAGCACCGGCAGCGCTGGTATGTAGCGACTTTACAACGCCGGCACCACTACTTCCCGTCGGGCAAACGACAACGGCATTATTGCCTCCGCAACCGGCTGTGTGCAACTTATGCTTGAGGCCATGCAGTGTAGATGGGCGCTGGTAAAGCTGTGGCACCGAAGTAGGCGATACTGAAATGTAGTAAAAAGTTTAATAAAATATGTTTCATTTGAATTTAGTCTATAAATCATACCTGGAATGCTACCACCCACAACACCACCACTGCCCACTGCAGCGCCAGCACCAACCACCCCACCCCCGATAGCACCGGTCGCAACGTGCTGCAACATGACCCCCGACACACTTGTTGAAATTGCCAATGCAGAAGCTTTTGTTGGAGTATTGGCAAAGGTTGGCTGCGATTGTGTGCCATTGCCGCCTGTTGGAGTATTCGGTGCCGACGAAGATGGTGAAGTAGATTGTGATGAATTTCCAGCTGACTGGCAGCAGCTACTGCTATGATAAGAGGAGTCCATAGGAGATAAATTGCGATTGCATACAGTCCCACCCCCAGCTCCACAAGAACCACTGACAATAGAGTTGACTGCGGGATTGGTTGGGGAGCCTGCAATACCTGCAGCGATCTAAGGGCAGGAAGAAAAAAAGTATTTATATGGTAGTAAAGGGTTCTCCTTACATGATTTAAGTTAATTTATGTGTTTCCACGAAAATACTAAGGCATATAACCTCAAAAAATGTGGTGCGCGTCGAGATATTTTCCTACAAATAAGGGACCTACCGTATAATTCTCTCTCTGTATTGTTTGCATCTAACCGAAGTTGCGTTTGCATGGAGAATTCTTTTTAATAAACGTAGCAGAACTTTGACTTCAGGCCCAGGATAAAGCTCACAGTCAGTCCTCATCACTAGTGTTTCGAGCAACTTAGCTGCATGGAGATAATCCAGTGATCAAAGGCAAGGGGTGAAATACAACATAGAGGGGGAAAGGGATGGATCTTACGAAGTTTTCCTCCTGGAATGTAGATTGCCAAAATGCGGCCTCTCCTATCCCTCAGCTACACACTCCCTGTTGTTAGTACCGAGACTGTGACGACTTTAAACTAACCTTATCAACGAAACTATTTGCTCCCCCGCGAAACAACAGGACATTATATATATCTATATAAATAAGGTTAGTTTACTGAGAATGCAGTGCTTGGTCGAGAAAAACCCGATTCTTTCAAGTAGGGCCTGACTGGTCATCTAAACTGTCATAGGAACGCAATTCGATACATACACCTCCCAGTAAAATTTCATAGCTAGGATACCTACTTATGTTTACGTTAGGTTAAATTAGCCAGGTGTCTAGGACAAGACACTCGATGGCTCTAAGGCCCATTGTGATACCTGCATTTGATTTCCATCCTCTAACTAAGTTTATTAAACCACTTAGATCTTTTTAAGAAGGTAACTAGTCCCTCCAGTGAGGTATTTTGCAAATTTCCCAGGCCTTCAAAGAAATAATCGCCAAGATATTTGGCACGGCTTCTTCGAGGTGCAGGACATTCACAGGACAAATTGTACCGATTCAATTTCTTCTTCTTTTTCACAACTCCTGCAGAAGTCATTGTGAGCTACACCTATTCTACTGGATAGGGTTTCAATAGTGCAGTAACCCTTTATAACATCTGTGAGGGCGCTGGTAGTTGGTCTGTTGAATCCAAACAGATATTTTGTTCTTTTACGATTCAATTTTGGCCAGAGCGCTTTGGAGACCCTGCAGTTAGTAGTCAGAGACCTTCTATTGGTTTCCGCGATTGCGCTCAAGTCAATAGTCAACAGTACAGTTCGTTTAGAGGAATGCTTATGTTCTCTACCACTCGCTGAAGGTCAAACTTCGAGCCTCTTGCACATATACATACAATTTTGATAGGTTGTCTATAGGAAAATATTTTATACGAATATTAAAAATATTTATAGTTGTCTACAGAAAACAATTTCCTTTTATTTACTCCCTACTTTCCCCTTGATATTTATTGCACCTTACCTGTTGTATCTCTGCGGAAGCGCGCTTGTTACTAATCCGCCGAAATAGTGAAGTTTTGCGCTTCTTGTCGTGCTCCTTCTTCGTTTGCTTCTTCTGCCTGTTCACGCCCTTCTTGGCCAGCTTACTTTGCATCAAATCGCGCTTGCGTCCACCACTCTGTATGCTTGTATGTTCCAGAGGTGTAGCACGCAACGTTACATGTTCGCCACCACTCAACAACAACTGCAAGACTTGTGTGTGGTAGAGTCCCTGCACCAATTCACCATTCACGTGCGTAATCAAATCGGCGGGACGTAGACCAGCCTCAAAAGCCGGGCTACCTTCCTCCACAGCCATCACCAAATGATGCATTGTATAGAAATCTGTGTCTCCGTAGTAAACACGGATCGTATGCACCGTGAATCCAAAGCCACGTGGTCCACGCCTTATAATAATTGGCGGCTTCAAATTAGTAACCAATGGCGAGAGATCGCGACACGGTGAAGTATCGCGTGAACTCGCCGTACTGGAACCACCATTACCACCGCCGCCGCTGCCTCCTGCGCCACTGCCTGGCGATTGTATACCAGCCGCAATACCGCACAGCTGCTGCGCCAACTGCTGATTATCTACAGCACTGGACATCAATGATAAGCCCAATGCCGACGCTGACTTCACAATCGATCGGGACCGATGTTTACCCAAATGTCCATCCATTGACTTGTGATGATGTTGCAATGCAAGTGGCGATTGCTCACGCGTATTCTCCGCAGACGATGAGCCGCCACTCACCGTCTCGTCCTCGATGGATATTGAGAAACGTGGTAGCATATCTCGTGCGCACACACCCTTGCGTTTGCGATGGATTTGCGGTGAGAAATCGTCACTATCTGTGGCGGTTGAGGATTCAGGTGTGCTTCGTGAGGGGGCCGCAACAGCTGGTATAAGCGATGGATGCGGATGTGTTGCTTTAGTTAATGCAGTGGATGCAGCGGATGATATGGCATTGGACTCTTCGGCAGCGGCCGTGGCAATTGCAGCTGCTTGCGCAGCAGCGGCACTCACTATCGTGGCTGGTGGAGTAGCGGGCGTGGTAATTATCGAAGTAGTCGATGGCGGCATGCTGTGACGTTGCGATTGGCGCTCACGCTGTTGCAAATAAGCAGTGCCACTACCAGCGCTGCTAGCAGGAGAGGCTGATGGGCTGGAGATTGAGGACTGCCGCAGAAATTGATTGAGCATACGCAATTCGTTGTCGTTGCCGATGGTGATGTTGTGCAATAGTTCCGGCAAATATTCGGCATCGGGTGTGGATGGCACTTTGAGGCAGCCAGATGTTAACTGTGTCGAAGAAACGATATAAATGAGATAAACTTCCTATACCTAGTTTTAGAAAATTGTCACTCACATCAAGTTTGCGTAATTGAGGTGTTGCTAGCAGCTTGTTGGCAATAAAATCGCTGCTCATGCTTGGTGACAATGCAGAGCTATTTTTACATTTTACCAGAGCCAATGACGTGTCCACCACTGTTGTGGTATTTTCGGAGGCAAACGAATTGCTAGATGTGGTTGCAGTGCTGGTTACAACGTCCTTTTTGCCATCAGTTTGGGTAATAGCATTGTCTGGTGCGGCGCTGGAAGCAGACGCCGAAACGGACGTCACGCTGCTGGTAGTCGGTGTCATTGTGGTGCTGGAGCTGGTCGACGGCACACGCGACCACGAATAGTGTTGTTTGCGATATTGTGGGGTTAGCGATGAAAATGAACCGAAAACTGGCGTGTCGTCAGTGTCGTCAGTATCTTCACCAGCCAAATCGTGATTGTATCGATCCATACGTGCTGTGGGTTAATTACGGAAAGATACAAAATCGCACACAAACCACAAATGAACTCTAAAGTATACTCACTGTCAAAATAACTCGTATCGTCCTCAGTGGATAATTGTGGCACAAATTCAGCCTTCTGCCGCAAAAGCGAATTCCAATCTAAGCCTATAAAATATACGTGTTCTTTCACCTCCAAAGCTCCACCCTGGGTACCTAAGCGTTCTCGTGGATTTTGCTGCAACAATTGTGTTATAAGATCCTTTGCCTCAGGCTGTACATCCCAATCCTCACTATCTGGCCACTCAATATCATCGTTAACAGTGTGCGCGAAAAGTTCTTCGGCAGTCTCGCCGAAGAATGGAACACAACCAATCAGGAATTCATATAATATAATACCCATTGACCACCAGTCAACCGGTTTGCCATAGCCTTGTCGTAGTATCACTTCCGGTGCTATATATTCAGGAGTGCCGTAGACCTGAAATAAAGCTCAAGTGTTTAAAAATCATTGTTAACCGGTCTAATGGTCTCGAGATGCTTACTTGTTTGTCAGAAAACTGTCTTGTCTCCGAATCAATGTAGCCTTCGTATAAATTTGTTGCCAATGACATTAAACCCATTTTCGATAAGCCGAAATCGGTGAGCTTTATGTGCCCTAAAGCCGTGATCAGTAGATTATCGGGCTTGAGATCACGATGCACAATGCCATAACTATGCAGATATTCCACTGCTAATACTGTTTCCGCAAAATAAAAACGCGCCATGTCAGGTGGCAACGGGCCGATATTCTTCAAAAGCGTCGCGCAATCACCGCCCTCGACATACTCCATTACCAAGCACAAGTGTTTTTTCGTCTCGAATGAGCAATACATACTGACCACGAACGGATTGTCGGCGAAGGAGAGTATATCACGTTCGGCAAACACCTGCTCCACCTGATTGCGCAGAATGAGATTATTTTTGTTAATTTTTTTCATAGCGAAACGTTGGCGCGTAGTCTTATGCTTAACCAGGTACACCGCACCGTAGGCGCCATTTGAGATCAATTTTACGATATCGAAATCGTGTTCGTTTGGTATTGGTTGCGCTGTTTGTGTGGCTTGTTGCGCTGTGGAACGTTGAGCGAGGGTCGTTGTAGCAGTGGGCGTGGCATTGGCCACCGCTGTACAAATAGCTGCAGCAAATGAGGGCATTGGCACGTCAGGACCACCTGCCACCGGTGTTTGTGGTGGTTGTAGCGGTAGCGGCGGTTGTGGCGTGCACGTGCCACTGCCTGCTGCATGTGCATCACTGGCTAGTAGTGTGTTCGATGAGTTGAAATTGGCTGTGACGCAAGTATGCGGAGAATTTAATAGCAATGGGGTAGCTTGTCCTTGTGAAGCATCTGTTAGTGCGGCAGCACCAGCGGTCGATTGATTGCCTTCACAAACCGCTTCAGTTTCCTTCATCTCTTGTTGCATTTCAGCAATCGGATCGCGATTTAAGCCTAACTTGTGTATAATGTATTGCGGTATATCTGCCTTAATCCCTTGTATTGCCTTTGCCTGACCTTCGGCAGCCTCTAGAAGCTGATAAAACTCCTCCGGATCGAATTCTAAGCATTCAAGCAAACGTGCAGGACGCGATATGATTAGGAGTAATTTTTTTATTACACCAGTTAGCTCAGCGGCCGCCTCTGGCGATTTATCTTTCGTTTCCAACAGTAAACGTTCGAGATTCTCACTCATTTCGTAAAAGTAACGCGATGTGATTAACTTTGCCTCAGACTTATGCAAGCAGTCTCGCGCCATTTCAAGCACTTGATGATGGACAAACCTGCAGGAAATAAATAAAGGTTATTTTAAGTCATAACACACATTTTAGTCATTTACCGAACAATTGGCTGCGAATCACGAAAACTATTGCATGCTACACTCTTATTCTCATTTATAAAATGCTTTAAGCGCTCCTCCATTTGTTGTGTAGCTTTCGGAAAGCGTTCTTTGTACAAAGTGTTCATCATAGCAATCTCGTTATCCACTATCGGTGAACGCGACGGACTTGATAGCGAACGCGAACGTGGACGGTGAAAGGGCGACATGCGACCGGCAAAGGCAGCAGAGCCATTGTTATTGCCGCTACCACTACCGCTACTACTGCCAGTGGCACTAGGTGTGCCTGAAGCATGTGCTCCAGCAGCTAAGTTAGCAGCATTTGCAGGTGTACCAGGCACCGCACCAGCAGCAGTAGTGACAGCAGCAGCACAGACTTTGCCACCGCCACACAAAACATTGCTGTCAGCACAACAGTTTTGACACGGCGGACGCGGCTGGGGATGCTGTGTTGGAACAGTAGCGAATTTGTTAGACTCTAGGAAGCTTGAATGGCTGTTGCTGTTGAAGCTAGTTGTATTCGTTGTCGAATGTGGGACGGATACTATTTTGCTCGTTGTACCTGTTGCTGTAGTTGCTGGTGTGGGCGTTGATGGTGTATATGCGCCGGACATCAAGGCGCAGTGCTTTTGGCAGTGCACACGTGGTGCCGCTGCAATGGCCGCCTGTAAATGCTCCACACAACATGTTATAGCATTAACATATTGTGCAGCATCATCGCTGGGTGGAATGTTTTGTAACTGATGCAGCGCTTCTTGGCTGGAGCACTGTGACTAAAGAATAAATATATATTTAGTTAGACATATACTGAAGATATTGTGGATAGCTTTTAACTCACCGACAAATTTGAACTACCAGGCGTAGTGCCATAACCAGAAGAAGGCAAAGACGCCACCGACCACCGCCTGCCATCACCCCGACACGATGCAATGCGTTTAATAGGCGCAAATGGAAATTGCATTGGTGAATTTATGCGAGGACTGTCGACGGGGCTTGCAGAGTAGGGCGAGTGCGACCTGGGTGAAGTTGTGCAAGCATTTATGCCAGCCGTAACCAAACTCAAACGATGATGTGCAACTCCGCTGGACGTGCCGCCCACACTACTTCCGCGCATCACCACGCCATGCAAATGATGTTTACCAATACCTAAACCAGCACCACTGCCTGAACGCGAAATGTTCAATGCGTTCGCTGTAGAGGCAGCTGCAGATGTGCCAGCGGCGGCACAGCTAACGGTGTTCGGTGAAGAGTTGCAGTGATGCATTGTTGCATGTGCCTGAACGTTACACGTGGCTGACGAATGCGACTGTGAGAGCACATGTGGACCGGTACTGAAGCAGCTAGAGGAATCACCACGCATATAGCTGCCGGTGAGACAGGGTGCAGACTTGCCGAGCGAAGAGTTACGCATACGCACCAGATTTGATGTATCTAAAGTGTAAGAAATTGAAAATGCACACAAGAAATCTAATGAAAAGACATTACACTTACCATTGCTTGACGAGCGCATGGAGTAACCATGTTGATAGGAGATTTTTCGCAATAAGGCATTGTAGCTACGTCCTGGTAACGACACTGAACTACCCGATAGTCCACCCGAAGACGACTTGGTCAAGTTCGAATTGCGTAACAGTGAATGCGAAGTTGTCAATGATGCAGTGCTATTGTTTTTATCGCCAGAGGTAACTTTCGGTGACGTGGTCAATACTTCAAGCCCCGTAGACGACTTAATAGCACTAATGTCCATTTCTGGCTTGCTAATGCGCAAACTACCACCACTGCCACCACTCGCGCTTAATTCATGATCGGAGTCATCAAATACCAGTGCACGTGCCGAATAACTTGATTGTGGACGCATACGAGCCATAGATGCAGTACTCAAGTGACGCTTTGCTACCGGACTACCCGTTGAATTATTATTAATTGAAGAAGACTTGTCAGAGCTAGCTGGCGCTGATGTGACACTCACGTTTCGGCTTCCTGGCGGACTAATCGTTGTGGCAATACTATCGTCTGGTTGAAAAGCGGCACTTAGCATTTCAAGCAACGAAATGTTGGGCACCTCATCACCCCTACTACCACTGCTTAAATTGGTGGCGGCATCACAGCGTTTATGTGGCGTTGAAGTAGAGATTTTTACACCACCGCCACCACTGGCACTGCAGCCGGTGGCCGATAGGAATGATGTGGTGTTGGTGCTAGTATTTGTAGTTGGTGCATCGCTGCAGGTGGTATAACTGTTTGATGAGTTTGTAGTAGTTGATATAGTTGTTGTATTTCTGTTATTGGTGGGGGTGTTAGTAGAGCTTATGGTGGTGGGATGAGTTATGTTTGTATTGCTTGTACGCGATTTTGGCTCTTCTCGACTCATTGTCACGGATAATCGAACAAAAGTTTGCTCGTGTTGAATTTTTGTTCGACTTTTTAAGCTTTTGAATGGGTTTCCTATTAGTTATTTATTTCAATTACATTCTTGCTCAACATTTTGGCTCTCCTTATGTTAATGATTGTATATGCAAGTAATGACCGTGGGAAAGTACAATAATTTTCTTTTTTTTATTATTATCCTGCTCGATTTTCAAGTTTACTCTCAATTATTACTACTTTCTATCCGTTCATGTTGATTCGCCAAATATTGCTGGTTTGAGGTGGATTGCCGCAGCGCTGCAGTTGGTAAGCATTTTAATATTTTTTTTTTTCAAATCTATATTGCAATCAACATTATGAAAAACCTGTTAAAGAATTAATAAATTAGTAAAAATTTAGCCAGATTAATACCATATAAACATAAGTACTTATACTCTGATGCAATAGAACTACTTATAGATAAAATCAGTAGCCTAACCTAAATTTTAAGAAAAAAATTCCGAGCTTTGTCATTGCCTGCCGAGGAGCGACCGCTATTAGAAAAAAACTTTGTCTATCATTTGGTGTACTTGGTGCACTTCCGAATGATAGTCATGCACTAACCGATTCGGCCGCAAACCGAGATTTCTATCACATCCGTGGCGAAATTATAAACAACCGAACTCCACTATTTATCCAATACAATGTTATTAGGTCTATTCTAGTTATATGACGTACGTAAATATACACACAAATACAAAAATTAAAAATGTTTTATTTACACTTTAAGTGTTTTGTTTCATATTAAGATTGATAAAAACGCTGTGCAAACAAATGCAACAGAGTGTGATTAAGTTGTTAGCAATTTAATAAAGATTTAAAATCAAATGTCAAACAGGACAAAACACTTGATAAATTAACGATTGTTAAGACGTCATTTTAAACCTTTTAAGGAATTTACTTGTAGATATTTTAGTACTTTAGCTTGGTTCATTAAAAGAGATATTTAACTTGAGGAGCTAAGTTATCTGGTATTACGCATTTTTGTAATCTGTTTCCTTTTCAAATAAAATAAAATTAAATAATGACATTGATTTCTTGAACTTTGACGACTGCGAATAAATCATAAAGAGATACAACGATTTTTTAATTAAATAAAACAGAATAATTAAGATACCGAACTGAAATTTATTCCAGTTATAATAAAAAAATTGGCTTAAACTAAGTAATTCAATATTGCTCATAACCACCGCGTGCACGCTTGCAGCTATCGGCTCTTTGAAGTGAACTTTCCATCACTACTCCACACATATCGACTAGTATATGGAAAATTTAGTCATTCATATTTTCATATTTTTTTTTAGTTAAGTTTTAATTGCTTTCAAAAACTAACGAAGATAACCTAACCTAAAAAGAAATCCAAAGACGTTAAATCGCACAAGCGAAATGACCATTCGTTCGGAAAATTTTTCAAATAATCACCCCCCGCATGAAATTCAGACCATACGGTCACTTTTTATAGAACCTGTGGAGTACCCTGAAAAACACGCGCCTAAACTTAGCTTCATCGCTGTAGATTAGTTTTCGTTGAAATCCACTTTTGAATTACGACCACCAACTCGCATTGACGTTTTAACATTTTCAGACGATCAAAAAAATTACGTTACATTTGTATAAAAAAAAACATCTTTTGTTCGCCGAAGAGCACCAAATACGCATTATCAGTACTAAGAACGAATATTTGTTTCAAAATTGCTGAACATACTTTAGATGGGTATTAAGAAATTCGAGTGGATTTATGCGCGACTACCATTCGGTAGGTTGGCATTGAGGCGTGTAAACATTATTAACATTAAGTTGAGCTCAGGGTCAGAATTTAAATCAAACACACAATTTCGTGTTGTTTTATTTTTTGGTTGGTCGATATTTGGATTTTAGTCTGAAGTTATCCTCACGTGAAAATGTTATGATAATCAACCAAAGCAGGTAGTACTCGTAACAGTAGAACAGCTGATTTGATTTTTTTTTACTTATTTATAATAGATTGTTATTTAAATTGTCTATCTTTGTTTATAGATTTTGATATTTTACGGTCCAAAAGCGAAAACGAATTGCATTGCTCTTACTACTATTTACTTACTTACTCCCTACTACGTCAATCAAATTTTCTTAATAATAGCCATGTTTTTTTAATGCATATGTATCTGCACCAACAAAACGCCCATCGACACCTGCCTATAATCTATAATCTACATTTGGCATCACTGTTAAATAAATATCAGAGAAATATTTATTAAAGTAAATTTCGCACTGGAAAATGCAGGTGCAAAAAAGTTAATATCTTACTTGTTTTTTGAATTGGGAAAGTGTTCGTTAGAAAGGAATTCGTTTAATGTTTACGACCGGTAAAGCAGATTGGAAAAAAGACGATAAAAACTACATAACAAAACTTGGAAGCACTGGTTTCATCTGCAACTGTTTCCTAAGCGCCAATTCTGCCAATTATCTTTTCTGATATTAATCAAAGGCGCCTTCGATTCGCCACTTCTCTACTCACTATGCTTGGGCTCTGTTCACTTAACGTAAAATTTGCATGTGTTATGAAGCAAGAATCACTGCTAGCGAGTATGGTTATACCTCATAAAACTCTTGTTGTTGTTATAGCAGCATAAACATTCCCCATACATATATGGGGAATGCTGCTGAAGTGACAGTCCTTGGCCGGATATAAATCCGGGTCATTCCGGTAACGTAGAACCGACTGTCGTGGGAACGTCCTCATAAAACTCTCTATATTCAATGCTGCCAATTCTCTTTTCTGATATTATGCAAGTCTCATTACTAATTTTTATTAAGTACTTCGCAGCAAATGTCTTCCAGTGCTGCCTAAGAGTATTTAACTATGCCAGTGGCTTATCTATTCGCCTTTCGGTAACGCATTGCGAATCGAATACTGCTATAATAGAGCAACGTAGCAAAAACAAAGCCTATTAGAAGAGAAGCTCGGCCTAAATCACTTTCAGCTGGTACACTATGTATTATTATTTTTAGAAAAATCGATATTATTATTACAAGATTGTCAACAATGTGCAAGAGGAAGAAATTTATTACTTGTAAAAAAAATATATACTAGATCTCCAATATTTTACATCCATTTACACATAAAATTACTATTTTCTCCCCACAAAGACAGATTCAGGTAGGGATTTGGATTTACGAAATATTTTGAGAATGAATGTGTTGTTATTGTTGTATTAGCAATAATCCCTACAATCTGCAGCTAATTTGACAACGCTTATCCGAAGTGTATTGAACTGCTACAACAACAATAAAAAAGATGGACGGCACAAGGAATGAAGAAGAATAGGTGCGAATGCAGTCTTTGTGCATCAAAGATTTTACATATCAATTACCGACTCAACGTAAAGTATCACTTAATGGTGAAAGAGATTATCCATTGAATTTTAAGGTTCACACTGATAATGACAGTAGGGGCACGAACTTTGTTGCCTCTTTCTTGATGATAACAGATAAACTATTTCGCCGGTTTATTTGTTTCCTTCTCTAATTTAAGAGATGGAAGAACCAAGCCCACGACTGAATGCGTTTCTTCTAAAATACACGATGCTACTGTAAGATACGACAAAACATGTTGATTAGTATCCCTTTAAATACTTTTAAACGCTTTCGAGCAAAATATGGTACTTAAGTACACGTTTTTTATATTTTATCATGGTATTCTGAAAATTCTTGTTATCTTAGAATTAAAATTATTTTCTTATGACTTGAAACTTTCATTAATTATTAATCCAGTAAATAAATTTTAAATAATAATTTCGGAATAAAAAAAACTCATATTCAGCATTTAATTTAATGAAATTTTTCAATATTTTCTATTTTAAATCTAGTATTTTATCCTACAAATATTTGTATGTAGGTATGAAACATGCTAACTTTCACTTGACCATTACTTTCATCAAAACAAGACGGCGATACGGAATTTCGCGGGGCAAATTATGGCCGCCAAACAAAATTTCAAAAAACAAAAAATATGAATCAATCAACATATGAAACAACAACAGCACACTCACTTAATTAAAATAACATTTATGAAAAATTGCAAAAATATTTGGAGATCTTAATCACTCAGTATTTTAAGTAGAAAATAAGTCACACACTCTTACCGAAGATAAACGTTGACTGACCGAACTGAATGGCTTTCCATTGCTTCCTTCTAATTTATTTATTTGGCATCACATTCACAGGCACGAGTTGTATCACACTGTACATACCTCCATACACACAGGGTGGTTCAAATATATACATATAACTAATTTTGAATCATATGGTATTTTCTCACTGACACCTGTTCATCGAATACCAGGGCGAACACATTCAAGATGGTGGTATAAAATAAACTGATTTTGTAATTTTGTATCTTGATGGCCAAACTCGCCTTTTTATTTGTTGTTGCTCCTAGGCCGTGACGCCAGCACAGAAACAAAGCAAACGAATACAAGAGGAGAAATAAACGAAAGCAAGTGCAAAACAAAGAAAAAACAGGCTTTAACATCATTCGTAATTTCATAATTTAGCACGCGACAACTTCTTTTTATTACTTTGTTTAATTTAAAAATCAAAATAATCACTGGCCGATTGATTTTCTATGCTGATGTCACTAAAAACAGCCGATTTTGACAAATTCGACACGAACAAAGTATGCATATACAAATACAGGCATCTGGTTTTAACCTCTTAATGATTTTGAACGAGCCGCCCTCGTGTGTAGTGGAATACTCTAACGCACCAATCCGAATGCTGCTCTGAGATTTCGACTGGTTCGTACTACATACGATTGTCATTTGTTATTTTTATTTTTTATGTTAAATATAAAATAAAAAAGTCTGATGTTTTGACTACATTTTTGTGAAAAGAACCCGAGCATCAAGTGGCTAAATCATGAGTAATTTTATGACTGACAGCTTTTTCACCTCCGCGTGTGGTGGCCTATTTTTGTTTTTTTGCAATCGAAATATTAGAAAAGAATTGGTTTATTTTATGACATTTTTAAAGATAAACTTGTATTTGAACTACCCTTTACATGCCTACTATATGGTAGCAATTGTATGAACCAGCAGAACCGAAACAGATAGTAGCGCTGAGAAGATGGAAAACTATTGACAAATAAAGCAATAAAATATACATACATACATATATACATATAATATTTAAGGATATAAAACTCTAAATAATAAAAAACTTGTTACTGTTTTGTCATCGGAACTATAAAATTTATTATATTTTAACTATTTCGGAAAAATATTTAGAATTACGTAAGCTGAACTGATTGGAGAATACCCCCAAAAATCGAGTTTTTATAAATAAAATTATATAAATAAAATGAGTTTTCATAAATAAATAAAATCAGTTAAAAAAAATTTAAATAACACTAGTTTTTATAAATAAAATTAGTTTACAAAAATTGTATAATAATATTAGTTTTTATAAATACTTGACTCTAAAAAATCAAAATTGTATTAACAGAATCAAAATAATGATATTTACGAAAAAAAATATGGATTATGAATGGGTTATATGAATGGATTAATTTTCCAAGAAAGTAAAAAGACTAGAAAATTTATTGAAACTAAATTAAAGAGACGCTGACAACTGACAAATTTAAAAAAAAATTAAAGAAATAAAAATTAAATAAAAAAATTTATTTAAAAAATTAAAAGAAAAAAATTAAAAAAAAATTAATACAAAAAAATAATTTAATAAAAAAAAAATTAAATTAAAAACAAAAATTATTTTTTTATTCTCTTTTTTGAAAGGGCAGTAAAAGAATAGATTACATAACATCGACCTGCAAACATTTTATACCAAAACAAATCCACTTATCTCGTGTGAACGCTTTGGTAATTTACAAAGTGTTGGTAGCACAGGTAAAAATGAAATACAAAAACAGAAATTCAAAATAGAACACAATGATGCTACTCCCCCTTCAAGAGACAAATTTTTATTTGCACGACTTTTAGATTTAGATTTAAGTAATTACTTATTAAGTAAATTTAATTAATTGTTCAAATTTTTAATTAATTATTAAATTAAATGAAAATATTTGAAAAGAAATAGGCTATTTTATAGAAATTTTTTAAATGAAAAATACTAAATTTGATTAAGGGTCTTTTTTACTTTTTGAGATTTTTTGGCAACTTCATATTTTCATAGACATTTTTTAATGAAAAATACTAAATTTGATTAGGGGTCCTTTTTACTTTTTTAGAATTTTTCGGCAACTTCAAACCTGCAGTTTTATTGTACTAAAATTTAATAAACTATAAAACTACATACCATAAATTTTACTAGAAATTGTAATTAAAAACTACAACGCTAGTTAACTGGAATCCCGTACAACCCCTATTGCAGGAGCTGTTGGGATCCTGCAGAGAAAGAGACTGTTGAACACTTTCTCTGGCTCTGGCGGCTAGCGTGCCTTTGGGGATGACTTGACGAAATTCTCCAGTCTAGATCCCTTTTCTCTCCTCCATTACATCAACATCAACAGCACTGGAAGGCTGTCTTCCCAAAATTTTTCTTTTCACAAGTACGGTATCAAAACAGCACGTATGTAAGTGCTACTTGAAGTGTGCCTGGGGTACTCTTGCCATCTTACCTACCTACCTAATTAAAAACCGTAGAACTGGGACGCAAAGCTTGTGAAATTTTTCAAATTTTTTTATAAAGCAGAAAAATAAAGAAAACTAGTCAAGAAACCTGGTCAAAACTGGTTTGTCGCGGGATGTACATAAATACATACATACATATGTACATACATATGTAAAATTGTAGGGACAAAACTGATTACGTTTTAACGCAGCAGCTGGCTTCGTTTCCCACACGCACACATCCCATACACACTCCTCAAAAATTCCTAGAAAGAAAATTGATTTGCCACAACTGCCAGACAGACGGTGGAAAACTGCTGATACATATAGTACATTTGTATAGGTTTAGCGGCATGCCAAAAAATTTCCAATAATAATAAGAAATTTGAATGGATATAGCCATGCACACATATAGCCATGCATACATATATTTATATGTATACATATTTATACATGTGAAGAGATTGAGATTGGCGGAAAAGAAAATATGATTCACATATGTACATAAGTAATATACAAATTGACATACATACGTATGTAGGTCCACATAAATATATTATAAATACTTTTCGCAAATGTGGGATGTAAGTCCAGAGTTTGTAACAAAAGAAAACATTACTTACATTACGATGAAAAAAAGGGAAAATCAGAGCGAAGCAATATTTTTAAGAATTTTAATATTGGTAAGAAAAAAAATATTTCATATGATTCACGAGAAATAAACAAAGCGTAGTAATTAAGTATCAAAACAAAAAGAAAATAATAACAGTGAAAGGAAGCGAAAGTATAATTATGTGGGCGTTGAAGCCTCCGTGACAAGGACCGAATAAAGAAATGATATCCATATAACTATGCACAAGGTATGTAGACAGACAGTCTTAAAAATCACAAGTAGACAGACAAGCACGGTCAGGTGCGAGGCAAAACGGTATTCATAAGAGCTATAGGTAAATGAGGTGGTTTGTGGTCAGATACATAGTCAACCTTATATATGTATCAATAGTCTGATGGCATGACTCATCGTTTGTAGTTTTAGCATCTCAACGATTGTGGTCATGGTATGTACGTATGTATAAACCATAGCTATGTGCATATGCACATACATACATACAGGTATAAAAGGGTTTTCCAAAGTGACAAAGCCGATGAATATAAAGCGTTTTGATGTAGAAGTGGCACCAATTTTCGAGTAAATTACAATTTTATATGGAAATGTTAAAATACCAAAGCTAAAAAAATATATATTAAATTCTTAAATCGATTATCAGTTTAATAACGATAGCAAATAAAAATCTCTCTTGAGATAAAACTATCGCGTGACGAAGATGAAATTACTTGAAGAAACATAGAATTTATGATATCCATTTCGATAATAAGCGCACCTATCTTTTAACTGTTATTGAAAATCGAGTAAAAATATAATATTTTCATTCATACAAACGCAGCGAAATAGATATACATGAAAAAATTTCGCTGTGAAATTGATATAAAGTGCATGGTTTTTATTTGGCTTTTGTCATTCGAAGAGAAGTTAAGCCCAAACGCTCTAAATTTTTATATTTTCCCCAAATAAAACGATACAAATTATATACCACTTTTTTTGAGACGGATATATGTACATACATGCATTAGCACCAAACATCTTTCAGAAAACTACACCTTTATACATAACCTTGTAATGCATTCGTAAACTATCTTTCTTTAAATATAATTTTTCAAACAGAAATTTTACACCAAAGCATATGCGACTTGTATTGGTCTAAAAAAAATATACATATCTATGCAGGTATGTTTCTGAATTTTTTACCATTTAGAAAAGCTATGTGCGTTAAAGTACAGGCCCTTAAAAAACGAACACACTGTACTACGTACCGATAAAAAAAATCAGACTGCTACTATATATTATACAATTTTTAATAGCCTTATGACAATGAGAGTCAAAACGCAAAAATACTATATACTATACATACATACGTATGTACAGCGAGCAGCTATGAGAATAGGAAGTCAAAAAACATGCTGGGCAGCAATCAGTGTCATTCATCAAAGAATAATAAATCACATGTAAATTAGTTATCAATCGATATGTACATAGGCGCTTCCCTGTAGGAAAGAGTTATTGGGCATCTTCTTTTCGCCAAGACTTAGCAAGTGGCGAATAGATGAAGCGACTGGTATGAATGAACATACATAGGTCGGAAATGCGGGAAGAGAGCTGCCTTAAATTACAGGTGCTGGTAAGGCAGTGCGCCCTAATAAGCTATAGCGGCGAATCTTACTCGATAACTTTATTGTTGCTTTCGCATGAAAATTTTTCGTCAATTTAATCGAGCATAGAGATAGCGAGCGGGGAAATGGCGAATAATTGTTACATATTCAAGAATAAAAAATAGTTTATATGTATGTATGTATCTAGCTCTTGCAAACTCTCCAGACTCTAGATGCACGTAAATACATACATATGCACATACACGATGTACAGAATGCAAAGGAGTAGCCAGGCTCTCAGCAAATTTGGCAGCAGTTTGTTTACAACAGAGGTTCACAAACACTGAAATTGGTGTTGGTGGTATACGAAAAAATCAACGCAGCCATTGTCTATTAGATAATGTGCCACATAGATAACGACTGAACGATGATTTTGATTGGATGAACATGAGACTACGTGTAAAATGATCGTGCACAATTGTGCTGTCAAGTCTCCTATGACGTAGCAGCCAAAGTTACTTTCATAATTTTGTTTCGGCTGGCCATATCTTGAAATCGATCATTCTTGCTAATCACTATTAATTCATACCCCTACGATTTCCTTCCATATACTATGCATCCCATTACAAAATTAGACACACCACTATTTTTTATAAAAAGCTAGTTCACACTACAACAAAAACCATAAAACGCAAAGTTTTACACTTAGTAAAAAATTTGTTCAAAATTTCATCGAAATTGTCAACCAGAATTTTCCCAGGTACGCAGTTTTATAACCCATTGAATTTTAGTAAACAAAAAATAAAGTGTAAGCGCCATTTTATTACAATACTTTTTTTTTGGAGGGTGGTAGGCTTTCTCTTCTATATAAACAAATGAAGTTCGATGGATGGACGAGTAGACAAATGGATTCTGCTTGTACTTTAAAGTTGGCAGATCTTTGTGCAAATTCCAGCGAGAGGTGTAGTACTACGACATTTTGAATGCTGAACTGCTTCGAGTCTTACAAAAGCATTGCTGTCGGACTAAATTCCTTCCAAATATGCAGTGCCATTATTTTTATTAGAAAAGAACTTTTATCACTTATTACATTTCTTTACGCAAACAGCTTACCTCTATGCCACGCAGGCGTCGTTAGTTGTTAAATTAATTCCCTTCAGGGGTTCTGCGCCTTATCAGCAGACTGAAATATGTAAATGGCACATACTCGTACATTGCTACTTGTGTTCAATAGAAATTCACAGCTCCCTATTAAATGCTAAGTAATGAACTTTTAAAATGAAATTAGTATAAAAAAATTATACCCATTTATATAATATCAACAACACAAAAAGTGTGAACTCGTGGTTAGACATGCTGTGAAAAGTGTGTGCTACTACAAATTAATTAAATAACAACAGTGGAAAACGCTTCACACAGATACACGATAATAATTGCTTATAATTCATACTAATGCGCTTTGGTATGAATCGTATTTTTAAAGCAAAATTTTAAATATTATTTCGAAAATTAACTGACCTCTGTGGCAAGTCATCGTGCCAAAAACAAATTCATTTCCGCTTTAACTCAATACCTTCGCATTTTCTCATCTTAGATTCCGCACATTTGACATCCTCCTGTTCTCTAGGCAAATCAGTGAAGTACGAATACGCAGCCGTTTATACCTACATGCATATGTATGTATGTATGCTTGTATCACCTATCAACGGTTAGCGATTGAGGTATGCACGTTGTCCATCCACAATAATCAAACACAATTATCTCAGGCTCTGTGAGTGAATGGGGCACAGTTGTATTTTGATATTTTTCGCTCTTTTTTTATATTTAGCATTGCAAAATTGAGGGACTCACATGATAATTAAATTCACTATTGTTTGTTTTATTTATCAAAGCGGTTCACTGAAATGTAAATACAACAACCGATGGGCACACATGCTTACACCCATACATATGTACATACAATCAAGATAGGCATTTAGATATATGTATGTATGTACATACATATGTATATGCAAATATAAATGGAAGGTCCCTGCGGAAATTGGGGAGTCGACTACTAAAATAACAAACTTTTTACTCACTTATTATTGTTAAATATTGGTTCGTTTTAAAGAAAAATAAAAATAATATACCAAAAAAAAATATATAATATAAAAAATAAGAAAACTATAAAAAAATGTATACTTTTGTTGCGAACACTTTGTTTATTTATTGAAAATAAAAACAACTGCCCGTTTTCATAATCATTGTTAGCTACAGACTGCATCAAGGCACATGGAACAAGTAGTAGCAGCAAAGCAGCTCGGTTGTACGTAACCGGAACGACCCGAATTTATATCAGGCTAAGGAATGTCATCAGCAGACTACAATAATAACAGCAATTTAATTTTCCCTTTTTTTTGCTCTCTAAATTGTCAAATTTTGTTTAAATTACTCTAAGCTGCCAATCTTTTTTTTAAAGATTTTGACGTTTTGGATTCCAAATATAAAAATAAAATACATTGCTCTTGTTGTTCTTGCTATACTGCTATTACCTGTTCAGTGTGCCTTGGGCTGAATAAGTAAATAAATAAGTAATAATACCCAAATTTTTAATGACTTTTAAACGCTAAAAAATTTACAGCTCAATAAGTAGCACACTCATAATAATAAATTAAGGGCTTTACAAAACAAGTTAATTAGGCGAAGTATCGACTATTTTAAGTGAATTGAGTTCCCTACAGGGTTTGTTGGTATCTTATATGTATATTTACGTATGTGTATAGATGTGACAGATCAAATAGTGCCCAAGTCATTGCGGTTTATTGACTTAAAACTGTATCGTTACACCTCACTTATAAGCAAAGCAACGAAAGCAGGCGTGGGACGCGGCACATGCTAAACTAAAAAGGGGGTACCGCGTTGCCAGCAGGGTTGAACGGTGTAGTTGAATGCATTTGCGTGCTAATGTGATTGCATGCCTTGGTATGTGATGGAGGGCATTTGGCCGAATTATTTTGGTGGGCAAACTAAAAACAAAATGTTAAGAATAAAAGTGAACAAAACAAAATATAAGAATAAAATGCGAAAATAGATAGACTGAAATGCCATTACTGGTCAAGAGAGTGCAATACTTTTTCATTGGAAGGACAATAAGAAGTCGTTTGAAATTAAATTAGGCGAAAATAAGGTAATTATTTATTTTGTGAGGCAGATGAAAAAATTGATCAATAAAAGTAGAGGGTATTATTAGTATAGTATAAGGCGGACGCCGTAGCCGAAAGGGTTGGTGCGTGACTACCATTCGAAATTCACAGAGAGAACGTTGGTTCGAATCTCGGTGAAACACCAAAATTAAGAAAAACATTTTTCTAATAGCGGTCACCCCTCAGCAGGCAATGGCAAACCTCCGAGTGTATTTCTGCCATGAAAAAGCTCCTTATAAAAATATCTGCTGTTCGGAGTCGGCTTGAAACTGTAGGTCCCTCCATTTGTGGTACAACATTAAGACGTATACTACAAATAGGAGGAGGAGCTCGGCCAAACACCCGAAAAGGGTGTACGCGCCAATTGTATATATAGGTATATATATAATATTATTAGTATAAGGCAGTATTAATAATCAGAGAGAGCGAAATGATTTTTTTTCACCGTTCAAAAGTTATTAACAAAACACATTTTTATAGATAATTACGAAAAACAACAGTGCTAAAACTATTGATATTTTTCCTGAGTAGTCTTAACCTTAGTAGTCGAACAGCTTTGGAAGAAGAGTTGTGTTTTTAGTGAGGTCGTAAAAGCTCAGTTAGAATAGACTTTACTAAAATTAACTTCATTTAATTAAACCATTTCTGTTCATTTGAAGATTTTTGTTTGTTTATTAAAACAAATTCGAAGAAAAATTAAGTTGTTTCGCATGTTTTTAAGTTGAGTGCAAACGTACAAAATATGCAAACTTTAAATTTCAATATTTTTTTATTTAAAAAATAATGTATTTTCAACATAATTTTATTTTTTAAGCTCAGTGGTATCATTGCCGGCAGATCCTACAGTCTACAATTGTAAAAGCAAACAGCTGTTTTAGCACCTTGGCCGCAAACGTTCGAAAATTCATGTTCGCGTAAAGAGTTTTATTGTATTTTATTTAACAAATGAATCAGATTTATATAAACTGACTATTTTTCGTTATTCGAAAAACGTAAAGTTTTTAAATTTCATTCATTTCCAAAAATTGCAAGCGGATAACCTTGTCCAGAATCATAAATTGTAGAATATAAGATTGATGAGATTGAGGTGGAAAAATTTGCTTCACTTTGACGGAAGAAATTGAAGATAAAGTGAGTGAGAAAACTAAGAAGAAAGTGTTAAAATAACGAAGATTTATAACCAAAAATTAAAGGTTACTTTACATTTCGACACTAAATTTTTGTTGTTTTGAAAAAGTCAATTTCAATGAAACTGCCAATCGAGATTGGCCATCTAGCAAATTGGATGAAGTTGGCAATTCATGTTATGGAATCTTTCATCAGTCATATATTGGCAACATCTGTGAAGCAATGAACCGTCGTTTTGGATGTTTGACAGCTATTAGTATTTTTTGGCAATATTTATTTATTTATTTTTGTATGTTGGGGCTGGGCAACTAAGGCCATATTGCCCCAAGGAAAACTGATTTACACTTCATGAAGTAAGTTATGTACACTAAGAACGTCTTTAAAGATTTTCATAGCACTTTCCTGGCTACAGTCTAGGGCTTTCGTTAGATTGATGTTTTGGTCTCCTGATACTGGACACTGTTTGAGTACATGTTCAACGCTGAGGATGGTTGAGCACCATGCACATTCTAATGGCCATGACTGTTGAAAGTAATGTTGGGATGAGAACTTTGTTAGGCCAACTCTCATACGAGCCATGATTATGCAATCTGTTCTGGATAAGTTTGGGTTGTATTTGGGTCGGTCGATGCCGGTGTTGTGTTTGTTCAAAGAGGATTCTGATAGAGACCATTTTTGATTTTCATTCTCTTGGCCGTATTTTTTGTAATAATTTGTGATAATCGTTCTTAAACATGGAACTTCTGATATTAACGGCAACTTGCTGGCATTTTTGGCGGCATCATCGGCTAGCTCGGTTCCCTTTATCCCTGAGTGACCTGGTATCCATAACACTGTAATGTTTGCTTGGCCTGGCAGACCAATTGAAAGATATGTGTACTGCTCGCTGTTTTCATTAAGAAGAGATACAGCTACGCTGAGGCTGTCGGTGCATATTAGTGCGCAATTATGTTTTGTTGCTGCATGGTGTGTTGCAAATCGTATGGCTGCCAGCTCTGCGTTGTGAATTCTAGCATTAGGTGGTAATAGTGATTCGTGAACGACATTGTATTCATCCTTAGATTTTGTTCGACTACTGCGTATGTTGCTGTTTCGTCGAGCAAGGAGCCGTCTGTATATATGGTTATATCTGGAGCGTGCCTATTTTTGTATTCTAGAAATGCTTGTTGGAAGATGATTGCGTTGGTGTTTTTTTTTTTTGTCTACTTAAGGAGATGTCAATCATTAATTTTGAATGTGCTGTGATCTGTTCTATGGGTTTGGCCGATATTGGTATGTTTGTACTCCGCGTTTTCGTTGCAATCAATCTAATGCTTTTAGTTTTCGAGATTTGGCATTTCCCTTTTTTACAAAAAGCGTTCTTCTCGTATAAATCAAACAATGCTTTCAAACAATCACGGAGTGAAAATCTTGTCATCGTATTTAATCAAATTTGACAGTTGTTGAATGAACAATTGATGTCGAGATGCTGAGTTAGGTTAAGTTTATTGGAATCAAAGGAAATAAAAAAATTGAAAGGAGGTAGTTGCTTTAAACAAAAATCTAAAATTACGTCAGCTCAGTAGCTTATTCTGACAAATTAACTGAGAGCCGAATCGCAGTCCGCCGGTTAGCAGTTAAAAAATATAAATTTTGAACTCTCTTACTAAGAATGCTTGATATTAGGAAATCAATTTACTTGAAACAACCATGTAACAGGGAAATTTTATTGCATGCACCAAGTAATTTTGACCTCCAGCCTTTACACTATAATTTAATGGAGTGGTCTTCTCAACAGAGACCTTTAAAAACCCAGAAGACAAATTTTTTCCGTCCTTTGGGGCCAATTAGAGTTTTTAAGACGACATTTATTCATTCTGTATTTTATTTATATATATATTGTACATATGTATATACAAGAATAATCGTATTTTATATCGCGACAACCGTACCCGAGCAGGTCTTGTGTAACTATATAAGGGTTCGAAACCCACAGCAAATACGAAAACAGCTGCTACAACAACAATGACAACGAAAACAGCGGTCGTCCTCTTGGCAGACAAACACAAACCTACTAGTGCATTTCTGTTGGCCGCTTCATTTGTAGGACGACATTAATGCGGCCCCCACAAATGGGAAGAGAAGATCAGTCGAACTCTTACATATACAAATCTCCCAGGTAATTTTTAACATACTTTGTATGAGTTAGAATCACAGTACAACGATATTAGATGTACCAGCGGTGACGAATAGAGCATTGTCATTCACGCTATCATTTTCATCCATGTGTGGAAAAAAATGGATAATAGCCACTGGTACATTTGTCATTAATTTATTTTTTTTTCTTAGTTTTGTATCATCTTGTGTGCATAGTTTCTTTGCGGAATTGCTACATATAATTTTTTCCATTGCTTTTTTCAACATATACGTATATGTATGTATTCTGCTATTTATTTTGTCTTTTAGTTACTCTTTTTAATGTCGTCTGACAAATATTGTGCATGCACAAGTACGTACGTACATATACACATATTGCATATGCATACGTATTTATATCAACAAGAATCGCTTCAATACGCTTAATGGCGCACTTCTCGCCACTTGTAGTATATCATGCATTGACACGGGCGTCTGAGACAACGTCGAGAATTGCCGACACATTCATTCGAAAGGGCAGACGACGGACACTCGAATTGCGAACACAATAAGTGACAGTGAAATGCTCGCACATCCTTGGGCCCAATCATCAAAGTGAGCGGAAACTGAATATGTGGACACAAGATCCAAGGCCGCCCTCATGCAAGGAGATCAATGAAGGCCGTGGCCACCGACCGTCCGTCGTCGACATTTTCGATAGCCGAACGGTGTTCCCACAGTTTTCATCTTACCACCCACTTTTGTTTAGCATAGATATGCATATGTACATACTTATAAGTATGTCCTTTTCGTGACAACTACTTACGCTCTGCTGCCTGATGTTCGTGTCACGCTTTGCTTTTTGGAAAATTACCTTTTTCATATGCACCTAAATCACATCCTTTATTAGCTTTCAGCAAATCGCTTCCTGCAATTGAGTTCCTTCTTCAATTTCGAATTTCCTGGCCACAAACAGTCTTCTACAACGGTGGACTGGTTTTGTAGTAGGCTTCTTAAATCTCACCTCTCAACTCGGTTTGGCCAATTATATTGCTTCATCCGCTGTCACCGATTGGTGTAGGTCTGGTCTGGGTATGTCGCTGAAGTTGCAATGGTTTCTTTTGTTGTTCAACTGCGATAGTTGTTAGTGGTTGATTTTACTATTGTTGTTTGACTGCTGAGTTAGAAAATTTTCTTTTCCCACTTTTTCACTTCGCTTTTTCCACACCTTCACTTTGCAAAACTGCACTTTTTCCACAAATATTTGATATTGAATATGCATTACTCACTTTTTGCACATTTTTCCACAAATTTTGCAAATAATTTCTGGTAAAAATTTTCATTCGAAAATTTTCCCAATTTTTCACTGTTGATAGACTTCTTGCACAGTTTGCGAACGAATTCGTTATACAGAGAGAAAAATTGGAAAGACACAGACTACGAAAAATAAACTAAAATAAAATGTCAAACCATCAAATCAGTGTTGTCGTATCGCAATGTATTCCATGGTGCTCAGCTCATTCCAATAGTGATGAGTAAATGAATGTTAAATTGTGTAATGCACCACATACCACTTATTCCAAGTAATTTTAATATTATTTTAAAATAATTGGTAAATACAAATATGTGTATAAATTTCATGTAATTAAAAAGCAAAAAGCTTTAAAAGCATACAGTAATTGGGAAAAAACTTGTAAGAAAAAACAGCAGCCTTAAGCATGCGTGAATTTTCATCAATAATTACCGTTTCTTTATCTATGTACTCAATTTTTTGCATAATTCGATTTTTTTTATTAAAGAACTTTATTTTTATTTAATTTTTACAATTTTTCGTTAATTTCCGCTTCAATTTTTTATTTTACTGGTGCAATTTTTATATATTGATAATTTTTTAATTAAGATTAGTATGTTATTTCTTTCTTTTGGTCGGAAGGGATTTTCATTTTGAATTTTCACACTCAAACAAGTCGTGCTTTCATATATTACATAAACTAAATGCTCTACATTCAACAGTTTCGTAACATTGTTAATTAATTTGGTTTTAAATATAACTTTCGATTATATTTTCCGAGCTGCACTGACCGAGAGATTAAATATCTATATCCGAGAGAAGATATCGATTTAAATAATGATATTGTGTTTAACGCTGTTTTAATTGAGTTATGTAGTTGGTTTTCGGTTTTGTAAGTTGAAAGAAGCGTTCACTAATTCAATGTTTATACTATAATTATTTATAATAATAAGAATAAAAGCAAATTTATTATTAAAATAATTAAGATATTAAATAAACGTTAGCCATAATTAATGTTTGTACTATGCGAGGTCGGCTGATAACTGTTGGATATGTTGCGCTGCTGTGGTTGCTGCTGCGCCTGCATAGATTGTAGCTGAGGTTGATAGTTAGCAAGTTGTTGTTGCAGTAGCTGATGATGCTGTTGTTGTTGCGGGTGCTGCTGCGTTGCCATCAGATGATTTTCTTGACACCATTCGACAAAATCATCAATAAGCACTGGCCATGCACCCTCTGAATCATAATTACTCATATTGTCATCAATGTGGGTAGCGAAGTCAAGAAGCAAATTCCAAGTGTCTTTTGGTATGGACCGCCTATGTTTTTCCTGCGATTAAGTGTGGGAGTGTTATATACTATATTTCTATTGTTTGTTTCATAAATATATCGTATATTAAATATCAGTATTGTTCATTTACCTCCAAAAATCTGCACCACAAATCCAAGAATTTGAATCGGCTACTGAGAACAATCTTCCAGTATACAATGGCCATATTCAGATCTATTCCTTTTTGGCCCGGATCCTTGGCATAATTGAAAGTGAACTGATAAAAGTCCTTAAACTTTGATGTATCATTTAACTCCATTTCCAACTGCGGCAACTTCGCTTTCAGCTTTTCGATACTGTCGACGCCTAGATCTCCCATACCATTCACGAATTCATCGCGTTTAAACTCGCATTGAATCTCAGCACGAAACTTCCAGGCAATAATTAAGACCAACTTAGATTCGGGGCTCAATGCGAGATCGTCTAAGAAGCGTATAACTCCATCTGCGGTAATCTTTTGTGGCTCGCAAGGATCGCGATAACGCAGGAATAGTTGTTCAATACGTTTACGATCCAACTCACGATAATAGTATTCTGGGTTCTGAAAGTAATTATCGCTAGCTAACTCCAACTTCCAGTCATTCTGCTGCAGGCAATATATCGCCGTTTGTTCACCCGTCTGCGTTAGCGATATAAATCGTTTCACCCTATCTTTTTGTGTGGACTTCAATTTATTCTACAAAATAGAAATATTTATATCACTTTATATTCCTGCTTTGACAAGCATAGTAAATTTTCCTAAGACCTGCTGGATTGTGAGAATTCACAATGCAATGAGTTACACAAATCAAAATATTTATGAAGGGTGTATATCACCTCTAAAACAAAATATTATTGGTCACTCGTTTTTCGTAACCGTATACTAGCTATTATTTAACCTTAGGTGTTTCATTGGCCACTGCGAGTAGCAGCCACAAATACGACTACCCCTCGCGGTCAATACATTACAATATCAAATAATCACAGCTTTTAAAATCGAAACACCAACATTCAACAGCCAATCGGGAAACTGTCGAGGAGGAAGCAACACCTAATATCTATTTTAATTTGCACAAAACAATGAACGCATACAAATTAAATTGGATATCAGCTGCAAATTTCTTGCAGTTGCTGCTCTCCACCCCACCAGAATTGATTCATTGCGTGAACAAGGAACGTTTAGCTATTTAAATCACGCTTCGTTTAGTCCAAACTTACCATCTCGGTAGAGCTAATTGTCTGAAAGTGTGTCGTGGGAAAATTTCCTGTTCCGACGTTTCAAAAATGTCTTTTACAAAAAAATTAATTTTCCTCGCCTTCTCTATTTCGAATTTCTTTCGTTTGCTATTTTTGTGATTCGTTTTGCGCTGATGTTCGCTGACTGATTGTTACGCATGCTACCAGACGTTCATAGATGGAAGTGGATTTTCCAGTGATAGATGTCGCCCTAAGGTAGGTGAACTGTCAATAAATCCTAATTACTTTACTACGATTATTCGTAAATATTTACGAATTTCTTGTGCAAGATAAAATTACTGACAGCCATGCACGAACGGATGCAAGGAATGGCTTGGAAAGCAACCGTTTACCGCGTATTTCTAAATTTGGATTACTTGTTTGCATATACACATATCTATATTTAAAAAATGTTCACCCCCAACGTACGCTATCCATAAACAGGAAGCAATATGCAAATATCTAACTCAAGTGCTCATAAATCCAATATATTTAAAATTCATCCGTTTCATTTTTCAATTAAAAAAGGTTTTGTATTTTTATTTAATATGATTAAAAACACAAACTAAAATTTATTAGAACCTAAATTTAAATGTAGTTTTCGTTATATATGTAAGTATGTATATTTTTTAATTGGTGCAGCGAGCTAAGCTACGGAGCAGGCAGTGTCAAAAGACACCCCAAATCTGTGCTGCTAGCTAGCTAATATATCGTCATAATTGTATGGCGGTGGTATATGCAGTTTATGTTTTTTTCGTTTTAATGAAGACGACAAGATGGAATGTGAATGGATGTAACGAAATAAATGGAAAATACAATGAACAGAAAAACTAACAGATCAAGGAAAATACGATTATACAAAATAAAACTAATTATACAAAAACAAACATTTTATAAAAAAATATTTGCGGGTTTCAAATGGCTTTTTGGCTACCCAAGAGCACGAGCAAACACATCATTACACATTAAAATCACCATATTAATGTGGGAAGTTGGATGCTAGCTACTGATTCTTGAAACATCTCGAGTTAAAAGAGCATCTTCTCCAACATTTTGTCGAGTTTCTCATGGGCATAACGTATTTTCTGGTAAAGATCCTTCGAACAGCCATGTTGCTTGATAGTTGAGAAGCGATAAGTACGGAAATTCTTTTCATGGTCCATGTAAGTAATGGCACTCATGCGTGGGCACAAAATAATCTTCATATGATCGGAGAAATTCAACTGAAAAGTAAGCATAATGTTGTTATTATAAATACGTTATTTTCAATAATAGCTCTAATAATAATGATAACTAAAACATTATTTTTTACAAACCTGTAGTGAACCATTCGTCAAATGCATCACCACTGCACATGTTGTGCGAAACCATGAATGCAAATGCGGCATACGCGAAATCTGATCGCTTTCAAAAATCACATTATTCGCTCCAGCTTTAACGAGATGTTCAGTCATGTAACGCTTAAAGTAGGTGAGCAACTTCATTTTCTTATCTAGAGCTTTGCTGTAGTCTGTTGTGGTCATGTACGTTTCCTTGCCATCCTTATCGATGAAATGTACATTGCTGCAAATAAAGGTATTTTTATTGCACGTAAATAAATTCATGGTTTTATTTGAACTTACATCTGGTTGGGCAACAATATAAGTTTCGTGGTATCATTAAACATTACGCCCATTCCTTCGTCGCACAACTGATAACCGAACCCATATTTGTCACTATAATCAACCCATTTGGATACCCAGAATAGAGGCTGCGCTGCTGGATCAGTATTTTCATCGCCCAAATTACGGGCTAGTAACTTTGGCTAAAAATATGAAAATATTTACATTACATGCTTAACGAATAATTAATTATTTAACAAAAGGCGATTCTAATAAACATGCATTTTTTGTATTTACCACGTATTATTTTTTTTCTCACCTTGGCGTTAATGAGTTCCGTTAGTTGCTGATAGAGACTTTCTATATCCATACGATAATCTTCATTATGACGAAACACTTGTGCAGATGCGGTAATAGCATCGTGTAGATTATTTTTGAGGAATGTATGCTCCAATCGCGTATCATCTTTGATGCCGTTCAATTCTACCAAAGGTTTGCGGTGGACCATATTATCCTCATTCACTTCAAGTCGAGGAGCCATAGTCAAACAAGAGCTGGGCAAGAACATTGGCACTGGCGAACAGCTGAGGAACTCAAATGAAAGCAGTTTGCCAATGGTTGGGCGTAATTCTGGATTAGATTGCAACATAGAAACAATCATATCTGCAGCTGATTTGCGCAGATAACTAGGGACTCTAAAGAGGTGTATAAGAATTACTTTAATATTTATTTATCCTGATTTTTGTCCATAGATTTTCACCTGTATTGACACTTTTTTATTTTCTCGTATGTGTCCTTTAATGTTTTGGTCTCAAAAGGGGGTTGTCCGACTAATAGCGTATACATAACGCAACCAATCGACCAAATGTCTACCTCAAACGAGTGACCTTTTTTGTTGAGTATCTCAGGTGCAATGTAGTTGGGTGTGCCACAAAGTGTCTTTTTGCGTTCTCCTTCGAACTCAACACGCGTTGCAAGACCAAAATCTCCAATCTTCACATGCAGCAGATCATCCAAGAAAAGATTGCCTAATTTGAGATCGCGATGGATTATACGATGATCATGCAAATATTTAACACCCAGAATAATTTGATAGATGTAGTACCGGCACTCATACTCAGTTATTGTTTTTCGGCGCTTCTGCAATTCCATCATTGACTAAATAGAAAGGCATAGAGATGTTTAAAACGAACTTTTGCACATGAAAATTAAAATTCTAGATATAGAAAACTTACCCGCTTTTTGCATAGCTCCAGCACAATGTAAATATTGAAGCTATCCTCAAAGAAACTATGAAATTTAACAATATTTTCATGATTCAGACTTTTGTGTATAGTGATTTCTTGCGACATTTTTTCTTTTTGATTATGTTTCAACATCAATTTTTTGGATACGATTTTGCCTGCGTATACATTGTTGGTCTCCACATCCACAATCTCGTAGCATTTTGCAAAGCCACCCTGTGTAATAGAATTTTATTAGTAACGTTTACTTGGCAACCCTGTGTAAGGAAGCTTGAGGATCAGCAAAATCAACCACTATATAGCAATATTAATTGCACATAAATCGCAATTAGCACTTGTATTCCTATAACATAAAACTAATAGCGTACTATATAAGCCTACCGAAACACCGGCGTGTTTGGCGTATTATTAGATTTTTTGCATATTCATTCCAGTATACTTACTTTTCCAAAAAATCTCAGACGCTTGTAGGTGGACCTTGTGGTTGAATCATACAGCCGCTCTGGTATGTCAGACGTTTTATCATCAGTCTTTTGCGCCATCTTGAACGAAGTTTCAGCTACTTATACACACACACGTGCACTTACGTTTACTGCACTGATCTACCGTACCTAAATCTAAATCCGCTACCTTTCGTAATCGCTTCACTTAATATTCCCGGCAAACGCAGATGGCACGAAGAAGATATGCAATATCTATCTACGCCAAATAAAGCAAGCCAGCCGTAAAATATATACAATCACACGCGTTCGTCCTTGCCGCTTATTTATTGATGAAATACTAATTAGACAACGTTTATACTTAACCAATAAGTCAACAATCAATGAAAAATAGAACAGCGGCAATCGAAAGAACGAATTTACAATCAACTCAAACGGCCAAACAAGCGCGGAAGGTAATGGAGGTATGCTTAGAAAATATGATCGCCGAGGATAATGAAAACCGTTTGTGACACAAATTTCAAAATTCGTTTCGAATGACTTTTACGCTCGTATTGCATATAGTTGTCGCACTCCGGCTTTTGCGAACCAGGCAAATGCGAATATTGCTTGACCTTCTTTCTTCGAAATTTTCGAAGTTCGCTTGTAAATGCTACGGCACAGGGTTGAGTTTTGCAAGTTAAACTTTGAAAGTGTGTTCCCCGACAAAAAAAAATTATCAAATGTTATTTCTTCTATACAATTATTGTTAAGGGGGTAGTATGGTTAATTCGGTGTTAAACAAGCATATTTTTCGAATTTTTTTTTGTCGACACAGTTGATTTATTCAAAATTTTAAAATTACTTCATTATAAAGTCATATTTAAAGAATATTGTGTGAAATTTTCATTGATTTTTATGAAGAAATTAGTTGGTGGCAGCGAATCTTCGCGGACGTCTCATAAAAAAGTTGTCCCTCAGAACTCATTACTGGATCAACTAAACACAAAAAACCAAATTGATTTCATCAGCTAATAAAGTTTCGCAGGTAGCAACGTCGAATTTTTTTTTTTTTTTTTTTTTTTTAATTTTTTAAAGCGCTTTGAAGTCAAAACACCGATTTTTCATAAAAAAAACTTGAAAACTTTGTTGTTTTAAAATATGACAAAATTAAAAAAAAAAAAACTCGACGTCATTACCTCGTGAATAAAGTAAAGAAACAAAAAAACCAAATTTGAAAAGAATCGGTGCAGTAGATATGAATCTGCAGTGGACACCGACCGTAAAAAAGGCAAGTGTGAGAAAAACGCGTTTAAAGATTTTCGGCAGCGTGAAATCCGGTTGGAGAGGTAGATACTTAATCCTTTGTGTCTTTGTAAATTTTACTCTAATGCACTTCAAACTTTCACACAATAATCTTAAGATGTTATAGAATAATTTAAAAAAAAAAAAATAAAAAAAAAATAAAAAAAAAAAAAATACCATACTACCCCCTTAATGGAACAAGAGAATGACTTATGTTGTCGGACTTAGGTAAACCAGGCCTTAGAGCAATTCATTTTTGGGTGCAACAAAAACACCTAGCCGTGAATCTTGCTCTTCACATCTCATTGCCTTCACATGCAAATTTTTTGTTAAGCGAGTCGAACAGAAACGGCGTTATTTTGGTCTTAGCGAATTGGGTGTCAGGCCATATTATTAAAGATTTTTCTTTCTCTCTCAATTTTTCCTTGTATGACCTGTTGTAAAATATCACATTATATGCCCGAAATAAGCGACTTTTTTCCTTTTTATGTCCGTAAGCATGTTCCATTCCATGTATTTCGTCAATCTCATAATTTATTTAAAAATCACAAATCCTTAAGCAAACAATTAACTGGGTAAACTTTCCATTACTACACAATGTATTGGATGGGTGTTGGAGTTCAAATTTTCACTTTTTATGAAAATATTATTTTATCGCGATTTTTTAGCCCAAACTTTTACTATTTGTGAAAACATTGTTTTAAGGAAGGCGAAAGAAAAATTTAACTCAAAAGTTCTATCGAACCTCACTTTTGTGTTATTTCTTGCGAAAGGTGCGTGTTCTTCAGTTATGTTATACCTGTAATTATGAGCTTTTGCAAAAAATAACCATTTTTAAGTTTAAATACTGATATTAATTCTTAAAGGTAATTTATAAAAAGTATTATAAATCAAAAGGTTCATCTACATTTGTCTGTAATAATTTTTAAATTCTGTCCACGTTCTTAGACAATACAAGCAAGCCTTTCGTGGTAGTAATGGAAAATAAACTTAATTAACTTCTCTTCATTTTGTTTGTTTATCTGCAGAGCTGATTTAATCGGTTTGCAAAATCGGGAAAAATAAAATAGCGGTTTTCAAAAGGCGTCACCCTCATTCTGTATACCTGGTTGGAAGACTGTTGATGATTTATGATTTTTGCAAGTGGCATTGAACATTAATCATATTTGACATTTGTGAACTGGACAGCTGCAATATACAAACAGACAAGCGATGGAAATGCCATCTATGACGAAAATGAAGCGTTATACTCTGCAAGAGCGTGAAATAATTGTGTCGATTTTTTTGAATAATAATCGGTCGGTTGTGCTGGCGCAGCGTGAATATCAATGTCGATTTCCAGATCGTGTCGCGCCTACTGGACAAACTTTTCGGCGCTTAATTGCTCGACTCGAACAGACTGGAACCACACAAGATCTTGCGGGGCGTGGCCGCCACCGGACTGGTCGTTCGGCTGAAAATATCGCGGCTGTGGCTGCTAATTTCGCTGAGAACGAAGAAACATCAACCAGACGACGAGCCACGCAATTGGGCATCAACAGACGGACCTTACAGCGAATTTTGAAAGAAGTGAAAGACTTACACATATTCCCGTACAAAGTGCAAACAGTGAACCAGTTAATGCCTACTGACCAACAGTCGCGTGTGAATTACTGTCAATCCATTATCGATCTCAACACCAAAGAGCACGACTTTGTGTCAAAAGTCATCATGAGCGGCGAGGCACATTTCCACTTAAGCGGTTACGTCAATAAGAAAAATCTTCGTTTTTGGGGCACTGAAAGTCCGAGTGCGCCGCACGAAGAGCAATCACATTCACTGAAAGCTACGGTGTGGTGCGGAGTTCATGCGGGAGGAGTGATTGGACCGTATTTTTTTGAGGACGACACCGGCAATACGGTACCTGTTACTGGCGAACGCTACAGGGCCATGATAAAAGACTACCTACTGCCGGAATTGGAAGCGAGGGGTTTAGTGAACATGTGGTTTCAACAAGACGGTACATCCGCACACACAGCATGGGCCACAATGGATATTGTGAACGAAGCGTTTCCTGGACGCGTAATCTCCCGTTTTGGCGATTTGTTATGGCCAGCAAAATCGCCCGATTTAACCATCACAGACTTCTTTCTCTGGGGGTACTTAAAGTCGCGGGTTTATGCCAACAATCCTCAAACAATCGCAGCCCTTAAGGAGAATATTCGACAGGAATGCGAACAGTTATCGCCGGAAATCTTGCAGAAAGTCATGGAAAATGTGATAAAACGGGCACAAATGTGTATCAACACTGGAGGCAGCTACTTGATGAATATCATTTCATCTTAAAAGAAAAAATTGTATTCCAAATAAAGATTTGCATCACTCGAAAATATTTTTTTTTATTTAGTAAAAAAGTTATTCAAAATCAAACTGGATAATTAATTTTATCTACACATTGGAACAGAATAGAATAGAGTAGAAAGAACAAAAAAATCGAAGTCAACCATCAAAAAGCCGTAAGTTGAACAAAGAATTCTGCCAAATTCACAGAGAACCTACATTTTATGTTGAAAGGTGATCTCAATTTAAAGCCATATGAAAAGTTGTTGTTGTTGTTATTTTTATAAGAATGGTAGCCCTGTCAGTGTAGGGCATATCACCGGTCATCGTTGTCTAGCTCATCTAGGGGTATGCCCAGGAAACATGCTGTTTCGACAGGTTGGGTCCAGAGGGAGAGGGGTGTTAGATGAGTCGGTTTTAGGGGCATGTGAAGAGGTGGTTAGTGTCGTGAGGGGTATCTTTACATGCCGGACATGTGTTTGGAATGTTGGGGTCGATTCTGGATATGTAGGAGTTTAACCTGCTACAGTATCCAGAACGTAGTTGTGCCAGTGTTACACGAGTCTCACGGGGAAGCTGGAGCTCTTCGTCTGCAATAGGTGGTAGTTGAACTCCGATTACGGCATTCACGGGACGGGAGTTCATGAAGGTGGTGACGGTTTCCCGGTGGATGTCTTTTATTGACTGTCTAAATATTGTCCGGTCCAGTAGGTTGTGGTCAGTTTTGTCAGCGTAGTCTAAAAGGTGTCTCCTGACGTGCCTGGGAGGCGGCTCAGGTTCAAGCAGGTGTCTGCAGGGGTGAAACCTATGAAAAGTAATTCACACGAGTTTTGTTTAATTTAAACACTTGCCATTGTTGATTTAGCAGGGTGACTCGAACCCCACGATAGTTGGGCCTACGTAACTGGAATGAACCGGATTTATATCTGGCCAAGGACTCTCAATTTAGCAACTATACATTAAAAATACACATGGGTAATGTTTTGTGATGCCACCACTACAACACTTCCTTTTCTCCCCGACAGTTTATTCAACTTTATCGTAAGGACTTGAATTTAAATCCGGACCAGGACTGCCACTCTAGCAAAATTCCTCAAAAATCGATGGGGAATATTTTATAATGTTAAAACAACAACACAGATAAGTAATGAGGCGTTCCCATGACAGCCGGTTCTACGTAACCGGAACGACCCGAATTTATATCTGGTGAAGGACTGTCACATCAGCAGCATTCCTCGTATATGTATAGAACAACAACAACGTAAATAATGAGAGGGTTTCCCCCATAGAGTTTAAATGCGAATTTCAATGCCGAGTATCTATACGCCCATTCGAATAAATTAGAAGCGATGATTGTTTTACAACTTAAACTCATAATTCTTATTATTTTTATATTTAATTTTATGTTTTTAATTTTGAATATGTTTTGTATGTATCTCAGATTTTCTTATTTTTTGTTTTTTAACATTAATTATCAAAGTTGACGCGAGTTATTTTCGCTTTTCCACAGTCTCACGCAATCAGTATATTTAACTGATTTTAAACATGCTTTCCTTCATTGGCATCATCACCATCATTATTACAATTATTATCATTATTATTACCATTACTAAATACTAAATGTTCCAAATATGACTACATATATGCATTTGTTTACTTTCAGTTTTTTGTTTTTTTTTCAGTTTGGGATAATTGGGTTGAATATCATGAATATTCCAAATGCTACCACTATAAATGTATCACTTTAATACATGCAATTTACAAGATAGTTGTTCGGCATAATTTTTTAGATGAATGCTGGTATGTTGTGATAGATAAGTCTATTGTGCCATGCCCAATGTATGCATGCATATTTTATGTGGTTTATATGTATGCCTATATATACGCAGTGTTGGCTCTTGCTTCAAATTTCACCTTTTCATTATCAATGGTAACTTATCTGTAATCATTATGATTTATATTAGTAAGAAGCAAACAATAGTAGATACTATTTATTGTAGTAGTAGTTTTTGTGGTTTTGTTTCTGTTATCATAATAGTAATACGTTAAATGTACTCATTCATTATTCATGTTTTAATGTTGTTATTTTGTTTTGTTTTTTTAAGTGAATCATTAATTTAGTTTTTTGTTTGCATTTGTTTTGGGTAATTGGTTGACTGATTGGTACCTCTTGTAGTAGTAGTAGTTGTTGTTGTTGTTGTTATAAGTTTTGAATTTGTTTACTGTTTTGCTTTGGAATATGCTGTTTTTTGTTTATTTGTGGTACTTGAGTTTCATTTTAGTTGATCCTTTTGTAGTTGTGTTATTAATTGTGGTTTGTTTTTAATATCATAAATTTTATATTTTAAAGATAATTTCAGCTTATTGCAGTACTCGTGCATGTGCGTTGCAGTCGTAACCATTCCACAAATTCATCTAACATAACAGGCCCTGAAATGACGGTAAAAACATATTAGTTGGTCTACTCAAACATTAGTTGTAATACTCACATGCTCCATCAATATCGTAGTTCGTCAAATCGTTGTTGATTGTGCGCGAGAACTCAAGTATGTTACACCACTGATCCTTGTTAATAACTTTGTACTTTGATTGATCGAGGAATTGCGCGAAATGCGGGTAGAGTGGCCAATGTTTGCCGAGCAGCAAATGTAGCATTGCTTTTGCTGTATTTATATCCATGCTGCGCTGATCGGAATCCTGAAAGTCAACAAATGTTAATTGCGCGAGAAAATCAAAATTAGTATTATAGCATAAATCAAACTTTTACAAAAATATTAAGGGGTAAGGGGAATTTTCAAACAATTTTTTTTTGCATTTTCTTAATTTAATTAATTAATGTAATATCTCAAAAATATTTTGTGAAAATTTGAAGTGAATCCAACAAATACTTTTCGAGTTACTCAACAATTACAAAGGGCCACTCGGGCGCGCCGGAGCGTTCGTATGTTGAAAAAATAGATGCTGCACGTATGAAAGTGGCAGATAAGCGCGCTAACGATAACACTCGAGAAGGTAGAAAGCTACGCAGGCAATAGCAAATCGATATTTTGGAAACTGCTATCACGGCTGAAGAACTATTATAATATATGGCCCAGGAATAAATGACGCAGTGTAAGTAATTAAATAATTCGTATAGCTCTACATAAATCGATAGCAAAACTTTAAATGGGGTTTTCTCAAAACTATGTTTTTGAACTGGTGATCAATGTAACTTAAAAACCGCTTGGTAGATTTCAATAAAATTTATACTGCTTTTGAAAAACATAAACAACTTGTGCCTGATCGAAGTATTTTTTTGTTTAAAAAATTTCGATTTTTTTAAACTATTAATTGACGATTTTTGTCTCGAAAATCTCAAAAATATTGCCTGAGGCCGCCATATTGTTAATTTCGAAAAAAGCTTCGATCAGGCACAATATTATCTATTAATAAAACTAATTTCTCTTAGACTTATGTGTGGTGATCCCCGCAAGGGACTTCTGGAGAAATGGGCTCCACACAAACGGCGATAACTTTTACAATAATCAGAGTTTTTTTTTTAATTTTGCTAAAGTCAATGCTATGCTTTAATTTTTGTAAAAAAAAGAAATTGACTAGCAAAAAAAAAATTATTGAAAATCGACATTTACTTAGTCTTATCATAAATTCTGTGACAAATTTTACAATACACACGGCGAGAAGAAAATCGCAAAAAAAAGTTCCGTTATTTTTTCATTTGTTCGCATCTATTCATAAATTATACTCAGTTTCGGGGCAAATTTCGCTTGTTAACGTTGGAGTGGGCAGCTAAGGAAAATAGCATTGCAGTGATTGCATTACAAAAGTGTGGTAAAAGTGCAAGTGAGATTTACGAATTGCGGAAAAACTTAATATTTGTTTATCGCACGATCAATCGTACTTCCCAAACGTCTTAAGTGACAGACAGAAAAAGAAGTGGTCGTCCTCGCGTGGTTCGAACTAGTGCAGCATTAAAGGCGTTTGAGAAATAATCCGCAGAAATCCCCCTTCAAAGCAGAGAGCCATGTCCAGGGAAATGAATGTGTCGACCAGATCATTGTCAAGACTAATTAGAGATGATCTCCACATGAAAGCCTGATGCAAGCAGCTTCTTCGGTGGTAGGAGGTCAACGACCATGAAAATATTATTTTCATAGATAAGAAAATGTTCACCGTTGAAGAAGTTTTTAATAAGAAAAACGACAAAATCTATGCTAAAACCTCTAAAGACGTAAAAAATGTTATTCTAAGGGTTAAGCGTGGCTTTCATCCAGCCTCCGTAATGGTTTGGTGGGGAGTGTCTTGTAAAGGTGTTACAATACTTCATGTCTGCGAAAAACGGGTTCAAACCGGGACAAAAGTTTACCAGGAGGATGTCTTAGAAGGCGTGGTGAAGTAGTTGAGCAGTACTATATTCAATGGAGAGCGTTGGATATTCTAGCAAGATTCCGCTCCAGCTCATAAGGCGAAAACAGCCCAGCAGTGGGTAAAAACAATAATATTCCTGGGTTCATAGCCGCAGAAGATTGGCTGTCTGTAAGATCTGAATCAATTGGATTACACAGTTTGTGGGCAGAATTGGAGAACATAATCTGTCGAAGGCCTCACAGAAATTTCGAGAGTCTCAAAAAATCTTTGGTTTGACCGGCGACGTCAATATCCGTGGAAACCGTGCGTGCTGCAATAGCTGAATGGTCTAACCGTTTGAAGGCTTGAGTAAAAGCAAATGGTGACCGAATGAGAATTTAATTTTTTTTTAATATTTACGTTATTAAATAAAACTAATTTCATTAAAAAAAAAGTATTATAACTTCATATCTATAACGGAGTTAACTTGTAACAGAACTTCTGGCAGTTCTAGCCGTGCCAACCGCTGCCTGTCAAGGTATTGCCCTGATTTACATAGATATGTTACTCAAGGCTGAAATCCGTATTATATTAGGCGATTTTAACATTTATAATTTAAGCCTACGGCATGATAGTAAGATAATTTGTATTTGCAAAGCAAACTCGCAAATCAATTTAAGCGGGCGAAGCCAATGGTATGCCAAGTTTGTTCACTGAATGAAAATTATAGAATTAATAATCGACCATTCGTCCCGCTAAGATAGAACGGATTTAATTATAAAAGATATCCCACGACAGTCGACAGTCGTAACCAGAACAATCCGGATTTATATTCGGCCAAGTACTGTCACTCCAGCAGCATTCCTATTTATGCATAGGGAATGTTAATGCTGCTACAACAACAACCACATCAAAGGTATCCCCTAAATTTGAGGATTATTATTGACTTCTAAAGATAACTAGAACTTCATATCGACGCATAGCGCGGGAAGTGTGAGAACTCCAAACGTTCCCAAGACGGCCGGTTCAATGTATCGCAATGTCTCGGGCTTTACCTGACTTTCAACGACTGTTGTTTCAACGATTTACCCCTATTAGCATCCGCTAATTGTTGAGAACCTCACAAAATACGAACGCAAATGTTTTCATCATTTTTTTTTCTGATGTAAAATTAAGCTTACCTTGGCAAAATCGTACGCATATCTGTATACGCTTTTGAAGACATTTGGATCGTTGAGTATACTTTTTAAATAGTCTAATTTAGATTGCATTTTTGCAGCAGAATCACATTCCAATTCGGTGAGGCCTTTTAACCATTCACAACGACTAAAGAAGCCCATTTGTGTGGCGCCCATTTTGTAGGCTAACACAAGCATCACAACATTTTCCGGCTCAACGCCAATATCATCGCAGAATTTCTCCATGCCATCAGGACCTGTGTAGTGAATAGTAAACGAAGGTTATAGTAAAGTTAAAAATAAAATACTACCAATACTTACCTAGTGTGTCCGGTTCATCGGGATTTGTGTATTTGCAAAACCAATCGGCACAACGCTTTTGGCTGAAACAATCTTCAGCCTTGATGTGGCGTCTGCAAATAGGAAATCGCAAATAAGCACATACTATTGCTAATAAACGGTGAATATATATATATATTTTTGTATATATGTATGTGTGTGTATATAGTTTCAAATATTATTTCAATACTTTTCCATTTGTGCGAAAAAAATGTGTACCAAAATTGGTGAAATAAAAAATACTAATTTTAGTTGAATATAAATGCGCGTAACTAAGTTAGAGACGCGTAGAATAAAAATAAAATAAAATAAAATATTCAAGACAAGAAGAAAGTATTGCAGTTTCGATTTTTATTATTGTTTTTGTTGCCTTCCCCTATAAATAGCCACACCACATTAAGCAATAACAAACCAAAACAGCATAAGGCAGCAAACGAAGAGCAGAGTACAAAAAAAAAAAAAAAAGTCACAGTATCATCGATGAAGGAACCGGTGGAAATTGAAACTATTACAAACACAGAAAAATCAAGAAAATTAGCTATGCGCATGTAAACAGATGATATCATAAAGAGACTATGCAGCGTACCCACGCGCTACTTCAGGCACATGATGGATTCAAATAGAAATTATATTTAATACGCACTACCCGTGGGCAAAACGAAATGAACGGAAGGCTTAAAAAATATATGCATTTCGCACATTTTTCAAACGATTTATCTCTCTGCTAAATGCTGCCCCAACTATAATTACAGCTTCCAACAAGTTAGGAAGGAATATATGCGTTTCATAGCACTACCTGTTGGTTATACTGATCTTGGGTATCTTCAACTTCATTCCTGCACTATGTATAGTACGTAGCTCCAATAGCTTCAACACTTCTACTCGCAAAATTATGACTAACAGCCACAGCGAAATTGCATGTCTATGACACCAAGACTCCATGATGTTATCAGTGAAATAGCAGAAACAATAACAACTCGGCAAAATAACTGATAAAATGCGAATTATACAGTCAGTTATCAATGAAACTGATGTAGAAGTTCTAGACATACGGAGTGCTTTTGCCGTACTTAGAAGGGAGAAAAAATTATTTTTTTAAAATAAAAGAATTTCGAGTTGAAATACCAGTAAAAAATAAAAGAATTTCGAGCTAAAATACCAGTAAAAAATAAAAGAATTTCGAGTTGAAATATCAGTAAAAAATAAAAGAATTAAGAGTTAAAATACTAGTAACTAAAGTAACTAAAAAAATGTCTATCAACTTTTCAGGATATGATACTCCTCATCATTGTTAGATTCGACTAACGGCACAATGATGTGACATTTAAATTGTTTTGCTTGGAACTTTTTTAAAAATATATTTCTGTAATTAACACGTTTAAAAAAAAACAAATATCATACAGTACTGTGAAAAACAAGAGCAACAAAAAAGAGTAAGTGAATATAAAAAAGAGATTTTCTACACGGTCGCGGCCGCCGTAGCCGAATGGATGGTGCGTGTCTACCATTCGGAAGGTATATGTTCGAAGCTACGTGAAACACAAATTCGAAGAAAAGTTTTTTTCTAATAGCGGTTGCTTTTCGGTGGACAATGCAAACCTCCGAGTGTATTTCTGCCACGAAAAAACTCCTTATAAAACATATCTACCATTTGGAGTCGGCTTAAAACTGTAGGCCCCTCCATTTGTGGAACAACATCAAGATGGACGCCATAAATAAGAGAAGGAGCACGGCCAAACAGCCAAAAAGGGGGTTTATATGACATATAAGCCAGTTATATAGAAATAATTTAGAGTGGCCAAAGCTAACCGCGCAATAAATCTAGAAAAGGTACGATATTTCAAATATCTAAGTTGGTGGATGACTGGGACAAGGAAAGCAAATTAACGGCAGAAGATCGGAAAATTGGATTAACACTAAAACTACCGATACTTTATGTATTCCTATTCATATGACTCGTCTTTAAAATGTTATATATGTATATTACTAAGTCTAACGAAAAACACGGTAAAACAATTAGCAAGAGAGAAGTAAATCTAGAAAAATACATTCGATGTATTTTTTAATAAAATTCAAGAAGGCAAACGGCGATTTAATAATGTTATTTCTAAGAACTTCTGACCAAAAGTTTAATATGGGTCATTTGACTCGTCATGGTAGGTTCAATGTTAATTAATCTAACTCTTCTTTATGAACGCGCAACATGAACTTTTTAAAATATACGTATGAAGCACCGAAATTTTTTTTAAATCACTCTAAGGCTATCTGCAATTCGAGTTGTAGGACCGTTTGCGGTCTGCATTAAATTGCTTATTCACTTTTTAACACAAATCAAGCTTAGGCAACTGTAAGTATGAAAATCGATTAGAAATTTCGAAATGTTTACAAGTACATTATGAGCAAAAAATTTTTTTGGAGCGCGTAAATGACGAAAATTTTGTTTATCAACTTTATTGAATTTTTTTGCACAGTACCGTGAGGTCAGTCTATTTTTTGTGCGACACTTTTTTTTTATAAAATTAGACCATTCATGACAACGCTTATCAACGATTTGCTGAATAATTTAGTACAAACTTTCAGCACGTAAACGTAGTAATTAAAAATAAATGCCTTATCAGTTGACTGTATATTGTTAGATTGAATGTATGAAATTTCAGAAAAAAAGGTGCATTTGTTTATGTTGCGTGTGGTTGTTGCACATTGAATGAATCAATGCTAATGGATATTATACTTTTTAGTTTTGACCTTTATAAGTTTATTGAAGTTTAAATAAGTTCTAAGTTATTTCAAATAAAAAAAATTACCTGCTAGTATGTTGTGTTGTCGCATATCCACCGCGTGGTCGCTTGGAATTTGCACGTTCCTCTTCGCCCCCCATATCGTGATTCGAACGTCGTTTACCGCGGGGCATAGCAAACACCTTGAAGTTTATTAAAAGCGTGTGCGTACGTATAAAAGAAACCAAAATTATATGCGTATCTTTTGTATTTAGATGATTATCGGTTCTTGTGAATAACTATAAATTTGTGAGCAGGCCGGTAGGTCTTTTTCTCTTTTCTTCTGTTAATCTCTATATGTGCGTATGCCGATGTATCCGTATGAGTGTATAGTAATTTAGCGTAGAACGTTCACTTCAATGTAATTTTTGACTTCTTTACTTGAAATTTATTATAAAAATAGCTCCTCTTCAATGCAGACAATTCTGAAAAAAGAAATTATGAAATCTTTTTAATAAGAATTTCAATAATTAATTTACTTGGTCTGCTTTTAGGCTTTCGAGCATCGTTTTATTACGCACTCGATTTTTCGCACAGCTGGTGGTTGTAGCAAATGTCAAACAAGCACCATAAACAAAAGTACTTGTGGGCTGACTGTTTGATTGGAAATTAAAGAGCACAACACAACGTCATACGGAGAAAATGCAGAGCAACAACGCCAGCATGAACTAAAAAAAGAGAAATTTTTTATAGATGCATATGAACTACAAACGAGGCACCGCACAGGATAGTGGGTGGACATTAAAAAATTCATTCATCCATTGTAAGTAATGGAAAGACCATTTGACTATTATCACTTTAATATATGTACATATAAAAGCACGCTTTTTCTATGAAATCTCTAAAATAAAGAATGAGGTTTATATTAACAATGTTGTTTCTATTTCCCGGAATATCTTTTTCCAAGCGTAGGTGGAGCTAATAATGTATTTTCTTGCAGTTTCCGGATCGTGCGTGAACCAAGCGTAAATATACTCGTGCCTTCTAGCCGACACCACCGGCACCGAACACTGTGAACTTCATGCACAAGAAAGCTATTAGCATTTTGACACTTCTTTTTGTTGTGCCTATTCGCGGCATATCCTGCCCCAACATTTATATGCGATTTGTTGGCTCCTATTTTTCGCTTACTCCCAATGTCCTTTACAGCCCCGCTCTCGTCATGCTTTTTAATAAAAGCACCCATTGCGTCGACGTTGTCGCCGCTGCTATGAATTTGCATGCGGTTCTTTCTTCACTTTATATGCGGCTTCATTTGCATTTCCGCACCTCAAAGGCACTTCAAATTGACGAATGCACTTTATTTTGAACTAAATTCACACACAAATAGATAAATATAATTGAGCTTTTATTACCCGTTGAATGGATGTAACTATTTTATAATGGCAACAAGAATTTCTCTTTTTGGTGTATTTAGATTTGTGTGGAATGAAATCGACTGCAGTTCGAAGAATGGTACAAGCTCGTTCAGTGATGGCTAATTTGACAATTTGCATTATTGAATTCTAATTGGCATGTGCTTTTTGTTATTGTACACACAGGGATGAAATAAAACAAAAATTAATTTAACAAACTGTTTACTATGAAATAAAAATGTAGATTTTTTCATCGCTTATGTAGTTTAAAATATTGTGTAAATGAAAATGTGAAAAGCCTGTTCCTTTGTCTTTTAAGAATTCTTTCAACAGTACACGCGGTATACCTACAACTTTTATTCTTCAACTTGCTCACCATACGACTTGCTAAAAATTACACGAAATTACAGGTATGATATAGGCCAGGGCTTCTTAAACTGTGGGTCGCGACCCCCAGGGGGGTCGCGAGACTACTGAAAGGGGGTCAAAGATCTGATACTTTTCAATCATTATAAATAAAATTTTAAAATTAGTATACACACTACGTACAAATATAAATTAAAATAAAAATCATACAAAATGCTATTGTAGTTTTATTATAACTATTTTTTGAAAAAAGTGGCAATGCAAAACTGTTATGTAGGGCCTATAAATGAAAATATGGAAGTAGCATTTAAAATAATAAATACAACGCGCTCCTCGATTTTCCACTGAACGTTCGACATTGATGTCTTGCCGCCGACGTCAGTGTTTGCAAGATACAGTGAGGTGCAAAAATGGAACATAAATAACATAAGTTACGTTTAGTACCATATCTACGCAAACAAGCTTGTTTATTTGAATCCAATTGTACATGTATTATATAATTAGTGTGTAAGCTTTCAAATGAGCCCGGTTAAAATCTAACAACAACAACTACTCATTGGAAGAGCTGAAAATAAAAACACAAATGTTCCAATTATGCACCGCTTATTTATTTATAAAAAAAAGTACAAAAAACAAATTATTTTAATATTTCGTCCAAAGCCCTTTCGATTTTTTTAATGCCTTTATACGGTTTGGCATACTTTCTGCATATTTAGCCACAGTTTGTGGCGAAATGGAGTACCACACATCCTGGTCTCGCTCCCAAACCTCCACAAGAATCCACAATTTCTCAATGGGGTTCATGTGAGAGCTTTGTGCTGGCCACTGCATAACCGAAAATTTTTGGGACTTCAGCCATTTTTGCCGTATGTTTATGGTCATTGTCTTGTTGAAAAATATCTTTTTCAATAGCAAGACCGATTTTGTGGATGGCAGCAGGCAAATTTTCTTGCAAGATCGTCAAGTACTGCTCCTTTTTCATTCGTCCTTCGATTTTGATCAAAGGACCCACACCAGTGCAAGTGATGCACCCCCAAACCATTATGTTGCCACCACCATGCTTCACTGTTTCTTTCACGCTTGATTTTGTTAACTGCTGGGGACTTTTTGACCAAAACCATGGACAGCCATCCGATTCAAATCGGTTGATTTTTGTTTCATCTTCATCTTGTTTCATCTTTCAACTTTAATAAACGTTGAAAATTTATTACGATCTGCACTAACTCAAATTGAGTTTAGATTTAATTATTTGTGTAAAAATAAACAATCACATCCGTCACATTAATATTGTTTGATGTTAATAATATGTTTTTATTAAAAAAATTGTTACAAAAGTTTATTTTTTCTATTGAATAAATATATATATATAGTTTTATGTCATTCTATTTATTGTGTTTTATTACGACCGATATCCCGTCAACGTTTCCAATTATATATATGTGAAATGAATGGGTACGTATTCTTTAATCCTTATTTTATTTACATTGTAAAATAGTGCGATATGACATCTACATCTACGGTTAATATATATTTCATTATATGGAGGAGGGGGTCGTTTAAAATTTCCTAAGCTTGAAGGGGGTCGCTATATAAAAAAGTTTAAGAAGCCCTGATATAGGCTACAAGCATGTGTTAGGCAGCTTCATTTTAAAGATGTCAGCGTCAGGAAAACCGGTGAAAATTCTCTTTTCGTTGAAAATGCTCCTTGTCAAAGGAGTGCTCAGCTGCTGAAAGTGAACGCAAAAATATCCATCGCCTTGAAGGAAATATTACAAGACAATTTTGTAAAAGCTGAGTTCGCTATAGCAGCTTGTTTGGTTATATTTTGCGATTTTCTAGATTTTTTTTTTGAAATGTCAAATGATCATGCTTCATTGTTGTTGTCTTATATGTCTACGTACATTATCGTTGATACTTTGACAATCCAAACACCAAATTGAAGAAAAACAATATGCAAATAAATGTTGTTGTTAGTTTAGTGAAGTTACCTCTTATTACTTCGACTTGATATATTCTTTAATAGCCGATGGTTAAACTGCAAAAGTGTGAGGGTTTTGAAGAACCGATAGACAACACATGTGACATTTAAAGACTACATAATTTTGCCGTCTTCGAATAAAATAACTAAATCACTACAAATCTGAATTATTTAAAGTATAAATGCGTTTGACGGCAAAACTTAGTTTTATTATTTTTAACTTGGGCATACAAAAGTGCATTTCCTAGATGTAGCGATGCGATCAAAATTAGTATTTAAATCGAACAGAAATACAACCCTGTTGAACTCCACGGCGCATTGAACACCGCCATATAAACAAAAGTTTGTTTCTGCTAAAATTTTGTGAGAAATATGTCGGCATATGATAGCGTGAGGGTAGGAAAATTAGTGCTAAAGGGTGAAAAACCGAAGTAAATATAATTGAAGTATATTTAGCACAAAGAAATACTTGTAATAATTTGAAATCGTTCTTTAGAAAATCAAAGAAGCACAAACGGGACAAAGAACACAAAGATAAAGACAAGGCGAAAAAACGTAGAACCGAAATAGATGAAGATGCACTTCGACATGGCGGATGGTGGTTGGCAAAGAGTACACCTGAAATAAGTGGTGCAATTGCTATAGAATTTGGGGAACGCTCCTATTTGAAAGCGCTAGATAATGGTCTGTTCACACTAGGTCCACCACACAACGAAGGCGACGGTCCGGAACCTGAAGAAATATTCACAGCTTTCCCTATAAATGACACAAAGATATCAATTAAATCTGGCTATGGAAAATATTTGAAAATCGAAAAGGATGGGATGGTTACAGGACGTTCAGAAGCTGTTGGTAGCATGGAGCAATGGGAACCCATTTTTCAGGTAAGTAAACTAATGCCAACTAAATGAGACACCAGATGAGGAGCTAGGGCAATAAATATTTATATATTTACTTATAAGTAAATTATATGATTTTAAATAAATACTCATAACATTTATTGCAGGATGGCAGAATGGCCCTTCTTTCTGAATTGGGATTTTTCATGTCCATCGATCCAGAAGATGATGCTTGCGTAGCACTGCGAAAGAAAGTGACTGAGCATGAAATTTGTAAAATACGATGCAATGCGCAGCGCGAAGCCGAAGAGGATGAAGAACCAAAGGAAGAAAAGGGTGATCTGTCACAAGTAGAAAAGAATTATGTGTACGTGTAACTGATTTGTATATTATATATGCAACATATATATGTAATAATTTTTCTATTATCCTACAGCAAAAAGTTTCAGAAATTCCAGGACAAGAAATTACGTATCAACAAAAATGACGTCAAAGAACTTGAAGTAGCAAAGGAGCATGGTACTTTACATGAAGCTTTATTGGATCGACGTAGCAAAATGAAAGCGGATAGATATTGCAAATAAATATTAAAACAAAAAAATTAAGGTACTGCTTTTAAATTTAGAACAAGAATGCAATCAAAATACAAGCTGAATAAGTTGATATTACAACAAAAAAATAGTATTGTATTCGTAATGCCAAATCTGTACAGCATTCAAGTAACAACGTGTAGAACTCTATAGTGCTACTATTTTATGACTTAAACAAAACATCCAAGCTTGTGAACTCACGATAATATACCTATAACACCTAAAAAATTTGTTGCATACGCCTTTAAAAGCTTGACCTCCTATTGCAATTTATGAGGCGTGCGTCGATGCTGATCCACATGTGAATATGGACAGCAAATTTTATACTACTTTTGTATATCAGGCGATGGGTTTTTGTGCTTTTTTTCTCGTAAGACACCCCTGTTGTTGATGTTGGAGATTTCTCTATGCCCAGAATGTAATCTTAATAAAAAATTGAGATTGTGTTGGTGATATAGGTGTACGTGTGAAATGAGCAGACATTATTTTGATGCCGAAAACTCTATGATGTGGCAGTCGAAGTTACTGTCACAATTTTGCTTTGTATGACCAAACAATGAAATCCTTAAGAATTGCATGTAATCTATCTGTAGTGTACCCAATGGCCGACACTTCGGCCTAAAAGATTTTTTGTGTGCACCTTCTATTTTCCACTGAAACGACCGTGAGCATTTTTAAGAAGTAACATAAACAATTTGTTACATTCTTCCACAAGAATTGGTGCTGAAAATGTATTCGGGATTCTTAAAGTAATTTTCACGTGACTTCTACCTACTTAACAATAAATACAGACTTGGGCTGAATTTTTAAAATAATTATAGGTCGATGTGTTGTACACAACATTTGCTGTTTGGCACATGACGGCATTCAAGATGAAACATTAATAGAAGATGAAGGACTTCAAAATTACACAAATTTCGAAGAAACCATTTTTTCTATATTTTCAAAAAGAATATTTCTTGAAAAATTATGACGAGATGTATGAAGAATAAAACGGACACAGGACGTGTCAGAGGGAGGATCCATGTTTGGAATGCATGGGTGTTCCAAATTTATTTTAAACTACCGAAGAAAATTGATAGGTGACGTTATTGTTGTAATAACTTTAAATATGCCATATACATTTTTAGGAATGGTGCTTAGGTGTCAGTCCTTGACCAGATATAATGTTCACTAACGAATGAATTTATAATGTAAATCAAGACTGCATTTCGATCACCACGGTCTTTCGGGTCCTGTACTTCACCACACTATGTTATCCAAACCAAATTCTCTTAATAAACCTTAAAATCGAGCAGAGTTAGGCAGCGTGTATGTATGTGCTTTTTTTGCGGCAGATATATCTAATCCTTCGCTCTATAGCATCAGTGAACTATATCACAAACTTCTACACGTTCCCATGACAGTCGGATCTACGTAACCTGAACGACCCGGATTTATATCCGGCCAAGAACTGTCACTTCAGTAGCATTCCTCGTATATGTATGGGAATGTGTATGCCGCTATAACAACAAACTTCTGCAGTGACTTGAGAGAATTCCTGTGACCATTCTAAATTGTCTTGAGGAAGAGTTATCAGTTGCCTGTACTTCTTTTGATTATACTGCCCAGAAAGGAATTCGCCTGGCGTAGCTCCATAGTTTGGTGGTACGTCGCGTAGCCTTAGCTCTTCGCTTTAATGGTGTGTTATGCCATGGCAAGGAAGTGCTTTGGGCCTTTTAATAACGAGGCCTCAGCCGCTCTAGCCAATTTGTGCGCTACCTCGATCCTCGGTACACTTGCATTCCTAGTAAATTGAGCTTCTTGATACACTCAAAATCTAACGATAACTTAAACCCAAATCATGACATCTTGAATGCCGCCTGATTTAAGAGAATAAGAAGTCAATGGAAATTCACTCATTTCCGCTAACGCAGAAAAGACTACACTAGGAAGACCAGTGCGCCGAAGACTTCTCATAAACTACATTTTTAACAACAATATAATATATAATAAAAAATACCGAAACTGGAATAGAGATTTTCTCAAACAAATTAAAATCCGTAACCTTTTAGCAGCTCTGGGGGCGTTTTAATTATTATGAGCTAGAGCAACTGCTACTAATATCGAACTTAATGTTAAGCACCTACATATGTATGAATATAGAACTATTTTGAAAATTCATTAATTAGTATTTTTTTCTATGGACTATGTGAATATTTCCAAAATAATACAATAATTCTGATGAGGCAAAATATTAAGGAATTTGTAACTAAAAAAATCCGAAGCACATATTTCATCAACTTTTCTTTTTCTAATAAGCGAATTTAACTTTTAACAAAAAAAAAAAAAAAAATTTAATTACATAAAATTTGCATTTTATAAGGAAATATTCAATTTTTTCGTGTACAGATTTATAGGTGCGCAACTGTATATATACTATATACATACATACATGCGTACATATGTATACATTTCAAGCAATTGCTTTTGGATGAATCACGATTACTCATTGAAATTCTCAATACAATAGGTGTTCGGAGAGGTGCTTAAGCTAGTAATTTATTTTGCCAAAAAACCCTTTATATACATATTTACGCACATATATTATGTGCACCATACATACCATGGATAGAAGCTGAGCTCTTGTCCAATTCGGACCAATAAATAGTATGCTTTTGTGTCAAAAACCTGTGTGCCTTTAGGTCAAACACCTTTAAGGCGATAATTAATAAGTGAAGTTAAGGTAAAATTTCGTTGGAATTGTCCACTAAAAATACTTGATAATTAAATCCCCTTAATTGAAACTAGTTAAGTGAAAATAAATTATTTCATACCATTATGCCCCAAATTTTAAATAATTATTCAAATGAAATGTTTGTCCCTTAACGTAATATTACAGCTGCACTGCACGATTTAAGATAGCGATGAGATCGTGTACATCTAAATCAAACAATTTTTACAAGTAGTGCCATTACTAAGGCAGGTTTCTGCAATCCGTCCAGTTCTTATCTTGCTGTTGTCCAAGTTCCAATCATGCAGTGAAACTGTAGTATTGCGTTTACGGATAATCCCAAAATATAATAAAAATTTGAGTGAATATTTGCTTTGAAACTGTATATTATTTTAAATTGATGTGGAAATAATTCAGAGTTTTTGATGTTAATACATTTGCATTACTTCATATTTAGAAGTCAAAAAAATATTACTCAATTATACAGTCGTTTCAATAAACCGATATTGTGTTCACAAAAAATGAAAATACTTCCACTATAGATAAAGTAGTTATTAAATGTTTAGCGTGTAAAAAACTATGAAGACACCCCTTACCATGCAATACTTACAATATTTTTAACTCATCATTAACTGTCGCTGAAACCAAAAACAGTTTGAAAATAGTCGGTTAGTGGGAAGAAAGTAGTGTTTCATAGTCAGTCCTTCAGGTTAAATAGTCATTGGTATGTGTTTCAGTTCACGTTCGGCTGTACTACTGTTAATTGTGTAAGCTGGCATAGTGCATTTGAGGTTGCAAGCGGGATATTGGCCCGCCAACGTTTAACGCGTTTACCCTACCGACTAAAGGGTTTTGAATAGTTGTACCCAACAATTAATGCATAGTTTCGTAGCGTAACATGACGTTATTGCATTAAACATTTAGCAGGGGGTACAATAGTCGGCTTCAGGAGGGAAAGGGGGTATACATGGGCAAGTACGAAGCATAGCATCTTTTTCAATTTGGTATGCGAAGTGTTTTTTAAGTTTTGTACGGAAGCGCAGACGGAGATAGATAGAAGATAGTTGGACGCGTTCTGTAACGAATGATACAATTCGGGGTTTCAGTTTAGCTGATTACTTGATTGATTTGCGAGATATTGTGCGATGAATATGAAAAGCGGAAATGTGCGACGCAATGGTGGCAAACGAAAATAAAAGGCGGAGGACTGAGTTTAAAAATGTTGGAAGTTTTGGAAAACGTGTTTCGTGAGCGTAATATACAAACGAAGTACGATTAAAAATGTTTAACGGAGGGCATACTATAACTGATAGTTTCTGCGCTTGCTTAGTCCGCTTTATTAAACTTAGGAACGCGTGTGTAGACAGCGCTGCATTGAATATTCGAAGCTTGCTCTCTTCTTGGGTCTGCGTAGATAACATAAAACGTAGCCAATTCGGAGTTGCGAGGTTGGAGCTTGGAAAATGCGAATTCGCGAGCGAGCATGTAAGGCGTGGATTTGAGGCTGGAAGTGTAGAATAATATACGTCGTATGTCGTAGTTGAAATGTTTGTGTAGATAAGATTAGCGAAAAATTAACATAAACTTTTATAAACGAAAATTCGAAGAAAATCAATACATCCAGATAATGTTTACGAATACTGTTAAGTATACATAGATATTGAAGATATTTTATTTATGATTTTTTTTGCGTAGTAACTTGGTTGTTTCGAATTAGCTTATAATTAGCGTTTAAATTTCGGTAGCGGTAGACATTTTCTATATATTATCATCATCGTGCTCATCATTGGTCTCATGATGTATATTTGCTCTACATTTACTTAAACCAATTAATGAATATTTTTTCGGTCTAAACACATGGTGTTTGTGTCGTATTTCGATAGCCCTTACACTTCTAAAACGAATTGCAATTTTGCATTTCTCAAATACTCTCAAAACTATGACTGCATACTTGTAATCTCCTAAATTTTTAAAACTGCTCTGTTGGTTCCACACAAATAAGCGAGTTCCAACAGTCACCTCATCATGCTACCTTCTCTTAACCACAATATTTTTTTCTTTTATACTTTGTTCTCTCCTGCTCTTCTTAGTTTAGAAGCGATGACCGACTGGTGAACGCGATCTGAAACGTCCTCCACCTTGGCTGCTGCCACCACTGCGACCGCCACTTCCGCTACCGTAGCCACCACTACCGCCGAACGAGCGTCCACTATCGCGTCCTCCGCTGCTGCTACCGTAGACGTCGCGTCGATTGAAGCCACTACTGCCGCCATCACGGCTGCTGTAACCTCCACCTTGGCGGCCACCACCGCCGGAATAACCGCGATCGTGGTAACGTCCACCACCACTACCAGAGCCACGTTGGCGATAACCGCCGCCACCGCCTCCACTATTGCTACGACGTCCGAAGTCACGTCGGCCACGGTCGCCCATACCACGACGGCCTTGACGTGGCCGGCCTTTGGAGATTTCCACACGTAGCTGTGAGCCCAACAATTCTGTACCATTGAGCACGTCACAGGCCTTTTCGGCGTCATCACGATGCTCAAATTCCACAAAAGCGAAGCCTGGTGGATTAAAAGCAATCCAAACTGAATTTAACTTGCCATATTTGGTGAATTCTCCTTCCAAGTCGTCCTTCTTTACTTTATCGGTTAAATTACCGACATAGACGCGTGTGCCTCGTTGATCACCCATTTTCACTTTATTTTAAACTCAATTAATATGGGAAGCTACTAAATTTTTCACTTTTTCTGCTCACGTTGGTACACTTGCTGCTGCTCTGAATGGCTTCAATCGATTAAATTGTGTGTGTATAATAGTTTCTGTGCTTCGCTTTCAAAACGACGGGTGAAAAACAAAATGTCGGCATTTGGCTTGGTTCACATGCAGAGTTGCTTTTTCGGAACGGATGTGAATTGCTCAGTTCGAGCACATTTTTCGGAATTGTAATAGAATTATTAGAGGTAGTCATGACGATAATTGGATTTTGTGTTTATAAATTAGTTGAAATGACATGAAAGCTTTGGGTTTGTAGCAAGGCGAATCTATTAAAGGTGGAGTTGGTTAATGAGCTCATTTTTTTTCTTTCGCCGTGTGTACGTGGCTGCCGTTCAGAATGAAACAAGGCGAATTCATTATATGTTTTCTAGTTTCTCAATACTTTGCTTTGACAATCAAATGTACAAAACAGTTTTGTTGGTCTAGTGCCCCCACCTTTAATGAATGCGCCTTGGTTTGTAGTAATGGGTAACGAGCAATATGAAATATAAATGAATAGGTTATAGGTAATTTGGAAAATATATGTCAGAGCTAAATTATTTGTTGTTGGCCGACACTTCGTTCTTAGTTTGTTTTTTTCTTGTAAAATTCTTAGCGTTTTTGGGTGCTGCTCCGTAAATTGCAAAATAATTTTGTTGTACCTCTGGTAATAGGTAAACATTCATCGTATTTCTCAAAAATTATGGCTCAATTGTCTTACTTTTTAACTTAAAAATTCCAAATTACTTTCTGTGACATGGAATATTAATGTGTTGGTAGGCTCTTTACCGGTAGACAAAACTATTTTCATCGAAAAACTCGAAAGAGGCCTGCAAGTTGCTTGTAGTAAGTGCCAGTTCATTTCAAAAATGTTTTTAAATGCCAAGGTTATCGATGTGTTTGAATTTTACTTGCCGCAAGTGCTAAAATTTTACTAGTTTTGAAATTTCTGTGTCAGTGCCCTTACAATTTCGATACCAATACACTAATGTATAAATTGTGAATACAATGAATCTTTCGGACTTACACTTTCACGTGTGGCTAGTGAGTAATAACGATTATTGTTTCGGACAAGACGGTGAGAATGTAGGATTGCGCGATATATGACAAAATGTTTAGAAGAATTGAAATCCTATTGCTACTTAGAGTAAAAAAAATAATGTGCTATTATTGTTGATAATAAACAAAAATGGACATATTTGGTTACCTAGACGTAAAACTATAACTTTCAATTACTTTTTCGTTTTGCATTAGGAAATTTAATTTGATATCTCTTCAGCTATCGATAATTTTGTACATCCTTAAATTCCATATGCCGATAATGCAGTGCATTCATTTGATTCTTTTAATTTCCGGTGCTCAATTATTCGTTTCGTTTTGGTAATACCACGAATTTGTTCTTTTGCATTATTGAATGTATGATTCAAATCTGTTGTTATTCGCATCGATAATCATTTCAACATCTAAAACAGTTCATGACAACCCTTCTGACTGTAGGCAGCAGCTCTTGAGAACGCCGCAACTGCGAACAACTGCACTCAAATGAGTAAATCAAACACTAACTACCACCCAAAACCACCCTCTGCAAGTGCATTCACTCATTGATGACCATAACTTTGCTTTCATGCAGCACTTATGCATGTATGTATGTGTGTGCTTGTATGTATGTGGAAAGTAGAACCAGCAGACGACCTGCCAATGAAGCAAAACAAGCGAATGCAGAGCACAGCTGAAGGAAGGTGGTACTACTACTTTGTGCAGTCGAAACAACCACCGCTTGCTTTTGTATTTCAATACAAATTTCAAAGCACTTTCCAACACTAATATTGGCTACCTCGCTCAGCCGTATGCCACCATCTCGCCATCAACATCATCCTCATTGCCACAACTTAACGCACCACCCCCTGTGCGCGCATATGTGTTATTGTTGCTGTCTACTGTCGTTATTTTGCCGGTCTGTTTTGTTGCAGGATATCAACTTCGGAAATTTCGTGTGGCTAACGCGCAGTGCCGAAGCACCAACAGCAGCTACAATGTTTTCATCACGTTTCGTCGACAGTAACTCTGACTGACTCTGGCGCTAGCTCGGATTTATGCTTGGCGTGCGTGGTGTATCCTAGTCGAAGTTAGTACGTTATCGAAATTGGACGTGGGTGATTGAAACGGATAAACGGTTATTTTTGTTACCTCGCTATTACTGCGATATTAATACGCGTTGACAACGGTGACGACGACATAGTCCTCGTGTCTCGCAATTTGATGATGTGAGCATTATTGGCCATTAAGGATATTAAATATTTGCTTGTTAATTTTTCGCGCGTCGGCGACTTTTATAACGGGACAGTGTTGAATATTTGTTTCACCTAGACAATTAATATATGTACATAGGCACATATTTATGAAGTGAAAGAAAGCGGACATTGGTGAAAGTGAGGAAGGCTGGGGGATGGAGATGGTGAAACAGTTTTAACAGAAATGTGTGAATTTCAGCTTACCCCTTCGTGGCTGATTTGAAGAGAAAAAGTGCAAAAGTAAAATAAATAAAAATAAATTAGTTTATTAAAAATATACATTAAAATAACTAATAAATAAAAAAAAAAATAAATACATAAATTTGAAAAATCAATTATTTCTTAACAAAAAAACAAAAAAATAAAAAAAATTGAATAAAAGTTTATGTGTGAAATATTTACCAACTTGGAATAAAAAATTATATGAAAACTAATAAATTGTAATACAGCAAATAGCTTAACAACTTACATAAGTCCAAGCATAAAATATAAAAATAAAAATAAAAAAATTAAAAAATATTAAAAAGAGTAAGAAAGAAAAAGTTAAATGTGTTAAAATCAATTCTTATATTATATTTAATAAAAAGTTATAATATTGTAATATATAATTAATGCTTATATTATTCATAATAAAAAAAATATAATAAAACTTACAAAAATCCGTAGTGTCGTGTTTAGTGTTTCGAATAATCTTGATATAAAAGTAATAACTTAATTTTAATAAAAATATTATTATAAGCAAACCGGAATATAAATTTCTTCACAATGATTTACTGACTGTATAGTTACTTAGGAACTTTTCTTAAAGGTAAGGTTTAACAAAAAATATTTTTTACCTCTTTCTCCAACATTTATTTTTCTAAATTTCGAAATATCTGCAAACTATAGGGGTTTTCAGTAAGAGCGCTTCAACTTTTGAACTTTTTTGAATAAAACACAAACGGTTTGACTTTTTTAACTAATTTTTTTTATTATCGAGTTTGAACATATACATTTAAGTATGAAATTCGATTTCTTTTGCATGACCACCGCGTGCACGTTTTATGAAGTCCAATCGTTGAACCCAATTTTCGACCACTCTTTTGCATAAATCGGCCGAAATTCCAGCAATTTCGCGTTCAATATTGGCTCTGAGCTCACAAATCGTCGCCGGCTTGTTACTGTAGACCAATGACTTCACATAACCCCAAAACGGGACGGCTTGTTAAATGGACCGTAAAATGGCCGTAATGCTCTTAAAGTAGCAGCAACAGAACGATTATTTTCATAAAAAATTTGCACGATTTGCAATCGTTGCTCAAGTGTGTAGCGTTCCATGATGAAATGTATACTAATGAAGTTTACAAATGACAAGCGAAAAATAAAAAATATTGCGTCGTTCGCCCTCCCTATCAGAAAAAAGTTGAAGCGCACCTATTAAAAAACCCTATACTAAGGTTTAACAAAAAATATTTTTTACCTCTATTCACAACTTAGATTTTTTTTAATCTCGAAATATCTGGAAACTAACAACAAAAAGTTCTTTAAATTACTTTCCAAAATTTACTTTAATAATTTTGTGAATTTTGAAAAAATTGTTTTCACCAAAGAAGTATGTATGTATGTATGTATATGTGTGCATTTAATATTTTCAATGAGCAATAAGTCTGCTCTAAATAAATAAAATAAAATAAAATAGCAAAATTAGATAACAAAATTAGAGCAACAGGGAAAAGTCTGAAGAAAACACAAGAAAATAAAGACGCGCTTCGATGATATTTTAAAATAAAACATGTAAAAATTCAAATTCTTTCGATATTCTTATTCAAAATACGGCTCTTAACAACTATATGCATGTGAAAAATGACAACAATTAAATGCCCATCCAGAGCACGTCTACACGTAAAATCCGCCAACCAGTTGATTAATGAGTACTTTAGTGTTGTGAACGTCAAGATATCGATGTTTTGAGCAACGCTTTGCGCTCCAGCAGGAATATTCTCAACACAGCGTCATTTTAAGTTCTCAAGCTTAAAAAAAACACCCGACATAAAATTAATAATTTTGTGGTGGCTTTGGTAGTACATACTATTTTTGGTTTTTGTTTTTATGTTTATTTTTATTTTTATTATTATCGGGAGCATAGGGCCTCGACAAGACTCAGTCTTGCGTTGGTTTCGTTAATCTATTTTGATTTCTGACAGGTAGGTGATTAGCCTGCCACTACAATATCTATTGTACTATATGTATATGTAGTACTATTTAGCCATTAAAAAAAATTTGTTTGCCATTGTTTTGGGAATATTATAAAAACTGCTTAAAAAAATCGTTACACACTTAACTCTCGCTCTAATAAATTCGACATTTAAATACAGTTAGAATGACAAGTATGCTCAAAAATAATCTAAATTGTTCTTATTCATTGATTATCGACGTGTTCCGCTGATTTGGGATTTTCACCTATTTGGGTAATAATTTAGATTAACTCGCACACAGCCTAAATAGGCTAAAATATTTACACTTTTGACAACTTCGCTCGCCAGATGGTACCTATGAGGAGAACTGAAAGAAGTGGAAATGCACTCTGAAATTTGCCATAAAGGTCCGCCGAAAAGCGACTACTTTCAGAAAGCACTTTTTCTATCTAAAGAGACCGGTTTTGTGTCCATATTTTCATATTTGCCATGTCTAAATGTATTCAATGAGATCTCTGTTATCTTGGTGCGCTGTTAGGTACGAGTTTTAAAGCTCAGGTAAAAGTCATCAGACTCGTACCTTCTCTATGTACGACGTATTGTGCGATGGGATTGATTTCTTCCAGCTCATCATAGAAACTTTTTTATTAACCATTTTTAACTTAAATACCAGCATTTGTGTTAAAAACAGCTGATAACTGCTTATTTTGGTAACAGCTGATTTGAGAGTTACTCTACTTTGGAAGATACTTTTAACTGATATGAGCATGCATTTTTTACAAAGCACAAAAGAAGCGCTTGTGATCATTTCTGCTGCTGATTTATCTAAAATCTTTTTTTTTTGGATTTTGACGCTTCACAAAAGATACCTTCGTTGCTTTCGATTTGTATTTCGGAAACTGCAGCAGCGGTGATGGAGGCTATGGTTCAGAAGTGCATACCTCTCTAGCATTGGCCGCTTTCTATTTCATATATTAAGACTGCAAATAAACTTTATAAATTTTATCTAAAATATATTTACTTACATTCTCAATTTTAATGAGAATTTTTATTTAAATTTGGAATTTCGACTCAATACGCAAATTGGAATTCTTGTTTATTTTTACTTTGCGTTCAGCTGTTTGCCTTACTTGCATTTTCTTAAAGTAAAAATATATATAGTAAAAACTTGCAGCTTCCCCTCAAAATGCAATGCTTTGTAAGTTTCTTGGATACATGAATAGCACATGGTGAGAAGATTTTTAGAGGTGTACGACTTAGCAGACCGTTATTCGGCTCTGAGCGAATTTGACAGATATGTTTTGTGTTTCACAAATTTTAGCTTTAGCTTAGTGAAACGCAAAACGAATGACGTGGAATCCAAAGTTCCCCTCAATTTTTTTTTCCTCACACCTAAAGAGCAAACCTGGTATCTACCCAAGAATGATAGAAACAAGATTACGCCCATCAGAGAGTGCGTGACGTCACTTTTGCCAAGTTGTGCAGTGTTGCCAACCATTTGCTCTTCGCAATAAATTGTTTAAGTTTCGTGTTTGTTTCTTTTTTTTTAATTTAAAGCTACCGAAACTATAAACAAAAACAAAATATATTATTATTCAACAGAAGAATGTTAAAAAAGGTCGCTCTGAGAAGATTTTAGTGCTAATGAAAATTTGTTGGTTCCTATAAAATGTGATATTTTGAAATATAAATTTAATTTTTTGCTCCTTTTAAGGTTATGTTAGAATATTAAATGTCAATCTCTCAATTCTTCTTAACATTGAAAACCTTTTTACACATTTTAAAAAGCGTTTGAATTTATTGATTGCGAATTAAAACCTTAGAGGTGTAATCCTTTCTTCCGGTCCTCAATCCTTAGTGGGACATAGGGCATCAAGAGGGGTATTTTTACTATGAAAATAAGCAAAAAATACCAAAAAATTCCGAAGAAACCACAACGACAGTTTTACGAAAAGAGTACGTTATCTTGTTACGTAACCTCAAATATAGCAAAAAAGTCGTTCTCTTAGCAAAAGAGTTTCTCTTAACAATAAACTCATAAATTAAATTGTACATAACCATAACCACATTTATTTAAAAAAACGCTAATTTTAAAGACAATTTGCCACGCGTACAAAGTTTTTTAAGTAATTCAATAAAAATGTGGTATTTTATTTTCTTCAAATGGCGTTTTAGTGGGTTTTTATATCCAAAGCTAGGTAACACCGCAGTAGCGAGAGAGAGATTTGACTGCTGGTAGGAAAAGAACATCAACAATAACTGCAATCGCGGGCAGTGCGACCAGATTTTAAAAAAAGTAAAGCTAAATGAAATTGAGTGAATTATTGAACTAATTTTTAAGAAATGTATATTTTATAAAATTATAAACATTATATTTTAATTAGAACAGGCTAGAAGTATGTCATGAAGTAAGAACTAAAACTGCGAGACTAAATAAAAAAAAAACGATAGGCGCTAGGAAATTGATAATTTGTAACGATTTCAATTACGAACATGACTCATACAAAAAAACTATACGTTTCTCTCCTAAAACTTCCAATTCCTACAAATTATTTACTTCATGAACAGACCTGATGATGATTGCTAATTTAGTTTGCCAAATTTGGCTTGTTTTTCTTTATATTTTTGTCTAGTCTGTAAGGTACTTTGTACTGTGAATTAGTAAAAATAAATAAATAAATAAATAATGAAACATTTGAACAATTTTTTCCTTCATTTTGATTGCAATAAATTGAAATTTAAGCGAGTTGCACTGAATCTCCCGACGCGTCTCCAAAAAAAAATTGTTTTGCGTTGTACATCAAAGCTCGCAACCAAATGATCTGCAAAAAAATCGTTAAAGAGATGTTTCTAGAGGTATTTTTTTCGATTTTTTCGTCACATTTGGATTAAAAAAAACGATTTTTTTGTGTAAGAATTTTTAGCACGCAGTGCTGCCTGGTGAATTATGTGAAGAAGTAATGGCCAAAATTTCAAAACTATTGATCCAGCAGATTTTGTGTTATAGCGTAGACTAGTTTCAAAAATAACAAATTCCAGAAAAACGCGTTTAAGTTGAGCAAATATAGAAATCCGGCCTGGAGCAACGGATGTTCAAATACTCATAATATTCTTAATTTTGTTCCGATCTCTTTCAAATTTAGACACAATATTATTGAGATATTAAAGTTTAAGGGGTTAGGGGTAGTCAGAGGCCCGAAAAAATGATGATTTCCAATAATCTTTTTTTTGCCAGTCAATTGCTTTATATTACAAAAATAAAAACATAGCATTAAAACATCATGTTTCGACTTGAGTTTAGCAAAATTTCAAACAAAAAAATTAATAATTGTAAAAGTTATTGCTGCTTGTATGGAGCCCGTTTCTCCACAAGTTCCTTGCGGTGATCATCACAAGTCGGACAAGAGAAATTAGTTTTATTAATAGATAATCGTGTGCCTGATCAAAGCGTTTTTCTCAAAATTAACAATATGGCGGCCTCAGGAAATATTTCTCAGATTTTCGCGAAAAAAACCGACAATTAATTGTTTAAAAAAAATCGAAATTTTTGAAAAAAAATCCTTCGATCAGGCAAAAGTTTTTTATGTTTTTCAAAAGCAGTATACATTTTATTGAAATCTACCAAGCGGTTTTTAAGTTACAGTAATTACCAGTTCAAAAAACATAGTTTTGAAAAAAAACGCATTTAAACGTTCCGGGCCACCCTTTGTTGATTGTTGAATAACTCGAAAAGTATTTGTCAGATTTACTTCAATTTTTCACACAATATTTTCTAGATATTATACTTTAAGAAAATGCAAAAAAATCAAATTTTTTGGAAATTCTGACTACCCCTAACACCTTAAATGCCTTACCACCCTTTATAACAGTTTTAAATTTTTGCAAAAAAGTATATCCTTGGAAGAGGCATACATTTTTCACTGCTAAATAACACAAATGTATGTATGTATATATTACTCAATAAAGATTCATTATAAATTTTCGCCCAGCATTATGCCAAACTTTGCTTCATCGGCCTAATACCAGCGAGTGTCTAATACTCTGTCAGAATTTTCTGCAACTTTTTCTTTCCAAAAAACAAAACGATCGGTATTCATTATTTCATGTTTGCACATAAACGCTTAATACTTTAAGCAAAGGTAAAATTGTTGGGAAACTTGCAAAGCTTACAAAGTTCAGGGTAGAAATAGGCAAAAATTGCCTAACAGAAATAATAAAATGTGGCTGCTTAAAATTGTGGATTACTAACCTGTTAAAGTGCGAGTAGAAATTGAAATTAAAAAAAAAAATACATTCATATGTTCTCGAATGTCTGAAATTGATGACCAAATGGGAAAAGCGAAAGTGTAGAAAAATTAGCGTCGGTAAAAATTATAAATAGTGTTAGAATTTAGTTGCCACAGCTGATATCGGAAAGTATGCAACAATTTCTGCAAATTTATGTTCCAAGGCTCATTATAAAACAGTTGTAAAAATATAAACAAAACAAAAAAAAAATAGATATATGTATATGATAATATGTATATGTACATATGTAGTATATGCATGTGCACATTTGCTTAAAGATTGCTTTTACAAACATATACACACATGCGCATGTAGATGTGTACGTACAAATTAACATATGCTGACATTTGCCGGTTACTTAGCAATAGAAAAATGAAGTTGGAATAATATCCCATTAAAAGTTTTTCCCTTTGTATTAGAGTATATCAGACTGACAGTCCACTTTCTTTTTTACTAAATTAAGAAAAAAAAACAATGCATGAAAACAAGCGAAGGAAAAGCTTAAAAGTTGACTCAATTCATTACGAACATGACTCATACAAAAAAAACTCTCCTAAAAATGTGAAATGTAGTTGTGCATACTTTTTGGCGCACGCTTCACTGCAATCACTGGCACTATGCAGTTTGGACGTGTCCAAACTTTGTCATTTATGCATGCAAGACAATTAAATATATACATATATGCATATTTACATACACATATGTATACATATACCTGCATTTGTTTGTGTAAAATACACTAATAAAATATGCCAGTTTGTATTTGTATTCAGGTCAAAGTGAAGACAAATTAGAGTTGAATTGTGGGAAAACAAAAATAAATGAAGAAGAAGAAATAAAATTTAAATACACTTGTGGACAAAATAATAGGTGTGTGCTGAATCTGTACTGATTTACGCCCAATAGTGTAATAACTGTTATTTATTTTTGATACCGCTACATTTTAATGAAACAAAAGGGAAACTAGAACGTAAGTAAAAAACATTTTTGCGACTCAATTGGTAATTTTGCGTGTTATTGGAAAGTAATGATTGTTTGATTGAATTCGCTTGGCCATAAAAATAGGTGTATCAGCATTTTTTCGAAAATACCTTATTATTTGAAGTGTTATCAAGTATGTTTTGCTGCATTGTTCAATTTGTATTATTTTGACTGGTTCAATAATTATTTAGAATGGGTCGTAATAGCCACTGCACCGAAGTAGAGCGTCAATTGGTGAAGAAACTTCGTGCGGAAGGGAAAACGTATCGCTACATTGCCAATACATTGGGACGGTTGGAAAACTTTGTTACGAACTCTTTAAAAAAGAAGTGTGAGAAAGATAATCGTGGACGGCCAAGATTGACGGGCCCGGCAGAGGATCGCCGTATAGTTCTTATGACCAAAAAGGATACTTTTGTGTCTTTGCGACAAATCGCAGGAGAAATGGGATTGAATATAAGCTCGCGGACAATAGGACGGCGCTTAGTGGATGCTAATCTACCAGGACGAAAAGCTAGAAGAGTTCCACTTCTACGAATGGTTCACATACAGAGAAGAAAAGCATTTGCTAATGAGCACAGAGATTGGTATGATCCTACTGCAGAAAAAAAGTGGCGAAATATTATATTTAGTGACGAAGTAAAGATGAATTTATACGGTAATGATTCCAAAAGAAGTGTACGCCGCCCGAAAGGCAAAGAATTTGCGTCTCAGTATACCAAAAAGATCATTAAGCATGGAGGCGGAAACATTATGGTGTGGGGATGTTTCTCTTGGCAGGGTGTTGGTCCTTTATTTTGGATAAAAGACACAATGACCGCGGTTGAGTATAGGGATATTTTGCAAAATGTTATGCTTCCATATGCAGAAGAAAACATGCCTTTGAGATGGTGTTATCAGCAAGATAATGACTCCAAACTTACCTCGAGATTGGTGTCGGAGTGGCTAAGAAATGCAAACATAAGTTGTATGCAATGGCCAAGTCAATCCCCTGGTCTCAATCCTATTGAGAACTTGTGGAGTGATTTGAAGAGGAGACTGGCAGACTTTGCATTCCAAAACAAGAAGAAATTGTGGCAGAAAACCAAGGAAATATGGGATGCTACCCCTTTAGAAACCTGCCAAAAATTAATAAAATCCATGCCCAATAGAATAGGCAAACTTATACAAAACCATGGAGGATATACTGGTTATTGAAATACTAGCGGTTAAATTTAAGTTGAACTGTCTTTTTGTTTTGTTTTTTGTCATATAATATTTCACACCTATTATTTTGACCAATGGTATTTTTTGTTATAATTAAATTTTCATTTGTGTGTAAAAAGTAAAATGAATTTCAACATATTTTTATTTAATGAAATAAAAAATTACTAAAACAATAAAAAAAAACTCTTGTTTTTACAAATTTTTGAATGTTATTAAAAAAAACTTTGTTACACCTATTATTTTGTCCATAAGTGTATGTCGAAAATAAACAGACAAATTTAGAAAGATCCAAAAACTTTACTGCAGGCAGTTCTATTTGTGTGATAGAATTTTTAAATTTAGTTATGAAATCTTCTTAGAAAGGATATCAACACACAATTCGAAGCACTTTTTTGCACTCGAAAGAAGTTATGCAAAATATGTGATTTAAATGCGTCAATTGCTTCTGCAGGAAAATCATTCGAAAGCCATTGATCTCACATTTTATTTTTGAACTTTGGGAATAATAAGAACAACTGTGGGTGCCAAGGCAGCATTCTACGGCGAAAAACACGGTGATGGTACGAATGCTCAACAATTCACTTGTCTATGGGATGGTTTCAGTCATGCAGCAATACTCAGTTGACTAATACGTAAAAGTGATCCAAGCGCATTTTTTCCATATAACGAATGCATGAAATTTTGTTTACAAGCATATGAAAGCAGATGCGCAACACCTCAGAAAGATTTTCAAAAATCAATGCGAGTTTAAAACTACTTTAAACTTGCACGCTGTTATGCCAAAATTTAAAGAGCCACACTGCTGCATACATAGATTTTTTTTACTCCGACCAAAAAGTTTGAAATTTAGATGAAATTTTGCCGAATTTTTCTTCAAACATTTTTGAAAAGCAAATGCAAATAAACAAAATCTCTAATCTGCCTAAAATTCACAAATGAAACTAAACGAAATTAAAATAAATGAACGAAGAATTTATTTAATTCCTAATGTCAAAAATGCTAACAAATGGAACATTGAGTTATTTATAACTTCGCCGTACTTCAAGCGCATCAAGCAAAGCTGCCATTTGTTCTCATTTCTTACATTTTACTCTAATCACATGACTAGCGACGAAAAAGTGGTGTGAAACCAGCAACAAAACTACAAATATTCGAGAGGCTTCCATAATTCAAGGATGGTAATCCGATTAAAATTTGTGGAGTGCTGTAAAGCATCGATATGATGATAATGCCGATCAAACAATGTTATGCTCTGGCAACTTGAGAGGCTTTCGTCCATCAAAATTTAGTTTAGGTTAGGTTGACCTGACTGGCTGAAAGCCTTCACATAGACTTATTGGTTCTTAGTGGTACCAGACGGAGCTTGACCCTTACGTTTCCTTGTGGTAGACATCTTGTAATACGTCTGCGTCTTTTGCGAATCTAAGTAAACTCTGAAGCTCTATCCTCGAGAGACATTTCTCATATTGTAAAGCTCCTAAGCATTTTAATCTGGTTCTAGCTAACGCAGGGCAAGAACATAGAAGGTATTCTAGCGTTTCCCTCTCCTCGAGTTCATTGCAATATCTGTAGCTATCGTTGTTTGTAATTTCTATCTTGTATGCGTGCGCCGCTAGCAAATTGTGGCCTCTCAGCATACCTACGATAGTTCTGCTTTCTTTTCTAGACAGAGCTAGTAGGTACGCGCATATTTATCTGCATTCTGGGTACACATGATTTTCGCAGTTTTGCAAGTGGCTAGATTATTCCACCTTCTGTCTATCCGTATTTTCATGTCCGCAGCAATATCATTGTATACCGTATTTAAAGGTTTCAGTATGTCGTTTTCTTGTTGGAATTGTCTATAAATAGCGCTTTTCGCAATCTCATCTACAATTTTGTTTCCTGCGATGCCCTTATGTCCGGGTACCTATTAGATATGCATCGTCTGTCTGCGGCTAATCTCTCTATGGCTTCTCTGCTTTTTAGAACATGCTTTTATCGCCGCTTGGCTGTCAACGTATATATTTATTTTGGCGTTGCTTGATGTCTTTAGTTTAGTCAAAGTCAAAATAAATCGATTCTGGATAGTGAAGGATATTCAGCAAAATATTATAACATTTCAAAACTCATTTTAATAATAAACGGAAGTGCATTTAATTTTTTAAATAAAAAATTTAATATTCAATGTTGCAAACCATTGTCTTCACTATTTTTCACGTAACTGTACATTAGAAAATATCTGCAAATATCAGGTCTTTCAATTTCGAGTTTCTTTTTTAGCGGTGCTTAGGTCTGAATTAAGTCAGATCTTAAGAACCTTCTTCTTCTTCTGAGTTTCACAGTCTGTGGTGGAGCATAGCTTCAGCCGTTCGGTCTCTCTCTCTCTCTTGCTACATTTTTCCAATTACGAACGTTCACCACTTTCAAGTTTGCTTCGATGCCATCTCTTTTTTGGTCAGCTTCTTTTTTCCCTTCTCCTATTGGACGTAAAGTAAACTTGCCGTCTTCAAGCCGAATAGCACCGTTGAGTTTCTTCATAATATTTCTTTCAAATCGCAATAGCTTATTTATATCATAAACCTTTTCCAGATTTCAGCACCATAAGTAAGAACCAGACGTTTCGATGTTTTGCGTTTGTGATAAAGCTTTTGATTTGAACAATTTAATATTTGCATAATACGCCTTGTTCTTCTTCTTCTTCTTAGCGGCGCAATCCTTGGTGAACCATTGCTTCCTTCACAGCTTCTTGCCATCGATATCAATCCTTGATCTTGTTGGCCGCTTTAATTCTTTCATCTACAGCAATAGATGAATTTTTTATTTGGCGATAGAATGAATCCCAAGTAATTGAATTCATTTACGCCTTCAAAAAAAAATTATTTAATTAGATTGCTGTCGTCAACATTACGTGCTGAGCGATGCATAAACTTAGTTTTTTCAGCGTTGACATTCAGTCCTATATCTTTTGCTTTTGTTTCCAGTAGCTGGAATATGCGAACTAGCTTGTTTTTTGTTTTTTTGTCATGATCAGAACGTCATCAGCATATGCACATATTTGAAAAACCTTGTAAAATATTGTTCCGTTCAAGTTAATATCCTTTATCACTGTGTGCAGCATTAGGTTGAAAATCATAGCAGACAATGCGTATTCTTGGTTTCACATTGTACTAGCACCTTGCTGGTAGTATTTTTCCACGAGCAGAGAAACAATCTTAAGAATCTACATTTCACTAAAATGAGTTTGATTTTTCTCGGCAATAATAAAAATCCGCCACGGCTACGGTGGATAAGGGATAATGCGAAATTTTAATAAAATAAGTCCATGGAAAGATTTGAGCCAACTGACTCTGTACAAGACATAAAAACACCTGCGCATGTTCATCTCACCTGTTCAATTGAAAATACTGCTGCTGAAAAGAAAAATATTTATTAAAAAATATCAAGATTTGTGAAATGAACGCTCTATTTGCAACCTCTTTATAAATTTTGCAAAATAATGTTTCCCTTGAGCTCAATACTAAGTTCGCGTTTCACATGAAATGGCTGTCAGAATCCATACAAATTACACTGCCCATATATCACGTGAAATTTCATATGTAGCTCACGGCAAAGTGGTACTCAGTTCACGCCGTGAAAACTCCACGCGACACGCCAGCAACATTTTTTCACATGTCATTTAAACTTGAACGAAAACTGATTGCGTTTGCGATTGAATTGCCTGAGTTCAAATACTCCGAAAACATGGCATGTTTAAGCGAAACGTCTTCGCAAAAAGTGAAGGTAAATCTTCTTTATATTTGTTTGTGTCAATATAAATGTGTACTAATTTCTTTAAAAACACTTTTCTTACCAAAAATTTACCAATTGCTTCTGAGGCGATGGTTATAAATTTGACGTTTCTTCTCATTTCACAATCAATGTTTTGCTAGCAACATTTCATGCAAGTCAAATGCATGTTGCTGGCGATATTTCGGCTCTGAAGCAAGTAATAGCCTTTAAGCTTTACAAGGATCAGTTGGTACAACAATTAAAGCAAAAAAAACAGACGAAGCTCATTCCATTTCAACAGGTACGTGAACAAATAAATTTTTGCAGTATTTGGGCATTGGAAAATCTACGGCAACATGTTGAGAAGCTCTTACATACCTTTCGCGTTGCTGTTTGTCTGTTGTCTGGTCTGGTGGTGGCATTGGGCCATTTTTCTTACAAAATTCAGCTGCTCACGCGCTAATTAGCAATGGATTGTGAAATCGAGATATGTCAAGAATGTTTTTTGGCCCACTGTTGATGATACGTATGGATATGGACTATATATGGTTTCAAAAATATGGCTCATCACGCCATGCAGTCAACGAAACAATCAATTTATTGCAAACGAGAATACTGGGAAGAAAAGTTTCACGATATTCTGAGGCAATTTAGTCACTAATATTGCCTGATCTCGCTTTGGACTATTTTCTGTGGCACCATATCAGAGCTAGAGTTTATTTGAATAAACACAATAGAAGCTTGTCAATGTGAAAAATTTCCCGAAAATCCTAAGATAGTGTCTTAGTTCTGGCTAAATGTTTTCGGAATAGAGATCTGTAAACAAGCACGCGATTCATTTGCTGCAAGAGTGTCATAAACCAAAAAAAAAAAAAATTGTTTAGATAATTGTGCAGAACTGACGACAAGCTCTTAATTTATTCTGAGTAAAAGTTTTTTTGTGATATCAGTTAAAAGTATCCCATTGGATGAGATGTTTTTTGAAACTTGGAATAGTGGTAATCAGCGACTCCGAAAATCTCAGCGTCTAGTTTGATGATAATGGTAATGGAAATGGTAGTACGGGTTAGACTAAGGCAGAGCTCTGTTGGCATAGAAGTTCAAAAACTTTTTGGAGTGATTAAGACTGCTTATGCCGTTTCAGTGTTCCCTGATTTTAGCTTGGATCCAATTTTTGGCTTCCTGTTTTATATTATTTTTGTTACAGTCGAAAAATGGGGTTGCTCCAATCCAGTTTGATGATCTCAGCTCAACTCTTTCATTTTGCATGGCGACCGCAATACACCAGTTTGAAACACGGCTGAGTAGTCAGTTTTATGAGCTCCTCCTTCTGTTTTGTTTGCGTCTTAATGTTGTTCCTCAAATGGAAGCACCGACTCCGAACGGCAGATATTTTTTATGAGAATCTTTTTCATAGCAGAAATACACTCGGAAGTTCGCTATTGCCTGGCGAGGGGTGATCACTATTAGAAAAATCCTTTTCATTTTTATGAACTGAACTCATAAATTTGCAGTTCGACCGTAATCTCTGAACTCTAAGGGTTAATCCCATTTTGCTCAAATTTCTTTTTTATTTCTTTTGGCACTTGGCCGTAGTCTAAGATTTAAGTTTTTGTTTGAGTATAGCTGGAAGACTCTAGCTCAACAGGTTTTTGAGAAAAATAGTGGCAAAAACACACAAAATTTCGCTTGTATTACCGCATTTTTTCTCAAATGCATGGCGTGCACTTTTGGGCTCCAGAATCATATTCAGCGCACAGAAATACATGGGAAACCAGTATAAAAACAAAAAACAAAAAAAAAATAATAAGTAAATAAAAATAAAGAGTGAAATTTGTAGACCAGTGTGATGAATCTCTATTCAAAATATATACATATGAGTTTAATATTATATGATTTAAAAAATAATAATACGTACTAGCATAATTCCGTTTGGTTTTTTTATTAGAACCCCAAATCTCTATTACAAATCCAATATTTCAACGCTCCATTAACGTTCAGACATATTCTAATTAATATTTCAATTTCTACAAAATTTGATTTAATGCTTGATGCTTTCGCCTAAACGCATTCTCCGAATTTTACCGTTAACATGCCTCAAGCCATTTATTATCTCGCAAACAAAAGATGTACTTCCTACACATGATTGCCTCATTAGAACGCATACATTCACAGCATTACACACACACGTGCATGCCCCGACCCCTCTCCAATTTCCTGAGCAAGTAAATCAGTTTCTTGTCAATTTCGTCGCCGCTTATGACGCATCAAGATGAAAGTGAAGGAAATTTAAATTTTTCTGACAGGCAATCGACTTGAATGATAGGCGCGCACATCAATTCATCGGTTGATAGAGGAGCGCACGCTCGCGCTTTTGCTATTCCTTACACTTGTGCGCGCCAGCTGGAGGTGCGCCGCTTAAAAGACAGCTTGTGCAAAAAGAAAAAAAAAAAAACGTAGGAAAAAAATTACACACATCCAACCACATCAGCCTTTACTGCCCTACGCTGCCTTGCAATGCCTACATATGCACGTATTTTATGGCACTCACATCAGCTTCCATTTATATATGTATGTATGCATATGTGTGTGTGTTTTATTCAACTTAGGCTGAATAGAGGCTGAAAGAAAGAAAAAAAAGTGAGCACTAAAATGAAAATTCACAAATTTGTTTAGAATCGCTTTCAGCATCATTGCGTTTCTCCTTCAACCCATTAGGCATTGCCTAGTCCGGGTTGTTAAAAACATGGATTATTGTGGCTTGGAATAGAGCAATGGTTGCTGGTGCATATGCGTGCGTGTACGTGCATGTATTCCAGTATGAATGCACATTTCTACATCAACATATATGTGACCAAACCGTCTTAAATATGATATCCTTTGGCTTGTAAACGTCATAGACTTTCCCATGAATAATATACAAATATTTTACTCACATCATAGCAAAACGAGTATTCTATTCAAATACATATGTATACCCTAAAGGGTTTCGTCAATATAAATACACATATAGCCGCATGTTTGAGTATATGCAGATACTCGTATGTGTATGAGTGCAAGACGATTTACTTGGTGAGCCAAGATTATCAATGGCTTATGAGCACTTGGTGTAATTCCTTGTTATTTACTAAGCTTCAAAAACGACGTTTTCGATTCAGCAACTTTCGAGCTATTTTTGTAAAGGGATGATAGTATTTTTTAAAGTGATGCATACAAATTCCAGCATTACTAGATTCGAATTCAGTTAAAAATGTAATTGTGGTAAAGGAATAGTTTCATAGATGGAACAACATTTGTTTTTTTTCCTTGATAATACTAGCTTGGGCAAAAAGACATCCATTATTTTTGCGTAAAATTTTTGCGCAAGTGGTTCAAAACTGTTTTATAGTCGATCATTAGCGCCTGGCCGATGCTACAACCTTTTCTTTAACATCAAAAATACCTGAATGGAATTGTCGAAACCAAAATTGCACGTAATCAGCTGTTACAGTATCGGCACCATAAAACCATTAACCAGTTCAGCGGCCTGACTTGCATTTTCGACTTTATCAGAGAAAACCTGTAAAATGCACCGAATTTTCTATTTGTTGACTTTCATGGTTAACACCCTGTAACTCACAGCTGAATGGAACAAACTGCACTTATGCTCCCAAAATGGGCGCTTAAAATCCTTCGAGCCTAAAGATATGCTTTTAAATTTCATATGCAAGGTGAAGTCCAAAATAAACAAGACTGGTGTCATGTCAAATGTTTGGGATGGCGCCTTCTTTTTAATGAGTTAGTGCGTTGGAAGTTACATCCCTAGCTGACTTCCAGTGAAAGTTTGGTGGTATTCGAAGCGAAGTTATTGCGTCTAAAGTGTCAGTATGTTTGTGTCGTCGGTACAAAAATGAGTTTCGAGCAAAGAGCTAATATAAAATTTTGTTTTAAAATCAGTGCAACGTTTAACGAAACATTTTAATTAATTGATGAAAAAAGTTTATGGTGATGATTGTCTATCTCGTGTCTGTGTTCATGAGTGGATTACACGTTTCAGAGGACCTAAAAGACAATGAACATACGGGCCGCCCAATCACCGGCAGTAATCACCGAAAACTCCATCGAAATTATTCGTAAATTTATCACAACTGAACCGAAATCGTCGTTGAAATTCATGGAATCGGAGTTGAAAATCTCCAAAACATCGATTTATCGCATTTTAACTGATTATTTGAGCTCACGAAAGGTCTGAGACCGTTTCATTCTACACAAGTTAACTGAGGACCGAAAATTGCTCAGAATTCAACATTCGAAAGACCTAATTAAAGAGGTGGGAAAAGATGAGAACTTCCTTTACAATATTGTAACTGATGATGAAACGTGGTGTTTCCAACATGAACCTGAAACTAAGCGTCAAAGTGCCGAATGGAAGGCCCCAGACGAGTTACCACCCAAAAAATCGCGTTTGAAGAAGTCAAATATAAAGTCGATGCTCATTTGTTTTTACGATTCCAAGGGAATTGTCCACAAGGAGTTCGTGCCAACAGGCCAAACCGCCAATGCAATTTGCTATCTATCTATATCTAAAAATTTCGTTATTCTTTGACCATTTTTCTCTGACGCTCGAACATGTATTTTATTATAGTTTCGCGCAGAATAAGTTTTATATAGATTTAATTTTTGGGACTGTGTTACCATATTGTTATCTTTATAGAATCTTTTCTGAAAATGTACACCATTTTTTTTTTTTTTTTTGTAAAACGTTTGCTTGTTGCTGCAATTAATCATCCTATTTTGTTTTTGAATATAGTTTTTACTAAATAAAAAAATATGTTTTAATTAATTGCATTTTTTCATTTTGTTAAACAGATTTTTTTTGATACCCATATCTTAACTTCTAATTAAATTTTGTTTTTAACTGAAATTTTTTTTAATTATATGACAATGCCATTTAAATATATTATTCGATTAAAGCAATCTTCACATTCACATGGAGATAGGTATGTTCATATGGATATTTTTTATGATTAATAAATTTTTATAATCGATTTCTTAATTTCCAAATTAAAATAGGTGGCAACACAAACGAAACATATTTTTTCTTTTGGAGTTTTTTTATTTATATCTTTCATATCCATATTTTAGTATTCAAATGAAATTTGTCATAGGTTGTTATTTTACAATAAAAGTCAGGCGGCAACACAAAAAAAGAGTTTCTTATTAAGGTTTGTTTAAGCATATCTCATGGAATGCCTACTTCTTAATATTCAAGTGAAACTTGTGATAAGTTGCTCAGTTTGCAATAATATTCAGGTGGAAACGCTATAAAAAAGATTTTTTAATGGCTTTTTCTTAAAAAATAAAAATAAAAAAAATTTTATTACATTTTTTTTAATAAAAATACGTGGCACCACCATGTTCAAATGATTGTTGCATCTGAGCCCTCTATGACCAATAGGCTTTCCAACGGTGTAAAAAATGTAAAAATCGAGGCAGCATATATAGGGTGGGCCATGTAAAATTTGCTTTTTGAATCGGCTATAAAAAAAAAACTAATCAATATTTTTTCAAACTTTTTTTTTATTTTGAAGATTGAACAATGTCATTTATGAATGAAAAATAATATCGTTCAAATGACTGCCTCGACTGGCTTTACAGTAGGCCATTCGATCAACCCAATTTTTAAGAACAGTTTCGATTGTTTGGGCTCCAATTTCATGAATGGCAACTTCGATTTCGTGTTTTAAAGCATCAATCGTCTCTGGATAATTCGCATAGCATTTGTCCTTAACGGCTCCCCACAAAAAATAGTCTAACGGGCTTAAATCACAGCTCCGAGGCGGCCAATTGATATCGGAATTTCGACTGATTATTCGGTTTTCAAAAACGGTAGGCAAAAGTTCGAGTGTAACTTTGGCAGTGTGACAAGTTGCACCATCCTGTTGAAACCAAATGCCCTCCATGTCATCCTCTTCAATTTTTGGAAACAAAAACTCATTGAGCATGTCACGGTAACGCTCGCCATTTACTGTAACCGCAGCTCCTCGCTCATTTTCGAAAAAAAAATGGCCCGATGATGACGCCAGACCAAAAACCGCACCAAACAGTGACTCGTTGTGGATGCATTTGCTTCTCTAGAGTAACGTGTGGATTTTCTGAGCCCCAAACTCGACAATTTTGCTTACTGACGTAGCCGCCGAAGTGAAAATCAGAAAAGAAGAAGAAGACTCACCACTTTGGAAATAGGTTTTCAATATTTCCCAATTTTGTTCAAGCGTATAGCGTCCCATTTCGTAAATGTCAAACCTTTAAGTAAATTATGAACACATTTGACATGTCATTTGTGTTACCATTTTCAAAAAATAGGTGGTTCAAAAAACAAACGCTATATGGTCCACCCTGTATATCTATATATTAATACGGAGAGCAAAATTTCGTCGTACCTTTTTTTAGTATTTATAGTCAGAGAAAAAAGTTGAAACATAGCATATGTGGAGACGGTTTGCAGAATGTATTAAAATAGATACATAAGTGAATAGGTGCAGGTAAAATTAATCAAACTATTTTGCCTGTACTATGACATATCATGTTATAATATGTATCATGATATTATATATATTTATCATGATATAAAAGTTGATGAAACAACTGGAAACTTATATATTGTGACTATTATAAATTTGATTCAGAAATTATGGTGGTCATGGATTAATTAATGATTGTTTTTTATTATGGTTTTTCAAAAAAAAATAATTTCTTTTTCCACTTCATGAATAAAAAAGAGGTTGTCTGTAAAGCCGGTTTACTGACAATAGTTTAACGTTACAACATCATAAGAAAATACTGATGGAATGGTTGCATTTTTCAAAACAAAATTTTAATTTTATTTGTTTGATAGATATTTTGTATGGATATAGAGGAGGAGGTAAATGGAATTGCAATGGAATAGGTCAATTTACATTTACACAAACGTGAAAAATAACGAAACATTTATCAAATTCATGAAAGATATCTTCAATTTCGATTGTGCATCAGACGTTAATAAGTCAACAACACTAAGAGGCATCATCATCGATTTGACTTTTTTAAGACACATCACACTCGAAACACTCCCTTTCATTTCCTACTTTTCCTATCATCGTCCTATTCTATCCTATAAATTAATAATAAAAACATTAAAACAACACGTATTATTAACAACTAGTCGTCACTAATTATAAATTCGGTAAGGATGATGATGATACAATTGGTTTTATTTTAAATTCGTCAACTAAATCAAATTAATAATCCTCATAGAGAAATGGTTTATTACCATGCACATAGGAAGAAGGCATATGCAAATACAAATATGTGAATTTATATACATATGCGCATATACATACATATATATGCTTACTAAAGTAGAAGAGAGCCAGATGTCAAACTTTGCGGAACGCGGGGGCCGATTGTGTCTCTTTGTCGTTCGTTCCGCGCTCTCGCTTGCAGTTCAAGCAATGAGGAAGATAACGCCGCATGAGCAGGGTAACGCCGCACTTCTTGGTGCGTGCAGCCGGCTACATCGAATTATAAGACGTTATCACGTCAAAAAAATTATGATATTTGAAATACACAAATATAGGATCGCTTAATACAGGTAAAATAGGATATTTTTCACATTTGATTTTACTACATCCTATCGTATATATCATGTAAAAAGTTTCAACACAAGCTATCCATTTATAAGTGCTGTGCTAAGTGCTGTTAGACTACCTTTTGAACAAGATAACGACATATCAAAACTGCTAAATACAATGCACAATGAAATGGACGACTACATGAAAAGGCGACTGGAAGCTAGGTGGACTAATCTGACCACATGTAAAACAGCAAAAGTCATGTGTAGAGCTAACGACAAAAAACTGACTCAATTCGAATTACTCTCTCGCGAAAGGACTGCAGAACCATCATAGGTATGCTAACAGGTCATAATCTATTGGCTGCACATGCGTACAAGATAGGGATTGCTAACACGGACAAATGCAGGAAATGCAGAGAGGATATTGAGGAAACTCTAGAACACCTTCTGTGCGTTTGTCCGGCATTATTAAAAACGCGTTTAAAATGCCTGGGAGCCCCATTGTTTGAGGGTATGGAGGACGTCTCAAAAGCGGATCTCCCAGCGCTGCTTAGATTCGCCAAAAACGCTGACATCCTACATGATGTCTACTTTCTGTATTCATAGAGGTCGGTCTCCATCTGGTATCGCTAGGGACCAACTATACTATAAATACTAAAAAAGGTATGATAAAATTTTGCTCTCCTTATTTATATAACGTCGAAATTTCGACGTATGGGCGATCCTAGTACATATATAATTGTTGCGTACACCCATTTTGGGTGTTTGGCCGAGCTCCTCCTCCTATTTATGGTGTGCGTCTTGATGTTGTTCCACAAATGGAGGGACCTACAGTTTCAAGCCGACTCCGAACGGCAAATATTTTATGAGGACCTTATATACTCGGAGGTTTGCCATTGCCTACCGAGGGGCGACCGCTATTAGAAAAAACTGTTTCTTAATTTTTGATCTTTCACCGAGATTCGAACCGACGTTCACTCTCTGAATTCCGAATGGTAGTCACGCACCAACCCATTCGGCCACGGCGGCCAAAAATGAAATACGCCTGTTAAAAACAACGTAGAAGCTCTATAGCCTATAATAACTTCCGAAATACACCTTCGCATAGAAACCTTATACCGCATACACACATGCATACACACATACATACATACATATGTATACATGTATACATGTAATCAAGCAGATGGGTTAGAAAATCGTGTTACTGTTTCCGCTCTTTAACTGCATCATCATTCTGAAATTGAGCAAACCCAGCGTACGCGAACGCACATAAACTCTTACAACTCACACACACATAATTGCACAAACTGTCAAATAGGCAAACAAATACATACATATATGGCAGATGATGTAAAAGAAAAGCTTTTCGCTAAGCTAACAATTTGTGTGACAGCGCAGAAAAAAACAAGAAAATAATCAGAAGCGATAGGTTTTCTTCACCTCCGACACTCTAACACTGTAAAATAATCTAGAAAAATGCGCCTTAATCTTAATTAACAAGTACTTGAAATCCTTGAATTCTTTACGCTTGATAATGCAAAGTAATGGAGGAGCTGCAGACTGAAGTGAGAATTAGAAATGGAGAAATACGGAGCAAAGGCGAATAAGTGAATCGGTGCGGGTTTAATGTTGAATGACAGCGGTCGGAGACACATTCAATATGTCAATGTAAATAGTTTTAGGCACCATTTCCTCATTATCGCCCCTACCAGCAACACTGACAACAGCTCCAACTCTCTACCATCGAGTGACATACCCGGATACTTGCCCCGAATGCTTACATATCCAAAGCTATGCCAATGCTGAGATTAAATACACATACAAGTAAATAAACACGTAGCAAAGCGAAAATATACAAATAAAAATAAAGAAAAACAGTAGAAGTGAAAAAGAAACATTGAAATGTTACAGACAACAAGTGAAAATGTAAAAATCTCGTAATTCTAAGTGAAATTCATTTGAAAAGTTTACGTTTTTCTTGCCGCTATTTCGTGTGGGAATCCTTTTATTGTATACACATGCATACACACATACATACACACATATGCACCTATAACTTGGCATGCTAAGCTTACTTTGCTTGTCAAGTAACGGCTTTGACTTTGCCACACACAAACACAAATACAAACACACATAGCCAACAAAGTGCCGAGCTGAGAAGTGACAATAGGAGTGCCCGCCAGGCAGGCAAGCAGGCGAGCTAGCACACAGGCTCTAGTCACTTGCAGTTACATGTGTAGAGCATTCTTTATATGCTTTTAGGTATACCAAGTATGTGCGTAAGTATGTACATATGTTGGCGCAGCTTATGAAGAGCACCACCTCACAGGCTCTGGTAGTTTGCCTCTTCTCTATTACTGCTGCTGCCATTCAAAGTCATAAAAATGAAAAGCGGAAAAAAGTTGGAAGTAAATGAGAAATGTTGAAGCACTGAACTGAAGCATTGCACCGTTGAAGCACTAAGTTACTTCGCCGCACAGTTCGCCACTGTTCGCCACTTTACATCACTCCACATCTCTTCATTTTATATTATTCCTATTGGAGTCCAGGGGCTCGTCTGACATTTGCAAGGGTTAGCAAAGGACATGCAAATCCGGCTGTGCCAACACTAACGTCGTCATCGTCAACGTTGTCACAGGCATGCGGCTCTAACGCTTACCTGTCGTCGTCGTATTAGGCGCGCGAAAGACTAAATATAGCAATAGAATTTGCAGTATAGTGACTTGCAAAATAGGCTGCGCATACGAAATAGCAGAGTAAAGAAAAATAATATTCAAATAAAATAAATTTTATATTGAAGTGGAAGTTTTAGCAAACATGGCGTTCATGTATTGCTACAATCAAATCTTTAAGCACCAGTTAGTCTAGATTTAATTTAACTTAATTGCCACCAATTACTCAATAAAATTTTTCAAGAGCTACCTCCACGTTTATGGACATATCTGCCGTTTTTGGTTCATATATGTATAAGTATACATAACATATCGGTCAATAAGTCCCGGGCCTGGATAAGAAAATAACATTTTTTTTCAAAAATGCTTCTTTATTCATCAATGTAGTCCCCTTTGGCTTCAAAATACGCTTCAGTTTTACCGATAACTTCCTCATTTGATTGAAGTTTCATTCCCTGGAGCATTTTTTGAGGTCTGAACACAGCCAGTAGTCGCTGGGGGCCAGATCTACGGTGGGTGGGGAAGCAATTCGAAACGTAATTCGTTCAATTTGACCATCGTTTTCATCGATTTGTGACACGGTGTATTGCCTTGGTGAAAGAGAATTTTTTTCTTCTTCATATGGGACCGTTTTTCTGCGATTTTCTCCTTCAATTGTTCCAATAATTCACAGTAATAATCAGAATTAATTTTTTTTGCCTTTTTCCAAATAATTAATGAAAATTATATTATGCGAATCCCAAATTGCCGACGGCATAATCTTTCCAGCTGACTGTTGCTTCTTTAGTCGCTTTGAACGGCTTTCACCGGGTCCAGTTCACTCAGATGACTGCCGTTTCGACTCTGGTGTATAGTGGTGTATCCATGTTTCATCCATTGTCACATATCGGTGCAAAAACTTAGACTTATCGCGCTTAATAATGTCCAAACAGCGATTTTAATCATGAGTTTGTTGTTGTTTTTGTTCCGGCGTGAGCAAACGCGGCACCTTTTTCGACAACAGCTTTTTCATACCCAAATGTTCGTGCAAAACAGTGAGCGGTAAATTTTATTATAAGTAACTGCCTCATTTGGACAATAAGACGGTTTTGGGCTGTTGTTTTTTCCTCGTCCCATGTGATGTCAGCATCTGTTAGTTCACTCAACATCGACCTTCTTCAAGTATTCTTTGGCCGCACGTAACCTCTGCTCCCTTGCGGGTTCCAGTTCAGTGCCATTCTCATGGTGCTATTTGATGGTTTTCTAAGCGTGAGATCTAACCATCACCATTTTCTGCATTTAATTTGCTATAGGGTTCCTTAGAATATTTATATAATATAAAAAAAGTCTATAATGGGTCACATTTTGTTAATCTAAAGAGAAGTTTGCTTCGGAATTGCGAACTTAGTTTGGATCATCTAAAGCCGGCCGATCATCAACAATGTCGTGTCTTTGCTGATTGGGTTGTTGAAATGCAGGAAAATGATCCGGAATCCCATCGAAAAATCATCTTGAGTGATGAGGCCATCTCGGTGGCTTCGTCAGCAAGCAAAATTGTCGGATCTAGGACCCAGAAAATCGAAGCGTTATTGTTGAAAAGCCTCCCTATCCTCAACGTGTGACTGTTTGGTGCGGTTTATGGTCCGGCGGCGTTATTGGACCTTACTTTTTCGAAAATGAAGCTGGAGCAACAGTTACGGTGAATGGATTGCGCTATCGAGAGATGATTAACGATTTTTTATGGCCGGAATTGGATGATATTGATCTAGACAACGTTTATTTTCAACAATATGGCGCTACGTGCCACACAAGCAACGAAACCATTGTTTGAATATCAAAATAACACCTATTATTGGAAAACCCTTTATTATTTTTGTAAGATAGTCTCTCCATTGCAATTGCCGCTGATTCCTAAGTATTGGCGAAAATAGAAATACGATCACAGTTTACTTGAGGGCAGAATTATCCTCTCAAAACGGGTTATGTAGCCTAGATGCAATCTTAACCTTTAACTGTGTCATTCAAAGGGTATCATAGACCACAATGGTCTCAAGTCGAATAAAACATAAAATGCTTTGTAATTAAATTTGGTGTCTTACAATAAAATTACTTTCACATTATAGCTCTCCTTTTAAGACGTATTTATCGCCTTAATAAGTCGTGGTTGATAAAAATTTGTTATAGTTACACCTAATTTTCGGAAGTAGGTAAGTTTTCAATAACATAAAAATTTGCATTTTACTCAAAAATTGAGTGAGCAAAATGACAATTAGATGTTCATTTTGTGCTTGCGGAATTTTAGCACAAAAATTATCCATCACCAAAATGTATGATCTGTAAGCATACGAGTATCTCTGATTGAACTTTTTGTAAACAAGAATTTATTTTTTGGCTTTTGTGGAATCTGGTAATTTTTTGCACTTTTCCCCCTTAGTCGGTTTTAAATTTGTTGCTTATAGTCAGCAAATGATGAAATGGCAAATTTATCAACAAAAAACTTGTTTATATGTATATATTGTATATTTATCGTAATTCTGCGGTAGATAACTTTTGGATTTTTTCTCTTCTGTGTATTTGGATAGACATCTGGTAGTGGTTAATTTTGTTATCGAACACAACTGTAGTTATTTTTATCGATTGTTTTACTCTTCTCTTGTATTGCTATCATCTTGGGGCAGACAGACAGCAATTAAGGTTCTTATCTCTTTATTAAGGTGACAGGGTGATATTTTAATTTGTTTGCCGTGGCAACGTAATCTTCATGGTAACGAAAATACTCATGAGTCAGATCAAAGCGGCTTGAATTTATACGAGTTTCAGTCTTAGTCGAGTCTTAGTTTCATTACTAAACTTTCCTACTACACTGAACGAATTTCAAGCATCATTGAATTGGAAGGAAGTAAATATTCCGACTAAACGCTGTTTATATACCCGTATAAGTAGAGCTCGAGCAGCCAGACTTCTCCTTCCGTCGCTGGTAGAGCACCTACTCTGCACTCTGCGGCTGCTCAGCACTGTATAGGACTAGAATGAGGACTTATTGTGATAGTTTAACAGAACTCAGAAATATTAAATACTTATTTTACTTTTAACCGTTGAATATTAAATATTATCATGGCATAGTTGTTAGATTATGAAGATTACCTTAGACTAAACGCGAACGACTAAATTCATAAAACTAAACTAACACTTTTTGTGTGGTTTTTCATCGAGGGAGATCTTCATGTGGCGAGTCCCAAACCCAACGCTCAACCGGATATCCTGGGATGCTTCGCCTTCTCCCATTAGTTGTGAGCTGCTTGAACCGTATGCAGAAGAATCGACCTGGTCACTCCCAAGTGAATGGCAATCAGGGACTTTCCTCACTTGCGTGGACTTTTTCACACGGAACCATCTTCTAACTTACACTCTGTAAGGCTCTCATCATGCTCGTCCTAACGTATGGCGCAAAAGCTTGGACGATACAATATCCGATGAGGCCCCCTTGGAGTGTTTGAGAGAAAGATTCTGCGGAAAGTTTTTGGATATTTGCACGTTAGCAACGGCGTGTATCGTAGTGGCTTCATGGGCTGGGTCATGTCATTCGAATGAATACAAGAGGAAGAGGAAGGCTTCCTTTGCGTTTGAAAGATCAGGTGAAAAAGGACTTCGCTTAACTTGTTGTGTCGAACTAACGTTAGTTAGCACGGGAAAGAAACGACTGATGCGCTTTTATTAGAAAACGCAGATGTTTTTAATCGAACATCTTTCATATTTCTGAACAATTTTCAATCGTTTTCGTTTTTGGATTATATTTCGAGTTGTGGTATTAAATTGGCTTCGGTTTAGCATTGAAATGAAAAATGAAATTGGAATAGGTCGAGCCAAGGAACACCAAAAGTTTGGCTGGCTCTTAAAACACTCAGGCTAAAAAGTCAATTGTATTTAGAGCTCTGCAAAGAGGGTAGATAGTCAAGGAAGGAAGGAGAAAAGTATCAGAGAAAGCCATAGGAAAGAATATAGACAGAGATAAAGATAGTTCGTCCTGTGAGAATTTTCCAGATCCTTTGGCAAATCTGTAAATATTTTCCAGTTTTAGAGAACGAATATTACTCAGTATCCCGATATCGGAACCTAAAACTCGTAGCCTTGCTCTTGCAAAGGCAGGACACTCACAGAAAACGGGTTAAGTGCTATCCACCTCCTCCAAGCAAGACAGGCACATCGGGTCCTCAATGATTCCAATGGTCGTCATATGCTGATCCCTTTTTCTTTTCTTCCAAGTCTCAGTAGAAAGTTTGACAGTTTTCTGTTCGGACTTGTCACAAAACACTTTGCAGTTCTGCAGTGTTCTAGACCGGACCATCGATCTTTATGTAAATTGCATATATAATCGCTGATCCAATTCATGATTCCTGCGGAACTGACTCCGATTATTGGCTCTCGACCTTGTGAGGGAACCGCTGTTACACGGTTGGCTAATTTATCAGCAATTTCGTTTCCTTGAGCTCCGGAATGTCCTGGAATCCCCATATAAGTACAATCCTGTTCTGTCTTCTGACAGAATTAAGTTTCTTCTTACATTCTTGAACAATCTTTGAGGTTTGCTTCGCGTACTCCAAAGCCTTCAGTGCAGCCTGAGTGTCACTGAAAACTCTTTAGCATTCATTGGACTTGTAATGACTAGCGCCACATTAACCAACGAACAAAACAAATTCTGTAGGAGGGGCTACCTGTAGGGAAGCGGAACTATTGTACTTGAAAGAGCTGAAACTGATACTGAAATTCAAAGAGCAATTGTGACTGTCTCAGCGCTAATTGTTTTTTTTGTTTGTTCAAGTGCTAGTGGTTTACAGCAGCACAATGTTTTGCTAAGAGGCAATTACGATTCTATGAACACATTTTTACCTTTATGATGTGTTATGCACATTTTTGCTGGGCACTGTATGCATTTCACCTATGCATTTCTGTCAACTTGACACATAGGTTTGCATGTTTGTTTTTTATTCGCACTTTTGTTGATGATTGTTGCTGCTCTGCTGTAGGGCCTGCTTGTATAATGAAACAATCACTCCACTCTACTTGGAATGAAGTTGCTTGCGTTTGTATACAGGTATGTGTGTGTATGTACGTATGTATGCATTCACTACCGAGCGTACGTGTTTGTCACCCTTAGTTGGTGCGCTCGCTGCACGTCAATCACATGGCAAGCACATACAAAATAATATGTTGTTTATTTTTAATTTTCTATTTATATTTTTCCAAACTTAAATGACATGTATGCATGTATACCGTTGTAAAACCCCCCACACTTGAAATGTATGTATTTATGTTTTGCGGAGCTCACCACCTAACCAGGAGTGATTTGTGTTATGTATATTTTCCTCATTTTTTGCCAACACTCACCTATCAAAAATTTCACAGCGCGCGTTTTGCACCTGCCGAAATTTTGGTCGTTGTTATTTGCCATTAAAATTGTTTTCGCGCTGCAATCTATAAGCGATATGTTTACGTTGTTTGTATTGAATTTCGATTTAATATTTATTTCGAAATTTTCGCACTTTTTTCTACAAGCATACATAAGTAGCTATTTTTTAACTAAATCTGCACGTTTACAATTTTCGGTGCTTCTTTTTCAATATCTACGAAATGTCTCTATTTCAGCTGCAGACGGCGCTTAGTTTCCACTTATTTTGCTTTTTTCGCTTAAAATTTCTATAATTTTTTTCTTACTCTAATCTGTTGTATTCTCCTTTTCGTTGTACTCGTATATTGGTCTTGCTTATTTAGACATCCGCATTGGTTGGTGAGGTTGCGCTCACAAATTCGTCGCTAGTTGCTGTCACCCCTGATGTTCCGATATATTTGTTGCAATTTTTCGTATCGTTGTTCTCTATATATTTTTTGCTCTTGTTGTATTTTTTTCTCGACTCGAAGTGCATATTTTCTTCAAGTTTTCAAAACAAAACAAAAAAAACAACAAAAAAAAAAGATAAGTAAGGAGTAAACGCCAAAGTTTCACGTTCACCTGACTATATTTACACGTTTTTTGACGGGTATTTATTGTTCGTTCAAACCATAAAATTTAATTTTTAAACGCACAGTGGTATGAACTACAAGAAGCAGCGAATAATATTTTCTCAGAAAATTCTAAGTAGTCAATGTTTTTCACTAGCCTACAGATTTTTCGCCCGCAGTGTTGTGTCTATCTATGATCAATGGCATTGAAGCAAATTACTTGCTTGAACTGGTTGTGTATCAGCGTGGCCTCGGGTAACTTCGGCCTTAGAGAGAATACAGAAGGTTCCGCTTTTGGTGTTATTGCTACTGGGCAATGACAGGCTGAAATGCATACGTGAGTGCGAGGAGCCCGAGATGCTGGTCTATAGGAACAACGCCCGAAAATTCTACCAGTTCAGCGATCTGATCACTGGCGTCCAGAGCGTACTTGAATTATGAAAGGGAACACTTATCAAGGCTGCTAAATAGTAACAGTTGAGCATGCCACAGAGAATGTGAATATCTCGATACCCCAATCGTTGACGATGGAACTGTAGTTCCACTACTCGACGATGCCGAGGTGAGAATAGCGATAACGCGGCTAAATAACAAAAAAGCTGTAGGAGCCGACAGAGTGCCGGCTGAGCTTTCTAACATGGCGGCGAGGAGCTGGTAAGGTGCATGCATCGGCTCCTATGCAAAATATGGTCGGATGAAAGCATGCCTGCCGATTGGAACTTAAGTGTGCTCTACCCAATCCATAAGAAGGTGGATCCTGTAATCTGTGCCAATTATGGCGGTATTAGTCGTCTAAATATCGCCTATAAGGTTCTAGCTAGCGTATTGTGTGAAACCCTCAAAGAAGCACACTATCAGCCAACTGATTGTACTTTATCAGTTTAGCTTTAGACCTGGGAAATCTACAATCGCTCAGATATTCACAATACACCAAGTTATGGAAAATACCTATGAAAGGAGAATCGACACACACCATCTTTTCGTCGATTTCAAAGCTGCATTCCACAGTACCAAAAAATTTCAGAAAAGGTGTCTCGTTGTCATGTGACTTCCTTAAACTAGATGCTGAAAAAGATCGTGCGAACTGCAGAACTTAATTGCTCAGACACAATATTTTTATAAGAGCGTACAATTTTTGGCGTATGCCGATGATATCGACATCATCGGCCTTAACAACCGCGCTGTTAGTTCTGCCTTCTCCAAACTGGATAAAGTGGCAAAGCGAATGAGTCTGGTGGCGAACGAGGACAAAACGAAGTTCCTCCTGTCGTCAAACAAACAGTCGGCGCACTCACGTATCGGCGCTCACGTCACTGTTGACAGTTATGATTTCGTTTATCTTGGAACCAGCATTAACACCGATATAAATTTCAGACTTGAAATCCAACGTATAATCTATGTATCTTGCAAACAAGTGTACTTTAGACTAAGTCGGCAATTGAGTAGTAAAATCATTTCTCGACAAACAAAGCAACACTTTATAAGGCTCTCATCATGCCCGTCCTAACGTATGTCGCAGATGATGGACGATGACAATAACTGATGAGGCGTCGCTGGGAATGTTTAAGAAAAAGTCTCTGCGGAAAATTTGTTGACCTTTGCACGTTGGTGACGGCGAGTATCCTAGACGACGGAACAATGAGCAGTACGACGACATAGACATATCGCAGCGAATAAAGATCTAGCGGCTTCGTTGGTGGATCATGCCCTCCGAATGGATACAAATGATCCGGCTCTGAAAGTATTCGATGCGGTTTGAGCTGGTGGTAGCAGAGGAAGAGGAAGGCCTCCTTTGCGTTGGAAAGATCAAGTGGAGAAGGATGCATTACTGGCGCTTTGTTACTCAACAAGAACTTTGTTACTTGTAAACTCAATCAAGCAGAAGAAGTACGCTATACTCAATAGCTACCGTTGAAGAGCTGCTGTTAGACTGTATAGATTCAAACTCATATGAAAAATAGAAGAAAAAGAGAAGAAATATTTTTACTTCAAAATAGATTGTTTACTAAACGTTTCAGATGAAATCTTTGTAATTCTTATCTTCAATAATAAGTCAGTTAGAAAAAAACACATTTTTAAAGTATTTAAATTCACTTTCTGCTCTTCCTCTCACGTTTCCCATAAACATTAGATACTCCTTTCAAGTCACACAACTTCATTGTTATTAAAGTTATCGCTTGTGTGCCTCAAAAGTTAATGCCCGCATATATTTTATTTATCATTCGATACCACTGTCCAGCCTCACCACAACGCAAGACCACCCAAGACGAGAACTTTTGCTGCTAACGGTGAAACGGGCTGTGTGCATATTATGTACACTTTCGCTTTTATTGCGACGTTTTCGGTAATTTACAACGTGCAACATTGGTGAACACACATAGATACTTATGCATATAAGCACACATGTATTAGTTGCACGCATAGGAGCTTTGCGTAATTTTACGTTACGTTTTCTGGTGCAGATACGGCTGGTATGGCGCATTGAGCGCATCAACACAAGTTTCAAAGCTATACATGTAACAATAAAGAAATGCTAAAGCAATAACAACAATAGCAACAACATCAATAACAACTATATATTAACAGCAGGCGAAAGTGGTAAAAACATTGGTGGTAACAACGAATTGGCAGGGAATATGGCGCGGCGGCATAACTACTCTCTTACGCTTTACTGTCAAGTCTATGGCTGCTGGAGTATAAATGTACAGCTAGTGGCACTTGATATGTGAACGGTACACTTCAATTAGATATATGAAAACTTGAAAACTGTTATTTCTAACTAATGGATGGTTAAATTTGAATGTTCAGCATTGATGAAAACTAAGCGATTGGTGTTAAAATATTAGTTTGGGGGGAAAGAAATCTTGAGTAAGTTTTGCGTAAAATTTGCGCAAAGTGTTTAAAACTGTTTTATGGTCGATATTTAGCTTCTGGGCGATGATACGGCTACCAACATGCCGGTCAAATTCGATAATTTCTGTGATTTTATCGACATTAGCGACATTTTATTTAACATTAAAAATGTCTGAATAGAATCGACGAAACCAAATTGCACGTAATCAGCTGTTACAGTATCGGCACCATAAACTCCATTAATAATTTCAGCGGCCTGGCTCGCCTCGAAACGAAATTTTCGAAGTGTTGCTTTCAGTTTATTGAATGTCAGAAGTCCCATGAGTTTGAAAGCAGACAAATACAGTGGTTCTGCAACTATACGTATCGGATTAGTACTCGTATAATAAAAAGATGGAACTGTTTCTAAATCTGCGTTGCACTGAGTAGAGGGCATTCTTGCCTCTCTTCAATGGTAGTACCACTTAATGAATCTTTTCGCCTTTCTACTCCGCACAAATATACCCACTGAGCTACTATCAATTATTCGGATGTCATCCCTTGTATGTCTTTCAAAGAGTACATTTAAGGGGTCCCGGTAGTATGGAATTTTGAAAAAATTGATTTTCTTTTTTTTTTTATATTTCGTAAGTATAGGTTTTTAAGAATATACTGTCAAATTTTTGGAAGGATATTCCCAGTATTTTCGATTCTACAGCCGTTTTAGCAGGTAGAGTCAGATTCGTTACGAGGTGGCATCAATGGGAAATATCCACTCTCAAAACTTTAAAATTAATTATCTCAAAACTACTTTCTTCGGCCTGGTGTTGTGAAAAAAAAAAAAAAAAAACTATTCAACCGAATCGTCTGAAATTCTAATAAGTTGCTCACAACATCAATGGCTATCGCCTATACTAGAATCATATTATTAATTCAAATATTTCGTTTTTGTTTTATTAAAAAACTGAAAAAGACCGGTTTTTAGAGAGTCAAATTCAAAACCGCGCCATTTTGTTAAAATTTTTTTTTCTAGTACGGGACATAGCTACAGTCATACGGATTAATAATTTTTTGGTTTTTTGTGTTTCATGTAAATAAAAGAGCTAAAATGGACAACACCGTCCAGGTTCAATTTTTCCGGAGGGTCAACTTCAGCGCCATTTTCCAAATTATTAAAATTAAAAACATTTTTTTTTTAATTTTTGTATATCTAAGAAATTAAATAAAAAGCCTAAAAAATGTAAATATTGATTTTAATTTTTTTATTGGAAAAAATGCTCCTGAAAATACCCTAAATTTTCGAGCTCTAGACCACCGGGACCCCTTAAGTAAAAAAGCGCATACTAACAAAAAATAATTAAAATCTCGAAACTGAAGAATACTCAGCGGTCATAATTCAATGGCCAGGGACTGTATGTATTATGCGTAGTACGGCTAGCGCCACCAGCGAACGCTTGTATGCCACTTTAACAACAGTGGCAGAACACCCAAACCACCCCCTTTGGCATTTCACTTAAATAACGAAATCAACAAAGGCAGGAATGCCAAAGGCGGAACAGAGAAAATGCAAAGCAAGGATGTAAAGATAGAGGAAAGCATATGTATGTGTTTGGATAAGGACCTATTTGTGTGCGTGCGTTTTCATACACATGCATTTGTTTGCTTATGTGTGTGTGTGTGTTCTTGTGAGCAGCAGGATTCCTTTCGTCATCGGTTTGGCGTCGCAATGCTGCTGGTTTTGATTTTAATAAAAAAGGAACAACGAGAAAGGGAATTTCAATAAAAAAATATAAAATACAGCAAAAATAACAAAAGCAATAAGGAAGCAAATTGAGATTGTAAAACAGAGAAATGTAACACCAAAGACGAAGCAAAATTTCTAACAATGAATGAAGGAACAAAAACAGCAAAAAAAGAAGGAGCAGATAATCAACGACAAATTCAATATTTTTGCATGAATCTGTAGGAAAAGCGGTGATAGTCGGCAGTAGTGCGATAGTTGAAAAATATAATGCATATTTTCCATGACAACATGACATGCGACAAGGTTGCACATTTCAGCTAAAATTCACTTTTCTTTTTCGGTTGTTTTAATCAACAATGCGTTGTAGCGCTTCAACTGCCTGCTTGCGTTCTTTCAAATTCGTGAAGCCCCAAAGTGTACTCATAGGCAGACATTAAGCTAAAAGGGCAAGTAAATAGGTTCCTGAAGCGTGAAATGAGGAATATTCTATTCGAAAAAAAAACATTTTAGTTGCCTTACCTTTTGAATCAAAGCCGATCAGGTTATGGTCAGTTTAACAGTTCTTTTGCTGTTCCTATAAATCTGTAGTGATATGTACAGCTAAGGACAGAGAAATGGCGAACTTCCCCACAATAACATATAATGATGATTATTTTTACTGGATGACCTAGTAAAGCAGTTATTTTTGCAAAAATCTACACTTTTATTTCAGTACTATAAAAAAAAACGCAAGCTAAATAACAATTGATGTAATTATAAGGAGCTCGAGAAATCAGAATTTATTCCACTTTGAATTGGCCTTTGAAATGGAGCTTTTTTTTTACTGATCTGCAACAAAAAAAACATCAAATTTTTTAAATCTGTTTATTTAATTACTTACCCGATTAGTGTTTTTTTGAGTATCTATTAGTTTTTAAGGCAATGGCAAACCTCCGAGTGTATTTCTGCCATGAAAAAGCTCCTCATAAAAATATCTGCCGTTCGGAGTCGGGTTGAAACTGTAGGTCCCTCCATTTGTGGAACAACATCATGACGCACACCACCAAACACCTAACAGAAGTGTAAGCGCCAATTATTTATTTTTTTTATTAGTTTTTAAAACTGCTTTGCATCTGCGTGGTAAACTTTTTATTAACTTTTGGTATCTCTCCACAGGAATAGAGTTCAATTGCTGTACAGGGCCTGACACTCGAAGTGTAACCAATTAAAAAGGCCATAAATTTAGTTTGGGAAACTACTTTTATTCAATTCAAAGTAAAAAACTAGTGAAAAGAATAAAAAATTAAGAACCCAATTACTTTTCCTTGATATGACTACCTTTTGCCTTGACTATTGCTTTGAGACGGCCCAAAAACGAATCGTAAGCTGTCCGAATATGACTTACAGGTATTTTGGCCCACTCGCGGACAATGACGTTTTTCAGCGCCTCGAGATTGGGGAATCTTTTCGTTCGGACCTTGCTCTCCAAAATGGCCCAAAGAGCATAATCCATCGGGTTCGCGTCTGGTGAATTTGAGAGCCATTGCGTAGAAGTTATGAAGTTCGGAACGTTGTTTTTTGGCCACTCTTGGTTCACTCGAGCTTTGTGAGACGGTGCCGAATCCTATTGAAACGTCCATGGTCTGCTACCGAAATGTTTGTCTGCCCACGCCTTCAAAGCAATCTCCAGAATACTTTCCCGATAATATTTAGCATTTACCTTGACGCGAAGCTCGATGAAAACGATTGGAGAGCGCCCATCTACGGTTACAGCGGCCCAAGCCATTACCTGTGGCGGGTGCTGCCTCCTGGTGGCCAATCGATGACTCAAATCCTCGTATGAACGGTCGGCCAAATAAACACTACCGTTTTGGGAGTTTACGAATTGCTCACTTTGAAAAATGTTCTCGTTAAAAAACACAATGTTCGGAAATTTACCGCTTTCGGCCAAACGAAGACCTCCGCTCTCTCAAGTCTGACTTGTTGCTGCTTTGGTGTGAAATCATCCGCCTTTTGGATTTTGTAAGGCTTGACTTTGAGATCATTTTTCAGTATGCGGCGTATGCTACGGTCACATATTTTTAGTTCTTTCGCCATTTGATTGGCACTTGGTCGGAGATTTCGGTCAAGATGCTTCTTCACTTTTTGAACCGTTTCACGTGACGTTGCAGTCTGCAGTCAGCACAACAAGACAGCTTAATAAATCTTTCACACTTTGTCTTATATTTTTTGCAAAGCCGTTAAAGGGTTAAGTGAAACAAGTAATATATCAAAGTTGCATCAGAGTGTGACAAAAACTACGCGTAATAATTAAAAAATATATTGTTAAATTGATTTATATATTTAAATTTATTTCTCCGTTAGTATGTAACAGCAACAACAAAGCCAAAACGGAACATATCCTTCAGTAACTACTCGTCAGTTTCGGCTGCTCTTTGGCAGTAAGGGATTTATCCTGTCTTATGTGCTTCATTCACTCATTCATTCATTCATTGATTCAACCATTCTGTTTGTCTGTCTATTTGATCTGGTGCGTTGCTTGGTCCACACACACAGCATGCGCCCCCACATCGCCCATACAGATACGCATTCCATCCATAAACATTCGATGTCTGTTGCCTATTTGGCGCTTCAGAAAATCCACCAAATATTCAATGCCGAAAAAACATGAAATACTCGAAATGTTTACCAGTTTTCTTTACGCTTTACGCTTTTCGGGTTTCAATTTTTGTTTTGTTGCTTTACCACCGTTTTGCAGTTTGCTTTTTGGTTTCACTGTGTGCGCGCGTATGTGTGTGTGTGTTTAAGTGTATTTGAGTATGCAATGCGCGGCATGACGCGAATTGTCGGTGAAATTGCTGAGAAGCTGGATTAAACTGCTGTGTGTTGTCGCTGTTGTTGGTGTTGGTGTTGTTGCTGTTGTTTTTATTTTTCTGTTTCGGTGTGTATGGAAATACATACTTGAAGTGCGCGCGGAAATCCTGCAGCGGATGTTGCCGTTTTGTTGTCATTGTTTCTATGCCACTTGACGTGCAATGCGCCGCTTTCCGTCGTTGGCCCTTTCAGCCACCCATTCACTCATCCACTTATGATCATTGCTTTTTCTTGCTTTGTCGCAAATGCCGAGCCGCCGCCGCCGCCGCCGACTACTGTCGTAAAAGTAAATTGTCGGCAAGGCAGTGTGGCAATGCGACAGTGAGCCGAAGCGAAAATATGGCAATCGGCGCACCCTAAGCGCGTTGGCCAATTTGCGCCGCTTAAGCAGCTTTGCTTCCGGATTTAAGTGCAAAAGTGTAAAATTTTCAAGTTTAAAAAAGGCAAGAGAGCGTACAAGTCAGGAGAATAGTAAAAAAACAGAAAAAACAAAAACAAAGCAAAAATAAATTGGGGAAAAATAAAACAAAAAATACATATGCAGCGTAGAAAAAATCTCGCTTGCAGCTGCAGCGCAAATAAAAGCATTCGCACCTTGCCCCCTGCCCTGTCATTCGTTCCGTACTAAAATGCCCTACAGCGTAATTTTTGTAAACTACACAGACGCCTCAAGTTAAGTCATCGACGGCAATGGCGACAGCAGCGGTGGCTGCAGGAATGTGGCCCACTCTGTGCATACGTGTGTGTGTGTATGTGAGTCCTTGTTGTTTGCGTGCTGTGTGTGTCGGATGTGCATAGTTTTAGTTCCTTGAAATAAATACAACTCGCTCTAATATCCGTACTTGTGTGTGAACACTTTGAATTCTGTGAAAGTTTGCAAGTTTATTGTGGAAAATATTTTCGTTGAAATTCTCGCAGTTACTTGCATTTGGCGTGTGGAAAGTTTTTATGCAAATGCCGAAATTGGTGCTTGGTGAGAAAAAGGATTTTATTTTCTTCTAATGGTATGTATTTCTCTAAAAATGCACATTGCTATGTGTGCATGTGTGTGTATATGGCTTTGTGAACATATTTTTGATACCATTAAAATGCAAATAAAATTGTAACAGTTGTTGTTTTGCTAAATGGATAGGATATTTTAAGGAAATGGAATATATTTGATTGCGAATTATTTAAATGGATGCACGAATATGCAGCGGAAGTGTAACTAAGATTTTTAAGAGGATTTAAGAGTGAAGGCAATCTTTGGGTATCACTAGAGGGAGTTAATATTTTAGAGCCAAGTGGAAAAAGGCAATTAAACGAAAGAGTAAATAAACATGAAAACAAAAAAATTGGGATTTATCATTCATGTATAAGCTGAATAGGGTGGTACAAACAAATTCGAAGTACTGAATATTTGCAACGACACCTCCCAGTACTGTTCTACATTTAACACTAAACCTACCATGGACGGGTCAAATGACCCATTTTAAACTTTTTGTCAGAAGTTCTTAGAAATAACATTATTAAATCGTCATTTGCCTTCACGACTTTTATTAAAAAATACATCGAATGTATTTTTCAAGATTTACTCTTCTCTTGCTGATTGTTTTACCGAGAAATATATGTGATCTTAATAATATATATAATACTTTAAAGACGGGTCATTTGACCCACATTGGTAGGAATAGGAATACATAAAATACCGCTAGGTTTAGTGTTAAAAAAGACCATGAGCGGCCAGAACTCGGCTAGTGGAAGGAAGGATACTGCGTTCCATCAAGGCAGCGTCAAACTTTCGCTATAAGTTACCAGCAGCTCTGCTCTTGCGGCGTTTGTGTAGGTCGTAGTCCCCAAAAGTCTGTTTGTGTGCAGTCTCGTCTCTTTCAAGCTTTTTCAAAAAGCGGGTAATGGTGAGCCTAGTAGGTGGACCTCTCTGAAACTCTCTTTTACACCCTTTTTGCAACTCCACTACTTTCTCGCGGTTATGCGCTATGGACTAGAGGAACTTAATTGTGGCCATTGGTAGATTTTAATGAAACTGCGCATTAAGGTTTTGAAGTTTTGAGATCTCTGACTACGAGTCTAAAGTTAATTTTTCGAAAATCAGATTAAAATAAAAAACCTATAAAAAACCAAGTAGAAGAAAATATGTAAAAAAACATAAACTAAAATAAAAAAAATTAAAATAAAAAGAAAAAAATAATTATAAAAATATTAAAAAAGGAAAAAAATAATAAAAATAATTGAAATAATAAGTAAAGTAGTTAACTAAAAAAAAAATATAAAAAGTAGAAAATTAAGAACATTTTTATTAAATAAAAAAATTATAAAAATTAGAACGATAACAATTAAAATATAAGCTTCTTGCATTTTATATTTAACTGTAAACACAATTGTCAATAAAAAAAATTAAAAAAGAGTTAAAAATAAAGAAATATTCCATTTTAATTTAGAAAAACAAAAATAAAAACGTATATATAAATTAAAAAAGCTAATACACATACAAATTTGTTTTAATTTATATTTAATTGAAAGAATAAAAATAAAATAATTTAAAAAATATATGAAAATTAAAAGAATGAAAATAATTAGGCATATACAAAAAATTATAAAATGTAAGTAAATTTAATATAAATAACAAAAATTTTGTAAATGTATACAAATTTATGAAAAGTAAAAAAAAAAAAAAAAAACGTGAACAAAATTATAAAGATTAAAAAATCTAAATATAAATAAAAAACTTTAAAATTTTATAATAATTAAAAAACAAAAAGAGTTCTAAACATGGTAGTGCAACATCCCCGTGGTGGATCTTGGAAACTACATTCGTTGTAGGTGAACTGCAGGCATTCAAGGCAAGCAAAACTTATTTCAGAATTTTAATTAGCACCTAAAAATTAGACAGTTTAAAGGATTTTTATCTAAAAGTTTCACACAGTAGCATAATTTCCTTGTTGTGTATACTCTGAGGAACAAAATACTCCGAAGTCATTTCATTATCGTGGCTAATGGAGGTTAATGACTAAAGAAAATAACGCCAAGTGTTAAAATTCTGTGGAGCCATACTTATAATTAAGAATAGCTTTCTTCATCGTGATTTTAGTATACCAACTGTGACTAAAGTAATGAAGCAATTTGCCATAGCTCACAAGCAATGACTAAAAAATCATGAGAACAATGCAGCGTCCAGCTTACTTCGGCTGAATTCTGGAATGAAGCAACTGCTTAGCCTTTCAACAGGGGATATCTTGAAGGCTTGTATAGCCGGTCATTGCCTATTTGGCAGGCATTCCTTGAGCCTAGGAGCTGTCTGCCATGAATATTGTAGAACTTGTAGAGATGAGCAAGAGGAAGAAACATTTGAGTACTTCTTTTGCAATTGTCTAGTCTTAGCTAAAATCAGAGCAGGTTTTCTAGGTAGATACTTTTTGAATTCTTTTACGGAACTGCTTGGCGTGGTAGTGGGACCGATACTGCGCTTCATAAGAGCCACAAAAGGGTTTCAGAAAGATAATTAAATAAGGTTTCCGTGTCGCACAGTGTTACCACAACGGACCTGTAAGCTCTAAGTGAGTTGGTCCTACAGACCGAATACCATTATAGCCTAACTTAAGAGAACAGTCGAATTTTTTTTTCATCTCTCGAACTCTGACCCAATATAAACATTTAGTTTATGTAAAAGTTTTTGAATACTGGTAAGAAAGCCCATATTTTCTGTTAATAAAATTACCAGCTGCTTATCAATAGACGGTGAAGCTAGCAAAGCCAAACGCCGAAAATAATGTAGATAAAATTAGGCGTAGATAATAGATTAAGTTCGGAAATGTTACAAAAAAGCAGAGACCCGTAAATTTAATATTGTGCCCTAGACTATGGATCCGTGCTCCTGTTTTTTGGTTCAGGTGATTTTTAAAATGAAAAAAAAAAATTAAATATTTCCGTTTTAAGTTTGCCTTGTCGCCAAAGCGATTTATCGATTATTTCTTATTATTACTAAATATTTAAAAAAAAATTTTTTTTTCATTAATTTTTATTATATTTTATTTTATATTATTTTTTATTTTTTATTACTTTTTATTTTTTATTATTTTAATTTTTTATTTTTCATTATTTTCTACTTTATATTATTTTTAATTTTAATTTTTTATTTTTCATTATTTTCTATTTTATATTTCTTTTTATTTTTTATTATTTTTAATTTAAATTTTTGATTTTTCACTATTGTCATTCTTTTCTACTATATATACATTTTTTTTTTTAATTTTTTATTATTATTAATTAAAATTTTTAATTCTTCACCATTTTCTATTTCCTATTATTTTCTATTTTATATAATTTTTTTCATATTTTGTATTATTTGTTAATTTTAATTTTTTTTTCATTATTTCCTATTTTATCTCATTTTTAATTTTTTACTATTTTAATGTTAATTTTTTATTTTTCATTATTTTCATTTCCTATATTATTTTTTATTTGTTAATTTTTATTATTTTTAATTTAATTTTTTTGTTCTTCCCCATTTTCTATTTTCAATTTTATATTATTTTCTATGTTATATAAATTTTTTTTTAATTTTTTAATTTTAATTTTTTATTATTATTATTTTTTTTCTTATTTTTTCTTATTTTTAGGTTTTATTATATTTCATTTTTTATTATTTTATTTTTTATTTTTGAGTGAGTCCATTTAACAAATTTTACAACTTCAATAAATTTTGAGGGGCTTCTGCCTTTTATTCTTTCTTCTTTACCTTTTTCAAAGTCTTCTCTAATAGCAGTCATTTTTTCAAATAGGTGGTAACTGAGAAGGTTTAAAAATTAATTCGACGGAATAGACGGAATGAGAATGGGTACATGAACATCTTGTTGTGAAACACTGTATGCAACTTAATTTTACTTAAGGCTTATAGTATATATACAACTATACTATAAATATATACAACTTTGCTGTCATAAGTTACTTTTTTTCGTTGGTTATCCCATTTTCCACTTGCTGACATCCTGCAATTAGTAATCCATTATCTTTAAAGACGGTCAAAAGTATTAAACTGTTTACTTCTACAATTGACAGATTTGATCGATTAGAGTAACTGTACACCTTTTCATATACAGACATTAATACGCCGCTGCAAATGTATGCAACACACACATGCACGTACGTAGCAGCGCAAAAACAAATATAGAATTTACCGTTAATTGAAAAGGACTCACTTTTAAATTACGTACCTACCTACAAACTTATATACATTGGATATATGTATACCTTGCGATGCACGGTGATGGACGGAAATGGAACAAAAAAAGTTAATTAAAAATTATGCTTCGCAAAGGAATTAATACCAATGAAATGCCTATAATACGAAATGCACACAAACTCACAACCAACATGCAAACATGAAACGGATGCGCAATATGCCGCACACAACAGCAGCAATGGACAAGACACGATTATACATACATACATAAATTCATAAAAAAATATGTACTCTTGGCAAGCGTTGGCCAGTGTGTGCAGGGGTGTGCGTGTGTGCATCTGTTAATTGTAGCGTAAAATGAAACTGATAATTAAATGCATTTCTGTTTGGTAGGTTGGCATTGCATTGAGTGCATTTTCCAATTGGCAAATTAATGAATATTTAAACAAACCAAATAAAAAAAAACAAAAAAAATGGTAAGTCATACGTTTTTATCCTTCAGTTTATTTCACTGCTTAACTGTGCAAACACTGTTATCTGACTCGTGTTGCATAACAAAAACTTGACAATATTTTCTTAACGACTATGGCGCGCCAACGCTGCTTTCTGGCAGATTTGGAATATGTACACGCATACACATGCACACATACATATGGAACATACAACCAGTATTCATGGTAGTGTTGTAAAGCAAAGAAAATTACAATTTTTACGCTAAAGTATTCAATTACCATCGTTGACCAAAGTGCAGCGCAAGGGTTAATCCCTCGCTGAGTTGGTGGTTCTCGTATTTACACCTACACATTCGAATATATATTTTTCCGTTTGTCTGATTGTAGCCAAGTATCGAATGGCCAACCTTGTAGCGCATAGCTGAGAATTGGTGTTGTGAGAAGTAAATGTGGGCGTTTAAACTTGGTTGCATTTTTTGCAACCTTTTTTCCTTCCCCTGCCTGTTTCCCTATTTCTATTTCTTTATTCCTCCCCATTTCACTTCCCGACTGAATGCAGCTAACAAGCGAAAGGCTCAAAGCGAATGATGTAACTTTAAAAAGGACGCTTGCAAGCGGTACTTAACTTTTAAAAGGATGAGTTAGTATCGTTAAACGAAGTAGTAAATGGTGGGCGGAATGACATTTGGATTGTTGTATTGGGTGCACAGTGGGCGAGATTGGCTAAATTAAAGTTCTTTTTTTTGTTTTATACATAGAAAAAAGCACGCATTGTAAGAATTAGGCGAAGTAGAAAGTTTTAACCAGATTCAAGTTTATTTGGAAGAAGATTTGTGTGAAATGCGCTAAGTAATTTTCGTACTGAAAAAATGTGGCAAAGGTTAAAAAGCAAGCAAGAGGCGTACGATTTTTTACAGCGATCGCGTGACCGTCACTCGAAAGGGTTGAGTTCGAAACTCATTGTGAGCATAGAACACCTAATGATAAAATAAATAGATAATTGGCGCGTACACTTCTGTTAGGTGTTTGGCCGAGCTCCTCCTCCTATTTGTGGTGTGCGTCTTGATGTTGTTCCACAAATGTTGTTCCTAATGATAGGTTTTTTCTACTAGCCCACTCGACCCTCGACAGGCAATAGCAAACCTCAGAGCGAAGTTCTGCTAAGAAAAATCTCGTTATAAAAAACCATCTGCCGTTCGGTGGCAGCGTAAAATACAATATGGGATAAAAGGATCTAAAAATATAAATTTCTAGTTTTCAAATGGCAAACAAATTCTTGAATTGGTATATTTAAGCTGGGGCCGACAATTTTTGATTGACTTTCAGAGCAAAGAACTTTTCACCGATTTTTCGAGGGTTCTGAATTTGAATAATAGCGCAATTTGGAAAATAATAGTGCGATTTTTGACCATAATTGAGGTTATGTAATCCACAACTTAAACCTAATTTGAAAAATTAAAAATATAAATAAAAATAGAAAATGTTTCAAAAATTCATTAAAAAAAAGAATATAAAAAAAAGAAAATAAACTATTTAAAACCCTTACAAAAAAGTTATGGAAATTATAAGAATATAAAAAAGTTTACAAAGTAAAAATGAAAAAAAAAAATTATTTTATTTATGAAAATTTATAATTTTTTTTTTTAAATTTGCGAAAAGTAAAAGAAAAATTACAATAAATTCGTAATGGAAAAAATATATATACAAATTTTAAATAATAGAAAAAATATAAAAAAAATGTTTACAAATTCTTCTTCTTCTTCTTAATTGGCGCGATAATCGCTTACGCGATTTTGACCGAATTCAACAAAGCGCGCCAGTCGTTTCTTTCTCGTGCCAATCGGCGCCAATTGGGCACACCAAGTGAAACCAAGTCCTTCTCCACCTGATCTTTCCAACGCAGAGGAGGCCTTCCACTTCCACTGCTACCACCAACTGGTTACGCATCGAATACTTTCAAAGCCGGAGCGTTTGTATCCATTCGGACAACATGACCCAGCCAACGTAGCCGCTGGATCTTTATTCGCTGCGCTATGTCTATGTCGTCGTAAGACTCTTACAGCTCATTGTTCTATCGGCTACGGTACTACGGCCATCACCGACGAGCAAAGGTCCAAAAATCTTCCGCAGAATCTTTCTCTCAAACACTCCAAGCGTCGCTTCATCGGATGTTGTCATCGTCCAAGCTTCTGCGCCATACGTTACGACTGGCATGATGAGAGCCTTGTAGAGTGTTAGTTTTGTTCGTCGAGAGAGGACGAGTAGTAAAGTCTACTTAGTCCAAAGTAGCACTTGTTGGCAAAAGAGATTCTACGTTGGATTTCAAGGCTGACATTGTTATCGGTGTTAATGCTGGTTCCTAAATAAACGAAGTCTTTTACAACCTCGAAATTATAACTGTCTACAGAGACGTAGGTGCTGATACGCGAGTGGGCCGACTGTTTGTTTGAAGACAGGAGATACTTCGTTTTGTCCTCGTTCACCACCAAACCCATTTGGAGAAGGTAGAGCTAACAGCGCGGTTGTGAAGACCGATGAATCGATATCATCGGCATACGCCAATAATTGTACGCTCTTATAAAATATTGTGCCTGAGCGATTACGTTCTACGGCTCGTACGATGCTTTCCAACATCAGGTTAAAGAAGTCACACGACAACGAGTCACCCTGTCTGAAACCTCGTTTGGTATCAAACGGCTCGGAGAGGTCCTTCCCAATTCTGATGGCGATGCTGGTGTTGAGCAAAGTCATCTTGCATAGCCGTATTAGTTTTGTGGGGATACCAAATTCAGACATTGCGACATACAAGTAACTCCTTTCCGTACTGTCGAATGCAGCTTTGAAATTGACGAAAAGATGGTGTGTGTCGATTCTCCTTTCGTGGGTCTTTCCCAAGATTTGGCGTAATGTAAATATTTGGTCGATGGTAGACTTTCCAGGTCAGGCAGGATCGCCCTTCTTATGGATTGGGCAGAGCACACTTAAATTCCAATCGGCAGGCATGCTTTCATCCGACCATATTTTGCATAGAAGCTGATGCATGCACCTCACCAGCTCCTCGCCACCATAGCTCAGCCGGCAGTCCGTCGGCGCCCGTGGCTTTGTTGTTCTTTAGCCGTGTTATTGCTATTCTCACCTCGTCATGGTCGGGTAGCGGAACGACAATTCCGTCGCCAACGATTGGGGTATCGGGATCTTCAGATTCACTGTGACATGTGCAGCTGTCACTGTTTAACAGGTTCGAGAAATGTTCCCTCCATAATTTAAGATAGCTCTGTACGTCAGTCACCAGTTCGCCTTCTTTGTTTTTACAGGAAAACGCCCCGGTCTTAAAACCTTCTGTAAGCCGCCGAACTTTCAGGTAGAATTTTCGGGCGTTGTTCCTATTGGCCAGCATCACAAGCTCTTCGCAATCACGTATTTCGGGCTCTCGTTTCTTCTTTCGGATAATATGTCCCTCTTCTTTTCTTAGCTCTCTAAAGCGATCCCACAGGGCTCGCTTTGCGCCCGATCGCAGCGTGGCTCTATAGGCATCATCTTTTCTTTCGGCGGCAGCATGACATTCCTCGTCGTACCAATTGTTTTTTCGGGCTCGCCGGAATCCGATTTCTTCTTCGGCGGCGGTACGTAGGGAACGAGAAATGTTGCTCCATTGCTCGTGCATGCCGGTTTGTTGGGCAGTGCTATCTAAGATACATCTAATACACTAGAAGCGTGTCTTCCATCTATCACAACATGATCGATCTGGTTTCGCGTTTTTCGATCAGGAGACAGCCAGGTAGCTTGGTGTATCTTTTTATGCTGGAATCTGGTGTTGCAGACCACCATGTTTCGGGTCCCGGCGAAGTCGATCAGCCTCTGTCCGTTACCGGATGTTTCGTTGTGCACGCCGAAGTTTCCGACTGTGGGACCCAAAATTCCCTCCTTGCCCACCCTGGCGTTGAAGTCGCCAAGCACGACTTTTATGTTGTGGTGGGGGCAGTACTCATAGGAACATACAAGCCGCTCATAGACGGAATCTTCATGCATCGTCCATCTCTTCTGTCTAGGCGTGGGCGCAAATTAGCGAGATGTTAAAAAATCGCGCTGTGACGCGGATTATAGCGAGACGCTCGTCCACCGGAGTGAACAACAGTACATGGCTACGAAGCCTCTCTCCCACAACAAATCCCACACTGAATTTGCGCTCCTTTACATGACAGGTGTATTAGACGTCGCAAGGTCCTATGTTTTTCTTACCTTGTCCCGTCTATCGCATCTCTTGGATGGCAGTGATGTCAGCCTTTACTCTTACGAGAACATCAATCAGCCGGGCAGAGGCACCTTCCCCATTAAGGGACCGGACATTCCAGGTGCATGCCCTCAAATCATATTCCTTATTTCGTTTGCAGGGGTCGTCATCAGAAAAGGTAGTTCTCATCCGAGGCTTTGTAATTCTTTTCATTGGGGGGACTTTTAAGTGGCGGATCCCAAACCCAGCGCACAACCAGTTATCCTGGAATGCTTCGCCTTTTCACGTTAGCTCACTCCCGAACGGGTGTTCGGAAGCTACCCAGAGGATACGTGGGCTAATCCCGGACGTTGTGAGCTGGTTGAACCATATGCAGAAGAATCGACCTGAGCACTCCCAAGTGAATAGCGATCAGTAACTTTCCCCACTTGCGTGGACTTCTACACATGGTACCATCCTCCTCCATAAAAATTAAAAGAATAAAAATAAAAAATTTAAATATTTTAAAGAACAAATTATTTATTTAAAATAAAAGAAATAAAACTATTTAAAACATTGGAAAAAATATTTGTGGAAATTAAAAGATTATAAAAAAATGTGTATTAATAAAAAATATATAAATGAAAATATAAAAAAATTAGAATCTACAAAAATTTATAAAAATTTATGAGAATTAAAAGAATATTAATCAAATCAAATCAAATAAATTAAAAAAAAGGATAATTTATAAAAATTTAAAAAAATGTGTGAAAATTAAAAGAAAAATTACAATAAATTCGTAAAATAATAATATAAAAATATTAAAACAAAATTTATAAAAATTAAAAAAATATAAATAAAAGCTTAAATATTTTAAAGAACAATTTTTTTATTTACAATAATAGAAATAAAACTATTTAAAAAATTGGAAAAAAGATTATAAAAAAATTTGTAAAAACTAAAAAAATTTTTAAGAAAAATTTATAAAAAAAAAATTATAAAAAGTCGTGAATGAAGCAATGCTTCACCAATGAGTGTGATGCTAAGAAGAAGAAAACATTAATAAAAATGTCTATACTTTACAATTTTCCGAGGGTTCTGGACGCATTGAATTCGTACAGAGCCAGCACTTCACACTCTCGATTCCCATGCAATAGCGAAAAAAACACGATTTTTGACTATCATTGAGGTTATGCAACATTATGAGGTCGTAACATTACCTCAAACCACAATTCTTAGTCTTTTAAGTCCATTTCACCCATTTTTGATCATCATTTTTTTTATAAAATTTTTTTTTTTCATAAAAATATATTTCTTTCTATAGCAAAAATCGCAAAAATCGCATGAATCCAAGTTTCAAATTTTGTGCAAATTCTTTAAATTCATAATTTTTCGAACATATTGAGGTATGCAGTTTTGTAGCCAATTTAATTATAGAATTTTTGGTAATTTATTTTTGGTATCCAATTTTTTAGTTTAATATATTTTAATATGATAGAGTGCAAGTATGAAATGGCTCATGATTCTAATAGATTTTTTATATTTTTTCCCTTTACCGCGTATATTCTCGTTATAACGAATGCCCTAGAACACCGTCAGGGGGGAAAAAGCATCAAAAATCAATGCGATTTTCGAGACACTTCAAACTTGCACTTTGTTATATTAAAAATTTAATAAACTAATAAACTGCATAACACCAATTCTAATTAAAATTCTTAATTCTTAATAAATTCTAAAAATTCTAATTGAAAGCCCTGGAATTGTGATGTGGTGAAGTCTGTGAAATTTTTCGTTTCTTTGTAAAAGGCTGGAAAGTTGGATCTATATGACTTTTGTTAGACAATGAGTTATGCTTCTATAAAAAACCTAGTGAACGTTAAAGGAATAAAAGAAGAAGAGAAAGTGTTGAGCTGCTATTGTTTTATCGTGAGCTCGAAAAGGTTCAATTCAAGACTTACAACTCGTTTACATGCAACAGTACTAGTACTCGTATTTCTACGTTGTGACTACAATAATTTCAAGTCTGTCATCTGCCAAGTAACCTGTTAGCTAGTCCAATGCCCTAGGGTATTACCAAACAAAATTGTGTTTCTATATTATTTGGCACTTCCTTTGTAGATATTCTAAATATTTTCAATTTTCGTGCAACCATTGCTGTGGCTGTTCAGATCACTGTACTAAATGCGCCAGATATCCGATGAATACACCGTCTTTTTATGTACTTTGAAGCTTAGTTAAAATGCAGTGAACAGCCAGCAATGCTTAGTTGTGGCTAAAAGTTGTTGCTTACTTTGCTTTTGTACTCGCACAAACAAATTTATATGGAAGTGTGCACTTGTATATATAGAAATACATTTTTTTTCACAATTGTACAGTTGCTATTATTGTTGTGGATTGTGTTGGTGCTTTGCAACAAATTTTTCTTTATTTCCTTTGCTTTGGTTTGCTTTGGAGTGTGCTTTGCTTTAGCGTAATCGCCGGCAACCATTAACTATGCAAATACGAGTACCTATCTACCATTGCAATACTATGTGCCACGTACATACACACATACATATATATACATATATATATATATGTACCAACATATACTATCAGGATACTGGGAAACGCACTCGTCGCGTTCCGCTGGCTTGGCGCACGTTCCATCGATTCTCTTCTAAACTCTGAAACTCCACTTGCAACTGACTTTTCTTGCAGTTTTGCGGTTACTATCGTGCCGTAGTTTTAGCGGTTTGCATAGTTGTGGTTGTTGCTATTATTATTGTAGTTGCATTCGTGTTTCGTTTTTTTTTTGTTGTGTGCAACTTTTAACTTGCGTGTTTTTGTAGTTGTTGGAAACAAGTGTAACAAATTTAACTGCAGCTTTTAAATTCCACTTTTTCGGTTTTGACTTTTTTATTATTATTTTATTTCACTGTTTTGCTTTTATGTTTGGTGTTTGCTTGATTTTGTTTCTACTTTGCTACTCACTTTTGCAGACTTTCTCTGCACTCACCTTACCATGCACGGCTTCTTTTAATTAAGTTTTGTCGCGTACGAGCGAAACATCAGTAAGCGAAACAGTAGCATCGGCGCGAACGTAAGTTGTTGGTAACCCTATATGGCGGCTTTGGTGAATGGTGGTGGCTATCAACAATTCTCTTCAAATGCGCGCTGCTCAAAGGAAATCAATTAAACGGTAATTGTGCGGTAAAAGCTATCAGAATTGGCTTAAACTTGGTGGTACACTGCGTTGTCAAGGAGAGCTAACTGGTTGAAAAAGTGCACTCTTCGAGCTGCTATTTTTGTTTTTTTGTTAACTTCGCAGCTCAAAGGAAAATGCATACAAATTCACTTTTACCACAATTAGGGCAATTGGAATTAAGAAATTGAAAGTTGGAATATGCACTCAAAGAATCGGCCAACTGTAGAGAGTAACTTATGCATGGGATACAAAAAAAAAACACCCAACCGTTTCCTTCCCCTGCTGTTGTTGTTGTTGTAGCAGCATAAACATTCCCCGTGCATATACGAGGAATGCTGCTGAAGTGACAGCCTTTGGCCGGATATAAATCTGGGTCGTTCCAGTTACGTAGAACCGACTGTCGATTCCCACTTTCCGCTCAACTAACAGGAGAGGCGCCGCCTGCTTGATATACAGATACTTCTCTATTTTGACGTCGAGTTGTGAAAGAGAGTTTGCTAAGCATCAATAACCAAAACTCTCCAACAAAAATTACAAGAAAGTCGTACTCGCTGGCGTGGACATGTCCAGAGGAAGCCTGAAACAGATATTACAAAAAACCTGTTAAACATCGCCACGTTGTCGAGGAAGCCAGGTTGACCACAACATACATGGAAAAAGCAAATAGAAAGTGATATGAAACGTGGGAGCTGAAACACCGAGACGAGCTAGGATCGGAGAAGATGGAGATTAGGTATTAGGAGAGCTGATCCCAAGTGAAATGGTAGCTTAAAGTAAGAACTAAAATGCTCTAGCTACAGAAAAAGTCAAAAGAAAAAGTCAGTTCCAAAAAAAGTTCAAAAATGGTCAGTCACTGAGAGAGGACAGCTCTATGCAAACTTGAAAGGAGGGTTCTATATATCAAGAGTGAGAGTTAAAATCTCGGTATGAATTTCAAAAGGGTTATTTTTTTAATACTTTGCTCTATATGGTGCCAGTAAGCCCGCATCGCTATTCGAGAGCGTACATTAAACTTATCTCTTTACAAAGAAACATAGGCTTCCTATAAAATCGCCGCTAGTTTTTAAGAGTGTGGAGATTCTTTTGTGTGCGAATGACAAGTACTTATAATTAATATTAGATAAGAAACTCACGTGGAAACCTAATATTGAGGAAAGGGTGAAGAAGGCCCACGTTGCTTTATGTGCTTGCAAAAAGGCAATATTAAATGGGGTTTAACACTTCGTGTTTCTCAATGGCGCTATACTTTTGTAGTTAGGCCAATCTAAATACACGGAACGCTTTTATTGTGGTCATTGTGACCTTGACATTGTGGTATCACAGGGAACGAGTTGGTTGATAAACTGGCTAATGAAGGCTCTGTAAGCATACCAATTCTGCATCGATTCAACTATGTATTGACGAGTTCATGAGTTCTACCCATAGAAGAGGTCTACCTATAGAAGATGTTGGTTTGAATTGGGTTCGTGCGAAGCAGCCAAGTGCTTTGTATAAGAACCAAACAGGAAACCAGCAACATTTCTCCTAATACTTAGTAGGAAGGACCTGAGTGTACTGGTAGGTGTAATCACAAAGCGCAACGGCTGTGGTCAGCATATGGCTACCGTGGGAATAAGGTATTAACGATAATGATAATAAGGGCACTGCAGAGACCTCTTTCTGTAGCTGTCCGGAAGATTTAGGCTATTCTCATCCTCTTTCGGATATCATAAGATTCATCAAACAACAAACAACATGCGAGTTATGCCAAAAAATATGAGTAAGGTTCAAAGAACAGCTTTTTTATGCATTTTTGGTGCTTTAAGGACTATCCCAAACAAAGCGCTGGAAGTGGCACACAACTTGCTAGCACTAAATCTTGTAGGGAAACACGTGGCGCTAAAAAGTATGACGCTATTGAAAGACCGGTGGTTTAGCCACGCCTCTACTCTGCACACTCTGAATAGGCCACAAGCAAGAACTGGACTATTCTATTCCTAGTCTCACCTTCGACAGACTCTTCAAGACGAGCATACCGTCAAAAAGAGAGTGGAATACACCAAGGCCATAGAGAAGGGAGGAATTAAATTTCTAAATCTAAGATTCCAAGCTAGACGATAAGCTTGGCTATGAAGTATTTTCGAAGGAATTAAGACTGGAACTATCCGTTCGACTACTAGACTCGGATCAAAGGTTGCACAGGAATGCCGGGCAGTCCTAAAAGATATTAGTGTCGTTTTCAAGGTCAATATTATTTGAGGGATAAACTTGCTTCCAAACTAATGGTCGAACAATGGCTCGCCAGGCCTAAGTGGGTTCCAACTGCATCTTTTTGGAGGGTGACAGCCATCGTAACCCAGGTTAGGTTAGGTGCATGTGACGAAGTAGGTTTTAAAGATGAAATAAAATAAATATTTATTTTATGTTTAAGTGATAAATTTTTCCAAACTGGATAAAGAGGCAAAGCGAATGAGTCTGGTGGTGAACGAGGACAAAACGAAATACCTTCTGTCATCAAACAAACAGTCGGCGCAGTCGCGTATCTGCATCCACGTCACTGTTAACAGGTATGATTTCGAGGTTGTAAAAGACTTCGTTTATCTCTCTTGCCAACAAGTGCTACTTTGGACTAAGTAGACTTTAGCTCTCTCGACGAAACAAACTAACACTCTAAAAGCTCTCATCATACCCATCCTAACGCATGTCGCAGAAGCGTGGACGATGACAACATCCGATGAAGCGACGCTTGGAGTGTTTGAGAGAAAGATTCTGCGGAAGATTTTTGGACCTTTGCACGTCGGTGATGGCGAGTACCGTAGCCGATAGAACAATGAGCTGTAAGAGTTTTACGTCGACATAGACATAGCGCAGCGAATAAAGATCTACGCTGGCTGGGCTATGTCGTCCGAATGGATACAAACGCTCCGGCTCTGAGAGTATTCGATGCGGTACCAGCTGGTGGTAGCTGAGGAAGAGAGAAGCTTCCTCTTCGTTGGATAAATCAGGTGGAGAATGACTTGGACTCACTTGGTGTGCCCAACTGGCGCCGATTGACACGAGAAAGAAACGACTGACGGCGCTTTGCTATTTTCGGTCAAAATCGCGTAAGCGGTTATCGCCCCAATTAAGAAGAAGAACATCAATTTTCGATACTTTTCTGGCAGAATGAATTGCGTATACATATTTAAATCGTTGAAATGAGATACGAGAGCAGGAGTTTCTGAGTCATGACATTTCCGACATTTCGTTTTTCTTTTGTTTTCCTTTGCTCTTTTTTTGAAAGATGCATACATACATATCTACAAAGCTATAGCTCGTTGCTGTAATTTAATGTAACTCTCTTATTTTCCTTCTATATAAATGCCTATGTATTTTTGATACCTTTTGGAGCCACAATACATAAATCATACAGCAAGCACGCCAACTCACAGCAATACGACTTTCAACAGCAAGTAAGAGTAGCGCACACGAGAAATCCCATTTAAATCACAGAAGTACAACGGTAAAAACATTATACTAAGCCGGCAATTGCAAAAGAGCTTCGCTGCTGCTTCAGCTGCTTTCTATGCGTTGCTAGGCTTTCCGCAGTACGTAATTAAGTAATGTAGGCAGCAGATGACAGACACAGTAATATGAAAAGTAGCTCTACATGACAATAGTAGCAACAAAAGCCAACACAAAAACAACTAAAGCCAGCAAATAGCGAAAGTAAAAAGTACAACAGAAGCGGCGACATATGAAAGTTGGCTATTTGTTGTTAACAACTGCACAACTGAAATTACTTTAACAATATTTGTCCTTTGAGTGCTCGCAATTTTCAAGCTATTACCTTGCCATTACCATTGTTGTTGTTGTTCGTGTGACTGCTACTGTTTTTGTTGGTTTTTTGGCACGTTGCACCAATTGGCAAGAATTTCGTGCTGCTCCGCTTTAAAACCACTCACATAAAAAATGGCTGCTTCTACAATTTCAGTTGACACTGAGGCTCGCCCCTTCGTTCGTGGTGCTTGTTGTTGTTGTCGTCGTAGCTGCTCTTTTTTGTTGCTTTTGCATTTGCTGCGTATTTAATGCATTTTGCCGTTAACAGGATATCAAATGACAATACGTCAACAGCAGCTGTAGCAACAACCACACCAACAGCAAAACAAAACGAAAAAAGAAATAAACAAAAGTAACAACAATTTGTAAACAAAGCAAATTACGAACGATCAAGTAGAGTGTCAGCGAGCTGATGAGGAGCTGTGCGAGCTAGTAAATGAGTGCGTGAGTGAGTGAGTGAGTGAGTGCCGACGAACTGCTTGCGAGTCAATGCTTCTTTAGCAGCTGTAATTAGTAGTTGCAGAAATTATTGCATTTTTTGTGAGCCAGCGTTGCTGTGTGCATATATACTTGAGCATTTACGGGGGTTACTAAACATTTTAAGGTTTGGACTTCAATTTTTTTCAGAACGTGTGAATTATGTTGTTTTGATTTAGTTGAAAGATTTGTGCCTAAAAATTTACTTAAAAATTTTAAAAAATTATTTACAGAGCGTAATAGTAACGTAATGGAAGGTCGGCAGTTTTGTATGAAAAATAATACATTTCACTCTATTACAGCAGTGATATTTGGAGTAGCATTATTAGCTCGTAATGGACATTATAAAATTATCAATTAGTTATAAAGTAAATTTAAAAAAAAATATATAAAATACAAAACCACAAAAATAAAAAAGATGTTAATTAAAAAAAAGAGAAATTATGAAAAAGAAAATTATAAATTATGAAAAAAATTTAAAATTATAAAAAAAAATTTAAAATTATAAAAAATTTTTTTTATCAAATTAAAGCAAAATCTTAATATGTAATTATTTTTCTGGTAGATTCGTGTTTGGTAATAAAATCAATTTTGTATCATTCTTTATGAAAATTATAAAAAGGCTGAAACAGATACTAAAAAATAATCAAAATTTTTATTCACTGCTTTATCGACGTTTTCTAGATTTCCTAATTTAGAATTTTTTCTATATTTAGGTAACACTTTAGACGAAATTCCATACAGCTTTGGTTAAATTTTCAGTTGATTTCAGTAAATTATTCGAGTTACTGATTCTTCTTCACTATCAGTAAGTGAAGCCTTTTAAGAAAATTTCACCTATTCGATGCAAACAATACTTTTGAACAATTTAGCTATTTTGAAAATATGAAATAGTTTTTTATTTCAGGTTTCCCAATTTTTCTCCATTAGAATTTAAATATCGCACATATTCTGCAAAAATAACAAATTTCAAAATTTTTCGAAATCGTGTGCTTACATTTGCTCTATTCATCCTGCTCAACTCTATTAGTAAGCAACGAAGCAACTCGATTTTCAATTTAAATGTCTGCCGCAACAATTATGCTTCTTTTTTGTAGCCATACTACCTGACATTTTAATGTATGCAACACAAATTTCGTGCACTTTTTTATGAGCTCACTACATAAATAGTGACCCTCGTATTCAAACATATACTTATGTATATATACTCGTAAGTACGCAGTTAGATAGTTGTCCGATTGACTGCTACGCTGCTTGGTTTGTGCGATGATTATACGCTTAGTTGGCGCAGCTACTTTGCTTGTGGCACTACAAAAATGTGCAAGGCTTTGTAATTGAAACTTAGCTCCTTCACTTCAGTAGTATGCATGTGTGGGCAAGTATTCAGATGGACGAACCTGAAAGTACACATACTTTACCACAAAGAGCAGGCTATGGTGGTTAGCATCCTACAGTGCGAAAAATTGCTATTAGGATAGATATTTAAAAATAAAAAAATGAGTAAAGTTATGAAAATACAGTTCTTAGAGGTAGAAAAAATTGTGTTTATTATACTATGTTAACAAAAAGCTCTAACTAACTGACTCAATGGTGATAGTAGCTCTAACAGTACTAGGCTGAAACAAAACCACACCGTTTGGTTTTCTGAGGAACCGATAAGAAGAGTGTAAAGCTAATTGTTATGCAACAGAATTAGAGGATATCCACGCCTAACTAATTGTATATGAACTGCTCTTGTATATCAACGGCTGATGAAGGAAAAACATTGAATTTTTATTTAGTATAAACAAAATAATAATATTAATACTTTTTCTATGTTTAGTAATAAAATAAATTTAGTCTCATTGCCTTATGAATATTATATATATATATAATTGGTGTGCGTCTTGATGTTGTTCCACAAATGGAGGGACCTACAGTTTCAAGCCGACTCCGAACGGCAGATATTTTTCTGAGGAGCTTTTTCATGGCAGAAATACACTCGGAGGTTTGCCATTGCCTGCCGAGGGGCGACCGTTATTAGAAAAATGTTTTTATTAATTTTGGCTTCACCGAGATTCGAACCGACGTTCTATCTGTGAATTCCGAATGGTAATCACGCACCAACCCATTCGGCTACGGCGGCCGCCCTTATGAATATTATAAAACGGCTAATAAGCTGAAAGGCTGCATTAAAGCTGAAAATTATACTAAAAAATAACCAAAATTCTTATTCACTGCTTTATCGACATTTTCCAGATATCCTGATTTACGATTTTTCTAAATTTAGGTAACACTTTAGACGAAATCCCACACAGCTTTAAATAAATTTTCAGTTGATTTCGGCAATCTATTCGAATTACCGATTGTTCATCACTATCAGTAAGTGGAACCTTCTTTAAAGCAAAGTTAGTCTTGTTGGTAATGAGATCAAAAGGAAGTACTTCCGTTTATAAACCAACCAGTTTTCGAGGTATGGACTTAAACCTTATTTGTTTTGAAATATTTATTAATGAAATATTTTTTTAAATATTATTACTATTTTAAATATTTTTTTGGACGAAATTTTTTCCAGATGAAAGGAGGAACTAATTTTATTTCATATTATTGGAAATATTTAATCAATTTTACTATGTAATTATATTTTTGAAATGATGAAATCGATGAAGTAAAATTTTTGTTATATAAAAAATCAATTTTTCACAAGCAAAACAATTAAAAAAAAAAATTGAAAAACAAATGAAGAAAATATAAAAAATAAATAAATAAAAATTCTTAAACAATTGAAAAACCAAAAATAAAAAATAATTAAAAAACTTCTTAAAACTTTAAAAATAAAACAAAAATATCAAGATGAAAATAAGCTTTAAATAAAAAAACTATTTTGTTAATTTATTGCACTGTTTATTTTTTAATTTAGTATTCAGAAATATAATATTGTAAAATATTTTTTTCGCAATTATCTTTACTTGGAGTTCTTCAAAATTAAAAAAAAAATCTTGAAAATTAAAAAAAAGGAAATTCTTAAAAATAATATAAAAAAATTAAAAAAAAAAAATAAATAAATAAATGAAATTATTAAAATTCTTAAATACTTGAAAAATAAAAAAAATCTTAAAACAAAAAAATAATAATAATAAAAAATATTAAAAAAAATACATTAAATACATTTTAAATAAAAATAAAAAACTTTTTAACTTATCGCACTGTTTAATTCTAAATTTATTGTAGTATTCTAAAATATTTCTTTCACAATTATTTTTAGTTAGAGCTATACAAAATTAAAAAAAAAATTCTTAGAAAATTAAAAAAAAAATTCTTAAAAAATTATAAATTAAAAAAAAAATAAAAAAAAACTTAAAACATTAAAATAAGTTAAAATAAAATAAAAAACTCTTAAATAAATGAAAAATAAAAATTAATATTAAAAATTCTTAAAAAACAAGAAAAAAATTAAAACAAAAATATAAAAAAAATTTTAAATATGGAAATAAGCTAGAAAGCTATTTTGTTAATTTATTGTATTCTAAAATATAATATTGTAAAATATTTTTTTCGCAATTATTTTTACTTGAAGTTATTCAAAATTTAAAAAGTTTTTAAAAATTAAAAAAAACCCAAAAATAAATAAAAAATACTTAAAAATAATAAAAAACAAATAAATAAATGAGATGAAATAAATTCTTAAATAATTGAAAAATAAAAAAATTGAAAAATAAAAAAATAAATAAAAGAATTAAACAAAATTTAAATACATTTTTAATAAAAAACCTTTTAATTTATCGCACTGTTTATTTCTTAATTTAGTATTCTAAAATATTTCCTTCATAATTATTTTTATTTGGATTTTCCAATAAAACAAACCTTATTGCGTCAATCATGGCTCGAATATTGCAATAAATCGATTGTTAAGCGCGCTGCATGGCAAGTTGTTCCGACTTGTTGGAACTAAATGTCGTCGATGATTAGTTGATTAATTTTGAAAACAAAAAATTCAGTTAGCATGGCTCGATAACGCTCGCCATTCACCGTAGCGGCAGCTTTTTCCCATTTCGAAGAAATTAGGGTTGATCGTTCCGCCACTCCCCTATGCGCACAAATACATTTTTTTAACGTAAATTTCCATAAAGTGGAATTAACCTTCTGGCGTTAAACGATTCATGATGATTTGCCAAACATTTTAATGTCATACGGTTTGGCGTTTTCAGCTGTTAAACCATACTTCTCGATATTCATAGATATATAAAATAGGCTTTACATGCAACACTTATTATATATATGTAAATGCTTGTATAAGTCGCGGTGCTGCAGCTACCCGTACTAGAATCATATTATTATTTCAATTAATTTGTGTTTTTAATTTTTATTTTTCTATTAAAAAATTGAAAAAAACCGAGTTTTAGAGTGTCAAATTCAAAACCACGTTATTTTTCCAAATTTCTTTCTCTAGTACGGGACATAGCTACTCGTACAGTCATACTGATTAATAATTTTTTTGGTTCTGGTGATTCAGATAAATAGAAGAGCCAAAAGGTCAACACCGTCCAGGTCCAATTTTTCGGGGTGGTCAACTTCAGCGCCATTTTTAAAATTATTAAAATTAAAAAAAAACAAAATTCATTTTTGTATGTAAAAGAAGTTAAATAAAAAGCCTAAAAAATTTAAATATCGTCTCTAATTTTTTTATTGAAAAAAAAAAAAATCCCGGTAATACCTTAAATTTTCGAGCTCTAGACCGTCGGGACCCCTTAATAGATAAATCCTTCAAAAACACAAAAAAAAAAAAATAAAACTAAAAACTTCCTGAAATACTTTAAATGCTAAAAATTTCTCCGTGTATCGACGCTTTCCGATAGCTTTTGTTGTTTTTGTGCACTTACCTGCTTTCAACATAACCGTACATGTTGTTGCGGTAATTTAACTCGCTTTTAGACATTCCAGTTGCAAATCAATTGGAGTGAGAAATGAGTAAAATGTAAAACTAGCAACAACAAAACAACAAAATCGAAACACTAGAAATAAGGATAAGTGCATAAAAAGCTGCTAAATGCAGTGACATTGTGTAAATTAAAGCATTAAGAGTGTGATAAAATGACGGATGGGAGAGTATAAGAGCGGTCATTTAACAGAAGTATTACAAGTACAAGTAAATAGTTATGCATGTACTTTGCATGTAATTAAATATATGTAAAACATACATACAAACATATGTGTCTGTATATATAAGTGGAATTGTATGCGTTGAGCAGTAGTAATATCAGAGATGGAAAGTAACTTGGGCTGCATAGTTGGCAAATTCAACTTTACTTATATAGGAGGAGAGGGAAATGTACTCGTATATGTGAATAAATTGATGCATTTAGGTGTGGAGATCCATTAATTATATAAAATATATTATATACATTGTATTTTATTGCTCCAGATCACACGTATGCTTGCACTCACCGCTATCCTGCGGTTACTAGTTCAGAACGGTATACCTTCTCTGCAGTAGCTTTGACTAGTCCCGAAGTAACTACTTTACTTATATTGTTCGCTTGGTAGCTGAATTACTTCTACCTTTTTCAGTTTAACGAACCAGTAAGCCAATGCGGTAATGAACCAGTTAATGAATTAGTTGTTATCGTACACTTTTTCCGTTTAGACTTATTTCTGGCGTTTAAGTTGAATTTTGAGCTTTGGTGTATTGAGAGACTTATAGTAGAATTTTATGGCACATATGTTTGTAGAACATTTTAACTCATTATGTGCCTCCGTTACTGGTCACTTTCCCACAAAAGAGATAAAAAAGGTCCTTCCTGAGGAATTAGAGGATTAAAATGTTAAAAAAGAAAATATTCTCCGTTAATTTTTACACACAAAAGAGACAAAAAGGGTCTATTTATTGAGGAATTAGAGGGTTAAAATGTTAAAAAAAATCTTCTTCGTTATTTTTACACACAAAAGAGACAAAAAGTGCTATCCATTGAGGAATTAGAGGGTTAAAATTCTGAAAAAAAATTTCTCCGTGGTTTTTTACACACAAAAGGGACAGAAAGTGCTGTCCCTTGAGGAATTAGAGGGTTAAAATTCTCAAAAAAAATTACTCCACTGTTTTTTACACAGAAAAGAGACAGAAAAGTGCTATCCATTGAGGAAGTAGAGGGTTAAAATGTTCACAAAAAAATTTCTCCGTTGTTTTTTTTCACACAAAAGAGGCAAAATGGGCCTATCCTGAGGAATTAGATGGTTAAAATGTTCAAAAAAAAAATCGTTTTCGTTATTTTTTACCCACAAAAGAGGCAAAAAAGTGCTATTCATTGAGCAATTAGAAGGGTAAAATGGGGAACTTCAAAATGTTCCTCCAAAGCGGTCTGCCTATCTTAAGCTGTTGCTTCGTAGTTACGTATTCCCAACCTCTTAAGATCGTGTTCCACTGTATCTATCCAAAGGTTCCTCGGTCTGCCTTTGGCTTACGGATTACACGAGCTAGCCATCTTATGCGCTGCGCTATTTATAAAACTTACAGCTGTCTCGTTCTGAGTTAGTTCGTTCAGTTCAGAGTTCAATATAAATATCTTTCTTAAAATTTTTCTTTCCATGTTAGCAATCTGCGCGCAGTTATCAACCTTAAGAGGCCATACCTCACAACCATACGTTAGGATTGGTCGAATAAGAGCCTAGTACATAGTTAACTTTGTAGCTTTAGGCAAAAGTCGGGACTTGAACAAGTTAAGGTGGGCGTCATACGCTTCGTTGGCGGCGTTGATGCGATCCCTGACTGCGGAAGTTGTATCATCGCTACATGCGAGCATAACTCCTAGATACTTAAAATCCTGCACTCTTTCAAAAGTATAGGCTCCCACATGGAAATTTTGCATTTGTGCAGGTCGCCTCGATTTCAACAGATTTTTCTTTTTGCTTTCGTTTACAGAAAGAAGGCCAATACCGTTCGAAATTTTGTCTAACTAAATATTCAGTTTTTCAGTGTTTTAACTATCCGCTTATTGCATTAATTACTTATTGAATTACAAGCCTGAACTATAGGCTAACAATTCTTTTGACACTTTGTTATTGGAGTGAAAATTAAATTTACTTTTGGTTTCAACAAATCATCGTCATTGTTGCCGTGATGGCCCGCATTGAACTTTATCCTCCTTCAATAGCTTTGACCTAGAAACTCCAACCTTTGCAGGCGGTTTCCAGTTTCTCAGTGCAAATGTTTTGGTGTTGTCATCGATTGAGTCAATTAGGGTTTCCCTTGGGTGATCCCTTTTATAAGGCACATGCAACTTACTATTGTAGATCTTTTTTGCATTTTCGTTGGGGTCCATCTTTAGAACATATTCAGCACACTTAAGACGCTAAAGCTGCATGTTGTCGGCTCAGGCCCGACGTGAAGGGTTTGCATCGGGTACTTTTTTCCCCGGGCCCGTAGTTCTCAGAGGGGCCCGGACTCGAGATTATACGTATTTATATGAATTAGACATAATTGGAAAGTGGCCGAATTTGCGATTTTCCCCGGGGCCCGGATAAGCTCTCTACGGCCCTGAGTCGCCGATTTGGAAGTTGTTGTTGTTGTTAACAGCATAGGTAGCCCTGTCAGTGTAGGCATATCATCGTTCGTCTTCGTCTAGCTCATCTAAGGGTAGGCCCAGGAAACATGCTGTTTCGACAGGTTGGGTCCAAAGGGAGAGGGGGGTTAGATGAGTCGGTTTGAGGGGGCATGTGAAGAGGTGGTTAGTGTCGTGCGGGGTACCTTCGCATGCCGGACATGTGTTTGGTATGTCGGGGTCGATTCTGGATAAGTAGGAGTTTAACCTGCTACAGTATCCAGAACGTAGTTGTGCCAGTGTTACACGGGTCTCACGGGGAAGCTGGAGCTCTTCATCTGCGATGGGTGGTGGTTGGACTCCGATTACGGCATTCACAGGACGGGAGTTCAAGAAGGTGGTAACGGTCTCCCGGTGAATGTCGTATATAGACTACTAGCCCTAGCGATTTGGAAGTCGTTTAGCTCTGTTAGGCATTCATCGTTGTAACGTAAGCGATAATTGACGTAATCTGTTCTTCATCCACCTTACGCAACTCTCAGATTTCAGAAGCATAAGTAATAGCTTAGACAGACGGAGGCGTTAAACGAGATTACCAGCTCAATTAATTCAGATTGAAATTGTAGTGTGACATACAGTTTTTACACGGATTACATAATAGCTGATTTGTTTATTGGATCGTTTTGTCAGTTTGTCAGCTGCCCTAATACTAAAAAATTATTTATTTAAAAAAAAAATCTTTAATTCCTATTTCTCAAAACTGCTCCATATTATCAAAGCAATTAACGTGTTTGAGTAAACTGGCATTGCACCTAATTTTTCTTGTTCTTCTCTTTAACAGTTTCATTATTTTTCATTCACAATTGATAGTGACTGTCATATTTCGCCAATGTTGCCATCAAAAATTCCCTTAATCCGCTTAAATTATGGGAATTAAGTCTAGTTGCCAATCCGCATTAGATGCACTTAATTCCTGGGATAATTCCGAATACAGTCGTTAATCCCGATTAACCAGACCAGACGAGACTATTAGGTCAAATACTCATTTTTTCTAGATATTTTTAAGAATTTGTTTTTTTTAAGAAAATAAAATGCAATCGTTTTGATTTTATAGTATGTTATTATTGACATCAAATAGTACTATATACAAAAACAGTTTTGTTTTTATATATTTTTTTTAGTAGTGTGTCACCAAAGTAAGCGTCTTAAAAAAAAGATAGGTGGTTTGTCAACAGGATATTGGCTCTACAGGATATCTATCTGAAACAAAACAGTTAAACTGATTATTATTCTGTAGGCTTTTCATTCACTTTCGTTTCTTTTCAGCCCTAACTTTCCATACGACAGTCTGATTTCCACCCGAAAAACATACCTTTTTTTTCAAAAGTCCGCCATTTTGTTGGTTTTAAAAAAAAAATTTCACATTGTAAGACCTTATTATTGCTTTATGGAGTTTCAGCAAAGCCGCAAAACTCCATTTCATACCGCTTAATTACACAGTCATTTTGCAACTGGTACAATTGTAGTCACTTTCGAACTAGTACGATCGCTTCAACCAAATACCAATTAATGAGTTGGATTTTTTCGGTTTAGTTTCGCTTCTCACTGCAGGGCACTTATATATGTAAATTGTATATACACACGTGCGTATATATGCGAATATGTGATATTAATACTTTCGCATGCATTGCTGTACACGTTTTTTTAACCATTCTTCTCTCTCACTCTCTCTTTCTTGCTTTATTTTTGCAGCGTATTAACAGAGCTTAAATCATTGTATGCTGCTAGACGGCAGAGCGCCATCCATCGCAGTGTGCTACATATTTTCGTGTGTGCTGGAAAAAAGAAAACGGTAAACGTACATCAAATGAATTTTAAATGTTAAAACAATCACTTTTAATCTAAAATAAAGTGCGAGGATAAAGTGTGAATGCAATAAAAATACAAAACGAAAAATAATAAATTGAACGCACGCAGCTGTATGTGTATGCGCTCACAAAATATAACTCCCGTAATGATAAATAAAACGAATTAAAATAGCAAAAAAGAAAAATAAATGAATAAATAAATAAATAAATCGAATATAAAACACAATGAAATAACAAGTGTTAAAAAAAGTGAAGAAAAAAAAAAAAAAAACAAAACAAGAACGAATACATTAAAACAAACGACATTTTGCGCGCGCTCAATCCCACCCGTAACAGGAAAAATCCACGCCTGTCATTTCACGAGGATTAACACATCACGAACGAGTGGCAGCGGCAGGCAGTAGGCACACAGCAAAGGTGCTTGAGTTGGCACTATAGGATAGATAGGAGAAGAGAGTTATCCACTGGCACACACACACACACACCGGCCAGCATATTCACTGCACACATTCGCATTTACGAGTATATAAATTTATTGCTTAGACGAAACGCGCAATCGATTTGGCGAGCGGAAATTGCTCGCTTGTCAGAAGGTAAGTAAGTAGGTTAAATAGAATTTATGCATGCGCCCAATGCGGCTTAGTTGCGGGCTTTACTAAACACATGTACGCGCACATACACACACACTCACACACATATATACAAATCTTTAGTAGAAAAAATCACTACTTTTGTCCATATATGTGTCTATGTTTGTACGATTTTGTGTGTGTGTGTCTGTATTTGCGTTTGGTTTGCCGGAAGCCAATGGCACAATGCGGCAGGGACCCTTAAACATTCCTTTTACTTCTGCAATTTGCAAGCATTTAGTTTATATTTGTTGTTGTTATTGTATTTTAATACCTCACTGCCTACCAAGTTTTACCGCTTCTAGCTGTCTGCAGGCAGCATTTATTTTTCTTTTTATTTTTCTTTTCACTTTTTGTTTTTTGTCTCATCCAACCTCCCTCCCACCTCGCGAGGCCACGCCAGCAAGCGGATTAGTTGCCACTCCTACTCGTAGCTATCTAGTCTACTCCACATCCACCTACCTCCTGAACTCACTCTCTCATTTTCTAAGTATCTTAATTCATTTAGTATATTCCCTTTGCTTTATTTATCAGACTTTGTGACTACCAAATTAATGTCTACTGCAGTTCTCTTTCGGCTGCTGTCTATGCCTCAATTATCAAATACAAATCCAAGAAGTCCAAAAAATGTAGTTATTAGCTTGTTTGGCGCGGGGTTTCGTATTACGGCTACGCCTGTTCTTGTATGCTCCTACAGTTCCCCTCTGCGCTGCTTTCGGAAGTATGATTATGCCTTTGATGTTGAATTCGAGATACGTTTTTGTAGGGCTTCTGTATATTAAGTTTGTTGAGTTTTTTTTACATGACCAAATGAAGAAAAAATATTAGCTTCTGGCTATTGAAAGTAACAATTATTTCAATTTTTCAAAGCAATCAAATAAACGTTGTCAAAATGTTGGTGCAAGGCTATAAAACTCCAAAAAAAAAAAAAAATAATAATAATAATAATAAAAAAAAATAAAAATAAAATAAAAAAATACGTGTTTTGGCAATTCTAATTCGCGGGCTCATTATTGCTTAAATTATCTTTTCCACAACTTTTTCAGCTGCTTAGTACGCAGTATAGTCAGAATATGCAGTTTAAAATTAAGCACACAAATATGTTTTTTTTTTAATTTCAAGGTAATCTTACCCCTGGAGGATAATTTAGTCATACAAATAAAAAAAAATGGCTTTGACATTTTCTTCTTTAAATTACTGCACAGCAAGTTATTATTTAATTCAAATTTATAAATAAATAGAATAATGCACGCAGCATTGATAGATTCATTTCAAAATCTTTTGGATCATTTGCCCACTTTTGGACAAAACGCGTTAGTAGGGTTCATATAACTTTTGCTCTTATCAAAAGCAGCTGTGAAGGCGGAGACATTCCCTTAAGGAAAAATCTATTAAATTGAGTTTGAATGACCAAAGCGTTAAATTTTCTTACTCCTTCTCTAATAAGAAGTGAGTGGCATTATATCCAAGGATGCTAGATTAAAAGCTTTGGCCAGCCGAAGGCAAAGTGTGGGAATCAATTGTGACGGCTGTTATGTCATAGCGAATTCAGCAGCAGAATTGTGCACGCTCTTCCAATAAATTGTTGTTCAGACAGCAATGAAGTAACATGAGCATTGCCTGTTTTATTTTTTTTCTTATATCAGCAACACAGTCTCAGTTTTACCGTAAATAAACCGCTGACACTTCCTCTATTAGGTCAGCAAATCAGCAGACTCCTTCCAAATCGCTGAGAGTTTGTTAACGGTCTGATGTTGGCCACAGCTTCTGAATTCTCTTCACAATTATTTTTGGGTAACATTTTTGCGCAAATAATGTAAAACTGTTGGTCGATCTTCAACTGCAAGGCGTTGCTAAGACTACTAAGATGCCGGTAAACTTTGATTATTTCTGTGATTTTATCGACATTTTCGACGACGGGCGTACTTGTGCGAGGTGCATCTTTAACATCCAAAATATCTGAAAGGAATCGACGAAACCAAAATTGCACGTAATCAGCTGTTACAGTATCGGCACCATAAAAACCATTTACAATTTAAGCGGCCTGGCTTGTATTTTCCTCTTTATCAAAGAAAAACTGTAAAATGTACCGAATTCTATCTTTGTTGTTAACACCCTGTAACTCACAACTAAATGGAGCAAATAAGAAACAGCAAAGGCAATTTTTTATTGTGAAATGTCGCCTTGACAGCGATCGTAAACTTTAAATTTGTTTGATCGATGCTTTACGAGATATCGATCACTACAGCCATCTATCTATGAAATAATGGATCTTTTTCCATTACATTGATAATTTTTTCTCTCTTTATATTGATAATTTTTTACAAATTTAATTTTTTTTCAATTATTTTTATACAGTTTTTTTGGAAAAATATATTTTATTCTAAGATAAAACCCACTTGAGTCCAATATTCAAACTTTGTGCAACATGTTTTAATATTCATCCAGTGTTCACGAAGTTTCACATTTTTTATTCAGAATTTTCAAAAAAATTTTGGGTATGCAGTTTTATAGCCTTTTTAATTCTACTTAGATTATAATAAAGTACAAATTTGAATTAGTTCAAAGTTCTTGTTGATTTTGATGTTTTTTTTTTTTTTTTTTGACAGTATAGCGTATTTTCTGCACATAAGAAATATATGAAATTTTTGAGTTTTTATATAGAAAATGCTTAATACTGTCTGGGACAATAATTATAAAAAATCAAGGGAATTTTTCAGCAACTTGAAACTTTCATCTTGCTGTATTAAAATTTAAAAAGCTATACAACTGCATACCACAATGTTTGTGAAATTATTGTGAATTAAAAATTTCTAAATAAAAAAAAAATCCAAATTAAAATGCAGTTGTGTTGCAAAGTTTGCGTAATTTTTCTAATTTGCATAAAAAGCTGGACATTTGGATTCATATGGCTTTTGCCAGACAATGCGCTATGCTTTTATATATCATTCAATGGGGCCTTAAAGTAAATTGGACCAAGTCGAAATGCATGGTGTTTAGCAGACGACGAGCATATCGAGATTGTTAAAGAGTAGAAATATGTGGGCTTGCTGCTTACATGTAAACTCTCTTATACGAAACACTTAAATTGAAGCTTGCTGATTCTAAAACCGCTATCAATGCAACTTGGCTGAAACATATTAATAATTCACGAACCTGCATTTCAAATAAACTGAAAATTTGTATGGGGGGCAAGTTTGAGGTGTCGACGAATACGTTTCAGTTGAGAACATTCCACGTTTCTTTATTAAAAAATTAATTTTTTGTCGCCAAATACTCCGAATTATGATTATGATTCACATTGAACCTGATTTGCTTGCGCGATTTCTGCATACACTGCGAGCACAGATATACTTTGTGTGGCGATGTTTTACTCTGTCAAGTCACAGGCTTACCCGCATCATTGCTAAGGAGACTGTACGCTTAGGCGCTCATTGGGGAAAAAAAGTGGAAAGATATATCGGTAATGTTAGATATGGAATCTCTCAATGCTTTTATTTCTCAGTCTTTGTCTGCGTTAATACCTTCATTTTTGGACAATCATAAAAATAAAAAACTTTTCACTGTTTTGGGCTCTGCTGTTAAATCAGAATCATACGATTTGCATGACAATTTTGCACTTAGAGATGTTAAATATTTCAGTTAGGATTTTTCTACCTACGCTATTAGCTTAATTTTTCATGTAAGATGAACCTTAACTTAAATGTGAGGCCTTTTAAGAATGTACTTTCTACCGACTGTACAGTTTGTAACTTGTCTTCCTTGAAAATGTGTTGGATGTCATATGCATCTGCTCAATTTATAAACATTTTCCTGGAGAGCATTTGGACGTTAGATTAAGATTTATACATATTTGGGAATTGATTTTAAATGAATTTTCATTAGACTCTTTTGAGTTTAAATAATAATATTTTGAGCGTACTGAAGTTTTATTTATTATTGCATTTTATAATAAAATTTTTGAACCTGAATTATTTGAGTTAAAAATGAAGAAAAATGTGCCATCATATAATTATTTTTAAGGGGGAACGCCACTGTGGGGGGTCAAAAAATAGTAGATTTTTGGGAATTTTTGTTTGTAAGTAGGAATGGTTATTCGAGGATCGGACAAAAGGCAATTTATTATATTATATGTGTATTAAACTATGTTGATGTAAATTTTTATCAAAAAATATTGAAAATTGACAAATTTATGTAAATAAACGTACGAGTTAAAAAAAATGACGTCATCTGGTGGCAGCGATACAGCAATGAATAATCATCTGAAATCAAAAAACCAAAAATTTTATTACTCTACATAATAGTGGCTATCGTTGCATGTAGCCGTTTTTTTTGTGACCAAATGGTGGTGATTTGAATTTCGATGTGTGTTTTTCACCATTTTTTTGATTTTCAACAGGCCCAAAAAAATAGTTATTTTCAAAATTTTGAAGCCAATGCGATAACAAAAAAGAAAATTGAAATCGGTTCATTAGTCTTCGAGAAATCGTTGCCCCCGTATCAAAAAAAGTCGTTTCGAGAAATACGCGTTTGAAATAAAGCATCGTATCGTAAGCGCTACGGGGCCAAACCGACGCGCGTTCACTTAAGTGCACATAGAATCTGGAAGAAAGTGAATTTCGCTTTAAAACTTTTACCACATTTTCTTGAGTAGTTATACTAACAATTTATACAAAAAAACAAAAATCGATTTTTTTGAATTTTCACAGTGGCGTTCCCCCTTAAATTATTTCGACTGACAATATATTAATGTTATAGTCGTACGTTCTACTAGTTACAAATACCAATTGTATATATCTAATTACCCTTTTAGAGTAATATATACAAAACATATTACTACTTGTTTTTATAAACAAATAATAAATATTAAAAATCTAAACGGAAAATAGTGGACCCTGGTCAAAAAATAGTGGTGCTATCATTTTAACGCGTACTGGACTTATATAATACAAATTTATACATCAGTAATTACCGGTGCGAGCAAGGAAATAAGAGCGCTTTTACTTAATACCTTAAAATATTTAGAAACATCTATTCGGGCTGCTATTAAAATGTAATAAAAACTCCAAATAATTTGGTTTGTTTTGAAGTTGTTGTTATGCACATGTATGCAGTTATATGTTATCCACACATAATGCCAAAATTTTCGGAAATTTCCGTTTGTACTTTACGCCCCAAACTACACCTCGTTGAAAAGCTATCCCCACCGGGCATGTTCATTTAGTACTCATATATGATTTACAAATTAATAATATCTAAAACACACTATATCAGGCGCACCAAAGGTCACTTTAACATTACGAGCTGGCTGGCCACACTTTCGCTGGCTTAATCTAATTACACTGGCTGCTCGTAAAATGAGATTTACGACGTGCAAGTGTTATCTAAATAGTTATTATAAAACTTACAGACATATTTCACATAACATACAATATATAAATATTATTTTGGTTGAGAATTTAATTTAAATTTGAATTTATAACTCCCATTGGGCTATTAAAAACTTGGGCTATGTGAGTTAAACAAAGCGAAGACACCAACAATTTAGGAGCATAAAGCAAAACACAAAAAAAAAAGGAACAAAAAAAAAACAAAACACACTCACCATGCAAAATGTGATGGAAATTGTACCGTTATGCTGCTTTCCTGGTTGGCTTTTGTTCCTTGTGTTGTGCTTGGTTCTTTTGTTTTGTTTTTGCTTTCGCAGTTATCGTTGAAGAGGGGAACTCATAATTTCAATTGGGTTATTATTTTCAAACGGTTTATGAAATTAGGAAACGCAACATAAGCATTCTAAGAAATTACGTACAACATCATTGGGGCCGAGTGCCGTGAATAACAAATAGTTAAAATGTTAGGGAAATTTAAATTTCCAGTGCAGGAAGGGCGCAAAGTCGAGAAAATATGCGCTGACAAACATACAGACACCCAATCTAAGGATGTGAGTGTGCCAGTAAATTAATTGTGAAACGAATGTATACCGTGCACACTTACATACGCATATACGCACATACATTTATACATATACCATTGAACATATTTGAGTACGCGCGCAATTTTACGTACAAGGCTACATCCAGAAAATGCAATTTCTGCTGAACAACAAACCCACAAAAAAAAAACGAAAAAAAAAAAACAAAACAAGACAATATTGCATGCATTGTAAAGTGGATTCGAGGGGCTAGCGAAAAGATAGTAACACACATACACACACACATGCACACAGGCTGTTGCTGTTGGCCGCGCGGTGGTCTTGGCGGTCATGATGGCCACTTACGCTTCTCTGAATCCACTAGCCAAGCACAAGCAATAGAGTCAGCCACTCTACTGGCAGCAGGCGTACATACACATACATACATGCGAACGTAGATCAATGCGCTCAGGTACATGCTGAACACTGATGGCCGGGCGGCGGCATGTTGTATACATCGAGCATCGGGCACTGAAGCGCCGAATTACAGCTACTACTATTCCACGTAGGTGAAAAATTGTACTTATATGTATGTATGTATGTATGTGAGTGTGCATGTACATGTAGTATACGCATATAAATGGTGTTCATTGCACGCTTGTCGTAAGGTTAAATAAAATATTTTCGTAATAAAAATAAAAATTTAATTTACTTCTATGAGAGGCGCAAAAGGTCGCCCGCAAAGGTGTGCTGGCTGAGCAAGGTGATGTTTCGCGTTGGGAAGGAAGTGCTCTACAAACAAGTACTTGAAATGCGTGCGCTGGCAGACAGTGAAAACGGATGTATTTCGCTTAACGTTAAAGCTGTGAACATAAATTGAAAAGTGACTCAAGCACACATGCATTCCTATTAGCTTAACGCACAGTGGGCTGAAGTTTAGTAAAAGTGGAAATTTATGTATTATTAATGTAAGATAGTGAATTAACTGGTGTTCATGAAAAATAAATTCGTAAAATTGCAATGTGTTTTACATTCACTATGGTTATAAGCACTAATCGCCTAAGTCGAAAATCGTGTTTAAAAAAAAAAATATATATTTTATAACCACGATGGGGCATTATGTGGAAGTCTTGAAGCCAACTACAGCCATGCATCCCATCAAGATTTTCAATGAAGAGCAATTCCTTGTCAAGTGATGCAAATATTTTGTGCATTGTCGGCAATTATTTTTAAAATATGTTTATTGCAGGCTTGAGTATATGAGTCAATGAATTAAATTGAGGTTTGCACTTCAACCTCATGACCTTTTGTGTTTTCTACTCATCACAGTACTTCATTAAAACACAATTCCCTTAATAAATGTAACATAGAGCTGGATTGGGTTGAGCGTGTGCCTTTCTTCCGGCTACATCCGGCTGAGATGTGTCAATCGTCTTCGCGATGTAGCATCACATTCGAGAAGAAGGTGTGCTGGAGTCTTGCTTGTGCCAGTGAGCATTCTCAGTTTATCCTTTGACCTCCTTTGATTATACACACCAGTAAGGTCTTCCCGGGCTCAACTCTATAATTTGCTGCTACCTCACATCTCTTAGCCTTAGCTCTTCAGTGATAAGTATAAGAAGTGAGCTGAAAAAATTAAAAAAAAAAAATTTAATAACCTGGAGATTTATTCAGTATCGAAAATTTTGATATAGGGCAGTTGCATAGGAAAGGGAAATGATAAATCCCAGATTTTTCTTAAATTTCGTACTTTTGTACTACTCTGCTAAACTGATTAGGAAAACTTCGTTTTTATTTTGCAAGATTTTTGCAATGGAAAATTAAATATTTCAAAGAAATCCCTTCTTTGTGAATTTTTATCAGGAACACTATTGTCTTTCAAGAAAAATATTTTTTACAGAGTTTTAAAGAAAATGCGAATAATTAAAAAAATAATAAATAAATCATAATTGTTTAATAATTTGTTGAAACACTAATTGTTTTTTCCTCAGAAATCATGGTAGGAATGCAGTAGATTTTACGAAAAATATATTTTCTTAAAGTTTGAACCGTCCTTTAAAAATAGTGAAATTTTCAAAGAAGTGTCATTTCTGGGAAACATTTTCTTCAGGTTTGCGCTCTGAGTTAGAAAAAACACTCTTCTATATATAATTGTTTAACCCGAATGATACTCCGGATAGACAAGGCAATACATTAAAAAAAAATTATTTGAAAAAATTTTATTTTAGTTCAAAAATGTTTTTAAATTTTGTTCGCAGACCAAAATTTCATATTTGAATGAAATGCTGTTTTTTAAGAATTTTTATCCGGAACATTATTCGTCCTTCATGAAAAGTCTTTGTAGAGAATTTTAGGGAAATTGTCTATATTTGATATTTAAAAATAAATAAATAAAAAAAGTAATTTTTTTTTTAATTTTAAAACACTAATTTTTCATTTCAGAAATCATGCTAAGAACGCTATAGATTTCAAAAAAACAAAAAAAAAAAATATTCTTAAGATTTGCACTGTCCTTAAAAAATAGTGAAATTTTCAAAGGGGTGCTTTTTGTAATTTCTGTAAAAAATATTTTCCCTCATACATAAAATGTTTTAACACAAATAGCACACAAAATCAAGCTTAATAATAACATTTAAACAATTTTTTTGAGAAAGAATTATGCATAAAAATAAGTATACATTTTTGTTAAACATTTTTTTAAAAATTAATTTTTTGGAAATTTCTCAAATTTTTACATAGCATCAACATTTTCTTCCGCAGCTATATATCTCATGAGATGCAGTCTGCAGCCAAAAAGATGCGCAATGAAACTCGCTTCCCGTTTTGCAGTGGCAAGAGAAGTAGCTTCATGACGAAATGTGGGATTAAAATTATTGATACACTCTTGATACACTTTGACAATTTACATTAAAACTTATAAATCAACGTACGAATATTTTCTTGAATTTTGTTTTTTGTTAAGGCCATATAATTTTCAGGTTATGGTAAAGAATAGAAATCGTGCTCAAATGAATAAATGTTCCGAATACGATTATAGCAGAAATTGTAAATTGTCCAAGGAAAATTCCAGCTGATTCCTAACTACATAGCACAGCTCAGAGAGTAGAAATTTTATGCTGAATGAATGAATAATTATTTGTGGAACTGTTTGGGTCTCGAAATAATTGACCCGCACTTAGGGTCTGATTCAAATGATAAATACTCATACTCATAGTATGACTATAGTAGAATTAAATAACTCTGCTAGGTCTCATTGAGGCCCCTGCATTTGAAAAACCCGCTTATACATTCCGGCTTATAAATCAAGCGGAATATTTTGTACTTATTTATATAAAGAAATAATCTGGAAACAGTTTTTTCGATCGGTGACGTTAAAAACAAAAAAAAATTATTAATTATTAAAAATCTACATGTGTGGACCTAGGAGACCTTGCTTAACTTACAATAGCAACACCCGTTTGAAAAATTTACAAGCACATTTTTTATAAGTTTTTTACCTTATGCCTTTTACCTCTACCACTTTATCTCTTATGCTGGAGTGAAACTACTTTATATACCGAAATGTATAGAAATATTAGGATTATAAAATTTCATATGAAAGTAGTTCAAGCCTCGTATCACAAAAACCTCTTAAGAACAATGCCATTAACCTTCAATTCCATTGAGAATTTTATTTACCATATATTTGTGCTTTTTAACCCCACTGTGTAATGCTTGTTCGTATAGATCGACTGCCTTTCTCCTTTTAACTCACACTTATTCCACATTTACCGGCAACACCAGGCCAAGTTAAGCCTGAGCGTGCGTATACACCTACAGGTTACTCATACGCCCCGACCTATGAAGCAGTAGCAAGTTCCATTTATGTTATTGTTGCTGTTGTTATTATTGTAACAGTCCCAACGTTAGCTGATTACTATATGGCTTCGTTGTCGGGCCCACTTATAGCGATTTTTTTAATGCGTATGAGCTTGTGCGCGTGAGCGCGCCATGTGAAGTTTATAATGCACTACGGCGTCGGTTGTTTATAGGAAAACGCACCTCATTGAAGCTTCAAGCGGCTTACGCTGAAGCGGCAACGACAGCTAAGGCTGCATTGAGAGTATACATGCATACACATATGTACGTGTATAAGTGTAAATGTATGTTTGTAACTATACGGGTGCGCTCGAAGGGAACAACACTGCCGATTGGGGCCAGTGGCTGTTGGCAATGCAAAATGAGCATTCTTCACTTCCGGGCTGCTGAGTTTTTGAAATTGTACGGAAGGAATTTGTTATTATGAGATTATAGAAGCACCGTTTGTATGGAGCGCTGTGTGTGGTAAGTTGAGGAAGAACAAGTGAAATGATTGCTAGGGATAAGCGCATGCACGTAAAAGAAATAAAAGCGCGCAAATACATACAAATTTATACAAAGGCAAACTTCGACAGGTGAGACTGTTGCGCACCACATTTCTAGTGTAAGTGTGAGGAAGGCTGTAAAAAATGTGAATAAAGTGGAAAGAATAAATAAAATAAACGAAAACTCAAATTGAAACTGAAATGAGTATTTAGCATATTTTGTGTAGCGGAAATTGTGGCCAGTGCCGCGCCAACTGTGGTGTCGAGCATAAGCCAACGAGAGGACATCGGAAGTGACGAATGTGCGTGCTGCCAAAATGAATGCGTGGAATATTACTTTTTTTTCGCATTCCTTATATTTTATCCACAGCTGTGCGCTAAGCAAAGCCTGAAGTGTGAGGCGTCAAAAAATATTTCAATAAATTTGTGCTTTTTTTTGTTATTTTAAGTGCGTGCGTGTATTTATGTTTCACAAATTCATTTAAATATTTGTTAGTCGCAGCCAGGAAACGCAGCCTCCGGCTAAAATGCACGGCTGGCCGCGAATTGATATAAACTTAGATGTTTGTGTGTATGTGAAAATTAAATTTTTTTGCACTTTACTTCAATAACCGTAACAAATTGTAAGCTTTGTATGCATCTACACAGGCAGCACATGGAGTTGGAAAATTCAACAATGGAAGGTGCATGGAAATGAAATCTAAAGAAGCATTTTCTCCCTTTCTTGATACACTTTGCTAGGGTGCGCATTGAAAGCCGACTCTTATTGAAAAGCCCACGCTACCTAATCTGACTGAAGGCGATTTGAGTACGAAGCCGTAAGAAGTCGAAAAAGTGAAAAAAAATTTGTTCAAATGCCTCGGCGCTGAACGTATTTGATGCGATACCAGCTGGTGGTAGCAGAGGAAGTGGAAGGTCGCCTCTACGTTGGAAAGATCAAGTGGAGAAGGACTTGGCTTCATTTGGTGTGCCCAATTAATGTTGGTTAGGTGGAGAAAGGAGCGACTGGTGCGCTTTGTTCAATTCGGCCAAAATCGCGTAAGCGGTTATCGTGCTAATCAAGAAGAGGAAGGAGAAGCGTGCTCACATAGCATAGTTCTTAAGGACAGTGTGGAATCGACGGATTTTGCACATTTTGAATTGCAATATTTTCTGTGCCCCGATCGGTGGCTTGTTCGCAGGTGTAGAGTATTCAAAAGTGAATTTCTTTATTCGAATTCATCTACTACAGCACGCACAGATCGTTTGATAGAAATAAACTTCAGTAGAAGTTGGGGCCACTAACTCAGAATTTCGAAAATAATATGAAATTAAAAAAGATATAAAACTAAGAAAAAAAAAATATATATAAAAAATATGAAAGTCGTATATGATATTTTGACGAAGATAGATGTTTGATAGAAACTGCGACTAACACATGTAACAAAATATAGCAACTTTCTTTTGTTAAATTTTTGGTTTTCATCATAATAACCAGAACTGTATTTCCGAACCTTATGGACGCCTCCTTCTTATTCTATAACTTATGAACAGTTTTTCCTTCCCGAAGTGGAATTTGTTCATCTACTTGCTGTGTCAGTCCATTTACCAAATGTCTCCGAAACTGCTTCACTGATGTTTTTTACCCTGTTACTTCTTGAAAGAGGCAGGGGGAATTGATCGCTAATAATATTATATCATGGTATATTTAGAGAGCGACAGCAGCACTAAGAAATATGGTGTGGCAGCAAAACATTTCCTGGATACAATTTTGGCTTTGCTATGCTGCGCACGTTTTAACAGCCGAAGATACAGTGCAACACAAATCAGTTTTTTGCTATGACTTCAACCGCAACACAGTTTAAGATTTTTACTCTTATGAATATACTGTGGCTTTAGCTGCAAAGAAACTACAGCACAGCAAAGCTCCAAAAAACGGTGCATACATTACTTGGAACTCTAAAACCCTTTAAATAACTATAAAATTTGTTACCATATCTGAATAAAATTTGTGGTCATCTTGTAACACAAAAGCAAGACAGTAGCAGTTAAGGTAGCAGCTATGGGAGAGGCTATGGCAGCAGCAATAAACAGCAAAACTCGCGTTTTTTCTAAATCGCCGCCGCTATGCTGTCGTGCTATAAAAAACTTCGCAGCAAAGTTAACGTACAGTTTCAATTCGTTTTTCGCATTGCTTTGCTTTCGCTGTGGCAGCTTTCATTTTTGCAAAGTATAGCCGAGGCAAATGCATTTAAGCAAGTAAGCAAGTATATTTAAAATGTGAAATTATTGCATTAAATATTTCCCGGAATATTATATCTGGTGTTTGATGGATTTTTATATTTTTCATTTGACTTCTTACTGCTCAGTTATTATGATTTTAAATAAGTTTTGAAATGAGTAACTTTGTTTGATTGAGAGCCCCAAGCAATCCTTTCATTATAATTATACTCTTTCGATTAGCAGAGTACAAATTTCGGCTTATAAAGAACTTAGTATGTTTCTAAGTTATTCGTAGGATACCTGAGTTATTATCGATTGGCTTAATTTATATATTGGGACATTTATACTATTTAGAGTGATCAAATAGTACTATTTAAAATAATAACATCCAGGAAATTCCATCCAAATTTGTACTTGGCATTATAGAAATCTGAAACTTATGCTAAATGATCGCGCTATTCTGATTGAAGATTTAAAACTTCCTATGTTTGGCCTCTTCACACTGCCTTGCAGTTGATTAGGAGTGGAAAATCGCCGCTGTTACGGGTTTAGTATTATGTTGAAAAGTACCAGTGCTGCGGTCCAACACATTCTTAATGCTGATTCTGAAACGTAAGATCACTCAAAACTTAAAGCTATTAGAAAAAAAAAATATTTCGGGAAACATCAGTTCCGTTTGAGGCTATTTGGAAAGTTTGTAACTTTCGGAAGTTTATAACATTCTATCCCGTATTTTTGGGTGGATAAAATAAAGGTACTCCTAGTTGCATGAGCCTCTGACTCATAGCATATGAGCTAACCCACAAAACATTCAACTGGGTTATTCAGCCCTGTTATGAGGCAAATGAGAAGTAATAGGCTTACATATGTAAAGTTACATACTAATGTAAAGTAACAGACGGATATGTTGGACAGAGTGAAACATAGCCAGTTCGCTTCTTCAGCACTGTTATGGGGTTAAAGCAAATGAATAGATTTACATAAGTTAATTTACAGACTTACGTGAAGTAACAGAGTGATTTGTTGGATAGAGGTTCACGTCATAAAGGGAATTAATAGAATTATGCACATATGTGAAGAAACAGACTTATGTGAAGTAATAAACTGATAAATATAAGATAAATTGAAATTGAAAGTTCCTTTCCATCATTGACTTAAATATGTGAAGTAACAGAGTAATGTGAAGTTACAGACTAATGTGAAGTAACAGACTGATCTGAAGTAATAGAGTGATATGAAATATAAGACTGGAGTAAAGCAAAAGATGCTCTGAAATTCATGCTGTTCCGAAGTATAAATTTGCAGGCTCGTACATATCTTTTGTAGTATCAACGTCAAGAACTGTCTATGTTTGTCGTCTATGTGTAATAACAACATTTGCCTTGACTTTATGTGAGGTGTAATCTTGATGTATCTTAGGGTATTTGTGATCATTGACTTGTGGCAGAGGTTTTCTTTTCGCCTTTCAGAAAATTAACTTCTAACTTGCGCTGAAAATATTATTGACCTACCCAATACTACCTCTATGCATTGCCTTCAGTTCATTGGCTTCAAAAAGTCCTGTTCCTAAATGACTTTACAGGCGCTTAGCCTATTGCTTTAATTTTTGTTGGAAGCGATACTCGCAGCTTAGAACTGTTTGGAAGGATTTTATACTATTTCCTTATACAATATATTATTTATTTTCGCATTCACTTTCATTAGCTACCAGCCTTTGAAAATCTTTATTTGCCAGAGCAAGGAATGCATAACCCAGCTGATGAAGAAAGAGCGTAAAACCTACACCCTAGTAGCCGAATTCACTTGCTTCGTTTACTACTCAGTACTTCTAGGCGTACATATATCTAAATACCAGTTAAAAATCATTCCTGTTTTTACTCCATATAACATTTTTCTAGAGCCATATGGCACGTAATACATAAACAATGCGCTAAAAAAAATATCGTAAATTAAATGGAAAGAAATTTCGTTTGGCTGCTTTGGATGTTTACAGGTCAGCACAAAATGAACGAACAAATAAGAATAATAATAAAGAAAACACAAAGCAAAGCAAAGGCGCCCATTCGCAGGTGTGTCAAATAAAATTATCTTCATTTCCTTAGTATTTGCTTTAGTAATGACCTAAAAGTATGTTACGCAATTTCGAGTAGGCTTTGAATTAATGCATAATTTGGCTTTTTTTGTACGAAATGTGAATTATTTGTGAGTTAATGCCAATTTATTTATGACTGAAAGGTAGGGGGAAAAGGTAGCGTGACTACATAAATGTGTGTGTGTATAGTAAGAGTAAATAGTACTGTATATATATATTTGTACATAGGTGCATGTAAATGACGGTTTATTCTTCTTATAATGAAAATAATTTAAATTGCAGCTGGTTGTAAATTTTGTGTGTATAAAATGGAATGAAAATAAAAAAATGATTTCGTTTTTATTAAAGTTGGCATGCTAATTGGGAAAGGGAGGGAAATAAATTTTAATTGCATTTTTTATTATATACAAAGTGAGTGGAGTAGTGAAGTGAATTAAGTAATTAATATCGACGTACTTTAAAATCGATCAGAACGACTCTACTCGCCGACACTGAATACGATTTTATGCACATAAATCAAATTATGTCTGCTGTATGTGTGCCCAATATATACTCGAAAAATAGTTACGGTATGATTTGGTGCAAATTACGAATATGTATTAATTATGCGAAAAAAATTTTATGTAAAAAAAATTGCTCGATAGGTGGCGCTGGAGCAGAGGTATTTCTTAACCCTCTCATGCCCGAAATGAAATGGGCTGGGCTAAAATTTTTTTGAGTAGATATATAAGATAGGGTTAACATCAATATTAACTGTTCAAAATTTCAAGGTCCTAGGTGACCTGGTTCAAGAACTACAGGATGTTGCGTATATGCAACATTGGGCAATGGTGGTATATATTTAAAAAACAAGTTTATATCTTTTACAAATGCCGTTAATTTATATTTTATGTATAATAAGACATGAAACAGTTTTTTTGGGGATTGGAACACAAGTGCACATTACATTTGCTGCACTTACAGCTTGGAAACCCAGTGGTGCATACTCTACATCTGCCTCTTGTTCCCCATTCCGGCCAATGATTATAACCATCAAGTCGTAGTGATTTTGGTGGGTCTTCAATATAAGCTCTTTTATAGGGATTTGATTCAGATCCTGTAGAAGTAGCTGGTGATGATGGAGCTGGTGATAATGATGATGCAGTTCCTAAATTCATTGTCAAAAGGAGTGATGATGGACGACCTCTCTTTTTGGCGACAACTGTAGTTTGACTTGCGTTCAAAAGTTCGGCAGCAACATTCCAAATGGAAAAATTGTTTTATTTTCTCAAATCTGTTTCTTGCCAATGCATTTCCAACGGCAACTAATTTGAAATTGGACGCCCACGCCACTCGATAGGTTGGTCTTTTCACAACAGTCACATAAATAAGTATGCCAACAAACTTTTTCATTTCAGGCACAGTGCATTTCAATTGTATTCCTTTTGATTGCATGGCATATAAATTCGTTTCCTCACATATTTTCAGCCACAGTTCATCCGTTAAGAAGGTACTCAAATATTCTATGGGGTTTTTCACCGCATTGCTGCATAATTTACTTTTCCAGATGGTCTCACATTCCATAAACTCAGCACTACTCCACTTCAAACTATTGAAATAAATTTTTTCCTTTACCTCCTGTGCAACGATTTCATTTTCATTCAAATCTTCAACATCTTTTCTTCCAATAATTTGGCCAATCAAACCATCTTCCACATTTTCAGCTCTGTTATCTAAATTTTTCAATGTTTCCTCTATAATTTCCTCCATATTTTGATCTTCTTCTTCTTCAATTTCATTGTCAGCCGAATCATCCCAATCAAAGTTGGCAAATCTTTCAATCTCAGCATGAGTCAGAAAAAATAAATTATATTTTTTGAAAGTTACCACAATAGACTAATGTCACATATACGCAACACGAAAATAACAAAATTATTACAGACAAACTAAATAATATTTTGATGTAGGATTTTTTTTCTAAATACTCTCTTGCCTTTCTATATTTATGTAGTAATGTTGGTTTCAGCATGAAATAATTATTTTAATAATTTTTTTCCACTTCTTTAAAACACCTTTTTTTCGCAAAATCAATTTTTCAACTTCTCGCTCACAAATATAGCTACGGACTGAAAGCGCGTACAGCTGACTGCCAAACAACTTGCTGTTTGCTTTCTCAACACAGTAAGCTATAATTTAAAAGAAAATTCAAAACAATAACTAGAAAATAGCGGGAGTTAGAGGCTCGGAAACACAATGTTGCGTATATGCAACATCGGGCATGAGAGGGTTAAAAGTTTATTTACAGGCCGATTTGACTCATTTTAGGAAGATATAATATTTATACAAAAAAAAAATTTATATATAGTTTGATCCCAAAATGTCGCGATATGTTGCACTGGAATGGATATATTTTTAAAAGTTGAATGCATGAAGATGTGACCTCTCTTTTAAACCTTCCTCGAGCTCTTCCCAAAATTCTTAAAAATGAGAAGGGGTATAGAATGCGTCAAGAAACTTTTGACTTAATAACGATTCAGTAAAAATGTGGGGCAATTTGGAATTTAACCCTCCGTTGGACATTTTTTTTTAATCTTTGGTTGGGCACGCAGATCTGGCCTCTTTTCGCTTTGTTCGAGGATTCTTTTTAAAGCGTTATTTCCATAAATTGATGGAAAATAAATTTTAGGAAGCTACTTAGAAGCTGAAGTCGTTAGCTGTAATAGAAATATGTTAAACACACGTCCAAAGTCAAAAAAACTAGTCTGGCCAGGTCCGGGTGCCCAAGGGAGAATTAAAAACCGTTTTCACTGAAACACTCAAAAGATATGACATCGAAATTACGGATAGGCAGAAACAGTTAATAATTTCTTTGCAGGATTAGTGGAGACACGTCAGAAAAGCTATTTTTTTTATTTGCAGTCGTTGATCATGGATTTAAAGACCGATTGTGAAATTGTCAAAATGGCGGCTCCAGTGGGGTGGACAATTTTTTTTTCATTCATTGGAATGGCTTAAAGCTTTAAGTATTAGAAACTTTGAGACTTTTGATTAAAAAGCTAAGTGTTACAATTTTCAAAACTAAAAATGGTGGATCCGATAGGCGGGAGGCAAATTTTAAAAAATTTAAAAATTTATTGGGTGGGAAAACAATTCTTTAAATTAAGGTTGTGGCGTCACTAACTGCGAGTCTAAAGTCCGATTTCCAAAACTCAAATTCGCGGAGCCAATAGCGTGAATTTTTTGTTTTTAATTCATTAGCTTGGACTGGTTTCCTAGACCACTTATTACACAACTGATATCCAATTTTTAAAATACAAATTTTTTTAATTTTTTGTAATTCATTCGACTGGCTTTTTTAAATTCGTTAATTCGGAATTTGAAGTGCGATTTTAAAAATTCAAATGGCGAATCTAGTATGGCTTAAGACAAATTTGAAAATTCCATGCATTGGCATCGAAATGATCCTTTACACCGGTTTTTAAGCTCAGTGCTTAGGAATAATAAAGTACTATTTCCAAAATTCGAAATGGTTTAGCCAATAATGCGGAAAAATTTTATAAAGCTGAACTGAACATTGAACGGGCTTAACGCTCGTTAAGTAAAGACTTTTTATAAACTTAGAATTCCTTATAAATCATTGTATCGAGTGCTTTTAAGGGGTTTTGATCGTTTCATATCTAACATAAATTTACAAAGTTCCAGTGTGAAAGATGAGTCCAGCCCGAATTTCTTCAATTTGGGTCTGTTTTGCGCCCATCCCTTAACGTCATTCGGGTGTTCGCTGGCGTTTTCGGCTTCCTTGAGGGTTTCAATAAATCCCGGCGCTTGTTCTGCCGCCATTTTCTCTGTGTAGAACATGACCGATCCACCACATTCTCTCTTTCCGATCGGTTATTGGTCCCTTAATGTGGGCGTATTTCCTGACCTACAGTAGCTGAAGGGTAGACATAATTGATTTGGGTTTTGAAAAGTCTTGATAGAGCTGTCTTGAGGCGTCTCTTCTTTGTAATGGGCGACATTACAAAGTGGCACAAATTTAATCAAATTTTATTTTTGAATAACAGTTTTACTGAAAAAACTGCTTACTTGCATAGTTTGCGGAAAAGAAACCCATTATTTAAATCGAAATGGTTTAAGAATGTTTTATGGGCGATGCTACGACTGCAACATGCCGGTCAACTTCAATTATTTCCGTGATTTTATCGACATTTTCGACGACTGTCTAATTTGCAGCTGTCAAATATAATTTACGCACGACGCCATTTACAAAAATTTCAAATTTTCCGATAAGGTGATTAATTTTGCGCCACCGTGTATTATGTTAAATAAAACTATTTATTCTACTTACACAAAATTTTCTCAGCAAACTTTTATATGGTTTAACTAAAAACCAAACTTCAATTAGTAATTTATATGAATTTTGAACATTTCGCTCTCCTTACCTTACTTTCGAATGAATTGCACCTGTTATTCATGAATTTATATCAACAACCAAACTTCGTTTATTTGTGGTTCATTATAATTTGCCGCTTCTAAAAAATTCCACATCAAATAAACATTTATTTTAAAGTGACCCTTTTTAGTGACTTTCACAACTGGCATTAAATGGAAACTACTTTTGTTTGCGGTTTGCTTTAAATTTCAATTAAAAAACATTGCATGCAATTAAAAACATTTTTTGGTCTTTTAAATTTGTGGCGAGCTGCATGCTGCTGGCTAGCAATTTTAGACCCCAAAACTTGATGATTTCCATGACTTGTTGGATTTGCAGTCCGCTGCAAATAAACTACGACAACGTTTTAATTATGGCTCGCAGAATTTTTTTTGTGTTTTTTGTTTTGTTAATTCGGAACTTTTCACTTGCCTGCTACTTTCAGTTTCGATTTTGTTTCATATGCTTTATGATTCTTTAGCACTTTTAGCCTTCTATTTTCGCGCATCGACGGTGTCAACACTTCAACGCCTCAAAATATTTCCTTAATAACACTTTCGCGAAAATATGTACAAATGAATTACAACAACTAAGTATTGAAGGCTTTAGGAAGGCAGGGAGGGATGGTAGCTGATGGTTTTTGACTTTCCATACACTTACACATTTTTGTTTATACCCTGCAGGGAAGTTCTGAAGTCAAATTGTTTGGTAAAAGTACAGGACTGTGCCGCCAATTTCGAAAAGCTTAACTTTTCATGTGGTGAATAGCGAGTTCTCTTTTCATAGTACGACAGTGTGAAAGTTGAAATGTCACAAGCTAACAGTTCTGCTTTTCAGCTTCCGGTTTCAGATGCAATAGGTTACGGGCTCAAGACGTTTGTGATTTGATGTAGTTTTTTCCAATTCTATAAATGTGCGTTTCTTTGTCACATTTAAATAAATAAAAATAAATAAGAGCGCGAGATGCATAGACTCAAAAAAGGAAGAAGAAGAAGTTCTAGAGAGAATTTAATAATAAAGAGGCATCTTTAAAGGTTAGACATGCTTTTCCAGAACTATCTCAGGAGCTTTAAGAACTATGAAGAGGATGAAATGGTTCTTCATCTCTTATGCGCTGAAATGTGAAAAAAAGACTACGGTAACTGAGGCACTAATATTCTGCTAGTGTCCCCCTAAAGGGTTTAGTATCTTAAATTGGATTGTACAAAACAAAACCAAAAGCCCCACCAATACTGGCATTGTCCTCTTCACCAGAAGAAAAAAGCTTGATGGACACGTTCTGCCTAAACTAAAAGGAGTCACAACCCAGCTATCCAAAGAAATCAAGTGTCTTGGAGTAATCGTCGATAGTAAACTCCTTTGGAAGTTACACGTTGAAACAAAGACATCCAAAGCACTGATAGCCTTCTGACAGTGCAATGATGTTTTTGGGAAAACGTGGTGTCTTTCTCTTAGCAAGGTCCTATGGATCTACACGGCTATGATAATACTTATTATCACCCATGCATCAGTGGTTTGGATGAGTAGATTCGACTAAAATTGGCACAAAACTCGATCGATTGACCTCCTGAGCGCCTACACATACTAGGTTGTTCAATAAGTTTTGTGGTTCGATAAGAGAGGGCGTTGCTACAAGCCTAAATTCTTTTTTGTTATTATGGTCATTCTTAATATGAACGTAGGTATGTTAAGCTTCATTTCAATCTGTCAATTCATTCTTTGCTTCCAAGCCATTTAATATCGACGTGTCACAGTATTTCCTACAATGGAAAAAATCAAGTATCTTGCAGTGATTAAATTTTTATTTTTGGAAGGCTTAAAAGTCAATGATATTTATGAACGAATTTTGAAAAGGTATGAGGACTATTCGTCATCAATTAGTACAGTAGAAAAATGGGTTGCTGAATATAAACGTGATCGTAGAAGTTTTGAAAACGATCCACGTCAAGGACTCCAAAAACAGCAACAACATCAGAAATTATAGAAAAAATACTGGATATCGTATTGGAAAATCGGCGAATGAGATATTTGGCAGTAGGTTGAGGCATCTCTTTGGGAGTAGTTGAATGGTTTGAGAAAGCTGTGTGCACAACAGGGGCCGAATTCGCTAGCAATGGAACAAAAACACATTCGAATACGACTTTCTCAGCAACAGTTGGCTATATCTCGTAGACCATTTGGCATATTTTTTCTATTTCTTATAGTTAAATGTGTTATATTGAATAACTCCTTTTTTCCATTTTTGACTTATACGGGGGTTGCCTTTTATAATGAAAATTCGAAAGGATAAAGTGGATTTTATGCAACGATTCATCACTATGGATAAGACTTAGATCTATCACCATTATCCTAAATCAAAAACAAGAGGCTAAGAAGTGGTATGAACCTGATTCTTCGGCTCCGAAACAAGTTCGTGTCCAGAAATTGATCAAGAACGTCTGAGCATCAGTGATTTAAGATGCGAAAGGAAGTTTCTTTGTAAATTTACTTACAAACTGTTAAAACAATAAATTCCGAATATTTATACAATAACTGTTTAGACCAGCTGAAGGAAAAAAATTAGTGAAAAAAGATGCAGAAAAAAATTATTTTTTATCAGGACAATGCAACACTTCACAAGAACATTTTGACAATGGCTAAAACCCATGAATTAAAGTTCGAATTATTAGAGCATCCGCTGTATTCACCAGATTTGCTCCCTAGCGACTTCTATCTGTTTCCAGATCTAAAAAAAATCATGCGCGGAAAGAGTTTTTAACCAAATGGTGAGGTCATAAGAGCTGTGGAAGCGTATTTTGCAGCCCTTCCAGAGTCTCACTTCAAGGATGGCATTCATAAATTAAAATTTCATTGACACAAGTGTATTGATGTTCAGGGAGTCTATACTCTTTGATAAAATGTATTTTAAACCATAAAATTGTGTTTTTCTTATCAAACCGCAAAACTTATTGAACAACCTAGTAGAGTGTCTTTGTTATTAATTGCCTAAAAATATTACTATTTCAAGCATACATATATTGACTAAAATCGCTGCACAACTCGAGCGCTAGACCTCCTGAGCGCCTACGCATATATTTTGTTGAATTTAATACTGTTGCGGAATTATTGAAAAAGTAGTGCAAATCATAAACTAGAAATCATCTGTTGTTTTCCGTACTACCTCTAAATAATCAACAAAATATTATGTGCGTCGGGATAATACTACTTCCTTAGTCACTCTGATATATAATTCGCCTGTTGCTTGTGTGTAAAAGAGAGCGCACGCCAACTAGTCATAAATTCACTAGAGACGCACCACTTCAGTATTGTGGTGGATATCCCTGCATGGTATGCAACATTTTTTTCACATGAACAAGCAAATATGCCAGCACTCATGCACACTCAAGCATATCCGACACTTCCGGCGGCGTACCCCTTCACTTCCAGCTTTCAATGCTTACGACTTTAATTGCCGCATTGTGCGGCTATGTGGGTGTTAATGTTGTTGTTATAACTGTTGTTTTGCACATTTGTGTTTGCTTTGTGTAGAAATCACGCCATTAACAGCAAAACACGAATTTCATAAGAATTTTAGAAGTGAAATTAAAGAAAATTGCCGACAAACGGGCGTCTTTGCAACAGTTGTGTGCTGCCCAACGCCACCCGCCTACCCCCACCTGTATGCGGCGCCTATTATCTGCTAAATTTTCCTGCCACTCATTTGGGAATTTATAATATATTCTTGTTGTTTTGTTTTGGCGACGAGGTCTGGCGCTGGCAGTAGCCAAAATGAAAGTAGGTAGGCGGTCGCTCAAAACAAAAATTACATAAACAAGTAAAATGTTAATATGCGCAAATGAAACAAATAACAAGTAAATGCAATTAATAAAAATAAATGAATGTTGAGGCAGAAAACAAAAAAAAGTTAAAACAACAAGCATAACAACAAGAGTATAAATACATTTGCATTGCTGAATTTAATTATGACCATCAAGTTTATGTGAAAAGGCTGTTGTGTGAGAGTGACGGCATACAATCTATATTTTCCTAGAAATATTAAAAATGTATGTATGCGAAATATGTAAATGCGAGTACTGCAGCGTCTGTTTGTGATTTTCGGTTTTAGTATTAACAATTCGGTGTATAATTGGCTCTTTTTCCAAACTGCGATAAAAAAATCAATAGCAGAGAAATTATTGAAATATTTACTTTTATGAAAACTGGCACAGTTTAGCAGCAGACGTTACTCTATTTTTTTATGATTCAAATGACTTTCAATTAAAAAACGATTTATTGCACAGTGCAGAATTTGCGAGTTCATCGCATGTCGGCTAAGTTTTCAGTTCAGTTTCTGAAAGTAGTTGGCGAAGTAAGCAAAACTTCTTTTGGGTTTTCTCGTTTAGCGCCAATACGGAGTTTGTGATCTTTTGAATATTATACCAAAAAACTGATTTTCTATATTTTTTTAAAGAAAATGTATTTTTTCTCTTGGCTATATCTCGTAGGCCATTTGGAAGTTTTTCGGCCTGCCTTCAGCATATTTATAGTTAAATGTATTAACAAAAATGTATTAACACTGATTTAAAAAAAAACTTCACGTAGTGCTTGAATTTGGGGAAATATTGAGCAACTCCTCTTTTCCATTTTTGGCTCATACGGGGGTTGCCTTTTATAATGAAAATTCAGTAAAATAATAATGAAAATTGCTTTATAGTTTTCCCAGGTATTCTCTTTGCAAAACAATAGATTTCGGCATTCGCTGGCAGCTATTTCCAAAGCATCTTTGTTACTCAGAAGTGGATACCTCCAAAACGAGCTGTTTAAAGATTACAACAGCTTCTTCAGGCGTTGAAAAAGTGCACCTCACGTTTTAATTTTGATGCTCGAAAGAAATCATTAAATGCCAAATTAGGATTGTAAGGTAAAATAACCATTAATTCGATTTTTTAAGTGCGCAAAAGCTCTCTTGTGTGAGCCGATACGTGAGAGCTCTCACATTGCCTTGGTGAAGGATAATGCGTCTTCGGTGTTTGAGTTTTTTTAATTCTCCCCAAACTTTTGCCAAGAAATGGTTGTGCACCATTTAGAACTGATTATTTTAATTTTCTCTAGTATTCGAAATGTGACATTACCAGATATTCAGAAAAAAACACACGATAATTGGCGCTTTGCGGTGCTTCTTCTGCGAACAACTATTGTTGGATTAAGCTCGTCTGGAATAGTTTGAAGAAATGGATCTTCTCCAACATCATCCAACATACCCGTAAAGATCTACACGGACGGATCTAAAATGGACACCGGTGATCAGGGTTATTTAGCTTAGAGCTTTTTATCAGTGAATCCTTTAAACTACCGGATAATTGCAGTGTTTTTCAAGCGGAAATAAACGCTATTCATGAAGCCTTAAGATGGTTAGAGATAAACAGAATATCATCAACAGATATCTGCATTCCATCAGACAGCCAAGTTGCCCTACGGTCCCTGGATGCATTCCAAATAACATCAAGGAGTGTCTTACAATGTCGTCAATCTCTTAATGAGAACCTAACCTAGAACCTAACCAATGACTGGTACAAAAGCATTAACTACACAAAGACCAGTATAACAGATTCAAAAAAAAAAAAAAACATTTAGGATTATAAAATTCGAGCGCCTTCGCTTAGTGCAAACGAAAATAACACACGACCATCTAATGCATACCACAAATCCACTACACTACTCTCCAGTTTGAGTTACTCATCTACAGTCTCAGTTCCTCATCTACAGTCTCTTTTACTCTACTCTACAGTCACAGTTACTCCAGTTACTTCACCTGAGCTGCCCACTGCATGCCACCTGTAGAGAACAAATATTTACTAGCACAAACCCAAATTCATACCTCTCAGTTTCTTCTGTTCAATCAATATTACTAATAAAAAAATTTCTTAAAAGAACTAATCTTTATCATAGAATCTAAAATAACATTTATCTACATTGTTTTTTGGCTGTAATTTAAAAAAAAATGAAAAACTTTGATTCTTCTTGTGGATTATTTTTATTTGGTCTTTTAATTTTTTTTACATCAAGTCGAGAATATGATGCCATGTAAATGGCCGCCGCCACAGTTGATTGCCATTTGAGCCCTTTTTATGGCATTTTCCATCACTTTGGTCAAAACTTCCGGCGATAGGTCCTCACATTCTTGACGGATATTGTCTTTAAGAACTGCAAGAGTCTGAGGCTTGTTGACATAAACCCGCGACTTCAAAAAGCCCCACAAAAAGAAGTCTGGAGCGGTCAAATCAGGCGATCTCGCTGGCCAGTGCAAATCGCCAAAACGGGAGATTAGGCGCCCGGGAAATGCATCCTTAAGCATATCGGTTGTTTATGGCACGTGCAGTGTGTGCCGTTCTGGTGGAACCACATGTTTTCCAATCCTAATTTATCAAGTTTCGGCAAAAAGAACTCGTTGATCATTGCTCTGTAGCGCTCACCATTCACAGTAACCATTTGGCACGCGACGTCTTCGAAGAAAAAAGGTCCGATGACTCCTCCAGCGAAAACAGCACACTTATATAGTGACTTTGAGCGGGTGTAATGGCTCTTCGTGGGTTACACGCGGATTTTCAGTGCTCCAGAAGTGTAAATTTTGCTTATTTAGCTAAGATGGAAAAGGGCCTCATCACTCATGATTATTTTTGATGAAAAATCATCTCTCTCTTGGTGGTGATTAAGGATGGCTTGAGCGTATGTTAGACGCGATTGGCGGTCAGCAGTTAACAGGTGATGCACCGTCTGGACTTTGTACGGAAACATCTTCAAATCTTGTACCAAAATTCGCTGTAAAGACCGTTGACTGATACCCATTTGCGTGGCACGTCGTCTGGTCGATGTCGACGGCGCTTCCATAACATCCTCGACTACAGCAGCAATATTCTCTGCAGAACGGCTACTCCGGGGTCTGCCACGCCTGGCAGCATCTCGTGTTGTGCCAGTCTCTTCGAGGCGAGCGGCTAAACGTCGCAGTGTTTCACCAGTAGGCGTTGGACGGCGAGGAAATCTGCGACGAAATTCACGTTGTGCCAAAGTCACCGACCGATTATTGGTCAAATAAATAGTCAGCAATTTTCCGCGTTCTGGAGCAGTGTAGCGTAACATTGTTTATTAACGTGTATTTCGCATGCGTTTACTACAAAAATGTCAAAACAGAACTGACATTAGGGGCCAATCGCAAAATTTATAGCATTTTCTGATAGGAGGATTACTTTGGAGCCACCTGTTACATGAAACTATCGAGTTAGCTGCTACAGCTCCTAATACAAATAGTTTATAAGATTTATGTTATAAGCTAATTTTATAAAAATAAAATAAACATAAAAAATTGACCAAAATATACAATCATCTACTCTGCCTTCAAGGCCAGTGGCTTTTACATAAACAATTACGCAGTGGGATGTGGTGATTCTCTACACTACTTGGAGTTCCTAACGCTAAATTTACTTTGAGTAATCGTGCTTAGTAGAGGAGACAAAAAATTTTGATTTATTTTAGGATCTTGGTTGTTCAAAATGCATATCACTTATATGAAAATAAATATTTGTACTAAAAATATAAAATAAATATTTGTAGGCATTTGCAAAAATCCAATTTGCGCAACGATTTAATACGGGATTTAAGTTGGTCACCTGAGAAATACTCTTTTTCTTCAAAATGTGTCCACAAAGTTGTATTGGAGTTCATACAGGGCGGGCCAAATAAGACCTACTAATGTTAAGCACAAATAACTTTTTTATTTTTTGACATATTTATTTTTCTCTTTTTGTAGGTTATAATTGAATTGTTGGAAATTTATTATGGAACCACCGCAAGACCACCAACAACGACTACAATACGCTATTCGTTTTACACAATTAGCCACACAAATTGATTTTTTAAAAAATGTTTTGATGTCGGATGAAGCGCATTTCCATTTAAATGGTTATGTCAACAAACAAAACTGCAGATTGTGGGGCTCTGAAAATCCAAGGGCAATACACCAACATCAGTTGCACCCATCTAAATGTACTGTTTGGTGCGGTGTTATGGGAACTAGAGTTATCGGTCCATATTTCTTCGGAAATGAGGACGAAACGCCGGAATCGATTTCAGGAGCTTCTTACAGAAAATTGATTGAAAACTTTTTGCGGCCAATGGCGGAGCAGTATTCTAATTTGTGGTTTCAACAAGATGGTGCAATTGCGCATACTGCTAGGCAAACTATGGACCTGCTGCGTGCAATTTTTGGCAACGTCTGATTTCCAAAAATTCAGATTTCCCTTGGCCACCTCGTTCGCCAGATTTGACTGCGCCCGACTTTTTTTACGGGGATATTTAAGAGACAAAGTGTATCTTAATAAACCAGAGACTATTAGACAGCTGAAGCAAGATATTCGAGACGAAATGCTGAGCCTTCAACCAGAATCATTATGTGGTGTAATGGAAAACGCGTTAATAAGAGCCAATCTTTGTATCGAGAAAAATGGTGGACATTAATCTGATGTAATATTTCCTACATAATTTCCACAAAATATATTCAATGTATAAAAACAATTAGGCAAAATAAATGATTATTGCAAAAGTTATTTGTGTTTAACATTAGTAGGTCTTATTTGGCCCACCCTATATATCAAAATAAATATTTATTTTATTCATATATTAAAATAAAATTTTGTGTCAGAATATTATGGAAGAATATTTTTTTTTAAATATTTCTTTCTTTTATGAAAACTTCATACAATGGAAAATTTTGTTTTCATGGTTAATTATATACATGTACATCGTCTGCTTTCGAGTGGGAAAACCAAAAATTTATTTATTTTTGGAAATGCTCGAAAAACAAAGATTATATTTCACCTTAACAGCAGAGCAGCGTATGCCGAATATTTGCCAAAACATAATACAACTGCAATTATGGGAGTACTCGGTAACTATTGCAATTTATTAAAACAAAAAGTAAAAAACAATGCAAGCATACAAGTACAGTTGCATGTTGAAATTTATTTTGTTATTTCATTATTATTTTGTTTTGCTTTTCTTGTTTTTTTTTGTGCTTTGGGGCATGAAAAGGGAAAGCCTACAAAATATGAGCTTCGTGCAATTTTAGTGGCCACAATAAATTTTCAAAATTATTGCGTGACCTCTGTTGTTGACAGCAGACCTAGCATTTTTTTTATTTTAGGCACTTGCAATTTGATGTTATTGTTTTTATTGCTGGCAACAGGCAATTTCCAAGAAATTATAGTTTTCGGTTAACCACTGCAATCAATATTAAATTGAGGGAATGACTTGAAATTTAAATCTGTGAAATAATGTCAGAAATCTGATTAAATGTTAAATTGCTGGTCTGGTCGAATGTATTGCGGTGAACGCACGCATACATGCACACATGCACACATCGGAGTATCTAAATATGGATGTACATGTGGTTGTGCGTGTGTACATACCTGGGTAGGCTTGCGGTGAAAACAAGTTGAATAGGTAAAGTGCGCTCTTATATAATTGAATTTCAGTGAAATAATTAAATGTAATGTATTTGTTATTTCGCAAATAAAATTGTACTTAAATTAAATGAAGAATTTTTGCTAAGGTATTTTAATTAAGAAAAATCATGCATGCAGATGCAGTCGGCATGAAAGCGGAGTGCGGCTAAAGTTATTAAATACTGATGCAAAAAAGTAAATAAAGCTAGGTCCCTTGACCTCACCTGAGAACGAGGTGGAATCATTTCCTACAATCACCTCCTTCTCAGTTCCCTGTTCTCGGCGGGCAAAGTTTTATACATCTGGGCTCTCACTTTTTCGCTACACCTGCGGACATTGCGGGTTTAAATTTCACACACCTGGTGAAATTCTTCAGTAGCTTCAAGCGGTTGAAATTGAAATGTGAACAGGTCGAGCCAAAGAGCATCAAGAGATTTGGTGGCTTCTAAAACACTCGGGCTAAGAAGGCCATTGTATTTAGAGCTCTGGAAAGAGGGTAGATAGTCAAGGAGGTAAGGAGAAAAGTATCAGTGAAAGAGATAGGAAAGAATAGAGACAGAGACAGAGGTAGTTAGCCCTGTGAGAATTTTCCAGATTCTTTGGCAAATCTGTAAATATCCTCCAGTTAATATTACTCATTCTCACGACATCGGAATCCAAAACTCATAGCCGTGCTCTAGCAAAAGGCAGAACACTCACAGAGAAAGTGCTCTGTGCTATCCGCCTCCTCCAAGCAAGACAGGCACATCTGGTCCTCAATGTTTCCAATTGTGGTCATATGCTGACCGCATGGGTTGTGTCCTGTAATAATACCGAAACGGTATTACGAACGTCTATTAGTACGAACATCGGACGAATTTTGATTATTTGTCCAAGTGGGCCGCTCGCAAGAGCAGCGATTTATCCTAACCTAGGACCCTTGAGTATTTTATCTAAAGCTAAAAGAGGTTATGTTCAAGAGTTCCGAGCGTATTTCTGCCACGAAAAAGTTACTCATAAAAACCATTTGCCCTTCGGAGTTGGCTTAAAATTGTAGGCCCCTCCATTTCTGGAATAAAACCAAGACGCACGCCACAACAAATAGGAGGAGGAGCTCAGCTAAGCACCTAACAGCTAAACACCTAATTTTTATACGCTTTTTTAATTTATAAAATATTTTACCACTTAATAGCACGGTCTCGCAAACTGCTCGTGGCGGGAACCTGACAGGATATTACCTGGTATTATACAAAATATTTTTCTGAAAGATATAAGATTCTGACAGTGATTGTAGCAGATAACGCTTTCCGAATAAGTAGTTGTCGTTAAAACACTTTTAGAAAGAAAAAATCGAATAAATTTATTAAACGTCTTACAATAGGCAACCTTTTACAAAAGTATTACAGTAACCTTTCAAAGCAATTTGCTGAAAGAATTAAACCCTCAAGCGTCGTTAATTTTTCGCTATGAATGAATCGTTATGTTATACATTTTTTTTTTTGTTGCACGAGGACATCTACCGCTTCAAAGGAACATTAATACTAAAAGCTCACACATGATTTTCACGCTGAGTCAAAATCCGAAGCAAATTTTAACGCAAATAGTAAAGATATATATGCGCATAGCCTGAAGCTTAATGTATGTACACCTATTCATAATTGATTTCCAGCCCTCCATACATTGGAATGGAGAACAGATTACGTGCTTTTATTCGACCTCACAAATCTCTTATCAAATATTAGTTAGACTTAATTAGCTGATTTGAGGGTGCCATTCATCAGCCAATAGTTATCCTTTTACATACCCAGCTCAGATGGCTATGAGCTCATTGCAATGAGACATTGGATACACAGTAGTGGGGAAAAACAGTTAAACTGTGCTGGATAACAGGGCAGCGTGGTATCGCAGGTAATAAGGCCGCAAACGAGCTGTTAAGAGTAGCATAAGTAAACACTCTGACGAGTATGGGACGGAAACCGTTTAGAATAGTAATTATCGATTAAATAAACTCATAGAGAATGGAGTAAGTACTGGGTAACATTAGAGAACTTCGCACAGGCGTGTCCATAAGGCCAACCATTCGGTAGAAGAGATGTTAAGCTCCTAAGCTTCGAACACTCTGACGAGTATGGGACCGAAACTGTACTATGCAGCTCAGTTTGCTGGTCATATTTTCGAATAAAAATTATTGCTTAGATAAACTGAAAAAACAAAAAATCAAAGTAAGTATTGGGAAATACTCATGAGATTTAGACAGGCGAGGCCATATGGCTAAACATTCTCTAGAAACGATATTCGGCTTCTAAGTAGGGTTGGAATTAGGCTGTTCATTTGTTATTGCCCACTGAGTCAGATTTTCCAATTAAGAAACATTCGAGCATATTTTATGCAAATTTCTGGCTAGAGAGATTATAGTGTTTCAACTTCCGACAACTTCAATCCTTATATGTAAGAGTTCTATCAAAGACTTTTTAGCATTCGTTAGAGAGGCTGTAGGTCTTATATTACTAGGACAAGGGGCGGTTTCATTTATTTATTTTTTTGTTTAATTTTAGTCAAAAAACACAAAGATTTTTACTAAATAATTGATTAATAGAATAACGAATAAAACGAGCTAAAACTAAAATTCAGCTTGATTAAAAAGAAAACGGCTATTTAGCGAATTAAATTATGTAATAAAGAAGAAAATTGATTTATTGGAAATGATAAATCTAACGTCATGGTATTCGAGATCTCATTAAATTCGTGCTGAGTGCGAACAATAGGTGCATTGGATTCGAAATTCGTTTTGAATATCTTGAGTTAAAAAGGACAAGAGTTTCATAGAGTTCTCGCTGGAATAAGAAAGTTAATGCGTTGCAAAAGAAACGCGCAATCAATGTCACCTTGAATTTAATTAAACACCAAAGGGAGCCATAGAACCGATCTTCTGTACTCAAGTGACTTTAATCCAATTAATAATAGCTCCCGCATAAGAGAGATATGGGACAGACATTTACGAAACAACTTTTGTACCCGTTCTATTGCTGTGATAGGAAATTGGAGATAAGGTCTCCAAATAGATGAAGCATATTCCAACCTCGGTAACAATCTGATAGCCAAACGGCCCTGAAAGCACTACAATCTCCTAATATTAATTCGAAGACAGTAAAAGAATGCTTCGACGCTTTGACAAAACTCTCACAGTACTTTACAATATACCTGTTCTGGGTGCCGGGTCACAGCGACATAGCAGGCAACTGCAAAGAAGATGAACTAGCGGGATTGGGTACCACATTACCGATTAAACCAGACAAAGCGAACATACCTATACCTTTAGCCACTTGTAAGATGCTTATAGACAAACACACTATCAGAGCTGTCTGTGAAAAAAGTAGAATGACGTGGCTAGAATGTAACTTGGGCCGCACAAACCGACTGTTGAAACTGTACAGGAAGGAGACAAGAAATCTTCTTGGGGTTTTAGGAGGGCATTGTCTGATTGGCAGGAACGCCAGTAGATTGGGAGCACCCTATAACGACTATTGCAGAAGCTGTAACGGCATTGAAGAAGAAGAGACTATAGAACAATTTTTATGCGGGTGCATGGCTCTGGATAGAAGAAGGTTCAATATTTTAGAAAAAAGTTCCTTGAATAAATTGGCAGAAGTAGCCAATTTAAAAATAACAAGCCTTGTTGGATATATTAGAGCCACAGGTTGGTTCAATGAAGACAATATAGAGTGAGGAGAGGGGACAGCCCTGGTGGTATCACAATGGGCCTACAGCAGGCCTAGGTGTGTCAATTGGCACCCACTAAACCTGGGTAGAACAAATTTGAGAAATTTTAGCTCTTACGTCTAACAAAGCCCAAGATTGGATATGATTTTAAGATAATATATTCGATATGGCTTAAAAATGAAAAGTTAGAGTCAAAAAATACTCCAAGGCCTTTGATAAAATTTATTGCGACAACACATCGACCGAAAGTCCCGTGTCTAACACATAGTTGGCACTAGTTTTCTTATATTTCGACTTTTTCAGTTAGTACTGGCAATAAAAAGACAGCAGATCAAATTGCATGATAATCTTTTCATTAGTTCCTGAGTTATTGAGTTAAGAGTGACGCTACTTTCAAAACAATGGTTCAAAAAGAATCCCGTGTTTTAATTTTGCACTGCTTCTTGATGGGGAAAAATACCGTTCAAGTGCAGTAATGGCTTAAAAAGTGTTACGAGGACTTCGCTCCATCAGAAACAACAGAAAAACGATGGTTTGCTGACTTCAAACGTCGTCGTAGAGACATCGATGATGCACAACGTAGTGGGCGTCCAAGTGAGGCGGTAACACCAGAAAACATCAAATATATCCACAAAATCGTTTTGAATGATCGAAAAGTGAAGTTGCGTGAGTTAGCTGACATCGTAAAATATCAAAAACAAAAACAAAAAAAAAATGCTTGAGCATTTGACTATGAGAAAGCTCTGTTCAAAAAGTGGGTGCCGTGTTTGCTCATTGTTGCCCAAAAACAAGAAGTCACAAGTCAATAAAAGCAACAGCAAAACTACTTTACATGAATTGAACTTCGAGTTGCTCCCACATCCAACGTATGCACCAGATTTGGCTCGCAGCGACTACTGGCTGTTTGCAGACGTAAAAGAAATGCTCGCTGGTAAGAAATTTCGCACTAATGAAGAGGCAATCGTTGAAACTGAGGTATATTTTGAGACAAAAGATAAAAAGTGGTATTGCAATGTTAGAGTGGCGCTGGAAGGATTGCGTTGTTCTTGGCGTAAATTACGCTGATTAATAAAGATAATTTTGAAAAAAAAAAAAATGTTTTCTTTGTTAAGCCCAGAACTTTTCAGCCCATATGCTACTCAAGAGGTGGCTATGAAAGGGGCAGAAGATTCACCCTCAATTGTAACAAGAAAATTCCTTTCACTTAGAAAAGATTTTAACCATAAAAGGAAAACCGAGTGAAAGCCAAGAGAGCCAGTTTACACAAAAGAATTCTATGTGAAACAGTGGGTTTTACAGGGATACACAATATCTTTCTTCTTTTTCTGCCGCACACAACTTTCTACCTATCTGCAATTCCTTCATAGTAGAGCAGCGGAATTTTTTTAAATAAGCTAAAAGCGTAAAAAAAAATATAAATTAAATAAACAATTAAATAGAAATGCAATTTCGCTGAATATACAAAATTTTAGTATTCGATGTGCTTTTTTCTCTCGAAATTTATAGCACCTTTGGTGTACATAGAATCTGAGCGAGCGATGCTCTCTTTCACTTCCACCCATTCCCATCACTTAATAAATATTTAGCTTACCTAGTTTTGCCAGTGGTGGATTTGGCGCTGTTAAACTTCAACTCCCACAGCACTTTTTGACAGCTGGAAGCTAAAATAGTTTTTCGCATATTTGTTGACTTAATGCGCTGCGTTTTTGTTGTTTTGTCGTTTTTTCTCGTCAACTACAAAAATTAAATATCAAAGCTTCTACTTTTGCGTTTCCCCTTAGTGAATTGCAGTAAATTGACTTTTATACAAGTATTTACAACATTTACAAGAACACGAACAAAAAAAGATAATCTGCAAATGCAAAAAATTGGCAAACTTCGCGTTGATCCGGAATCACAGCCGTCTGGGGAATGCCATTCACACACTTTACGCTTCATACATATTTATTAGACATTGTTAGGATAAATGCGTACAAAAATATGCGTAGAATCTGGGTGAAAAAGGCATTTGCATGTACATGTGCTATATATGTGTATGTGTGTATGTGTGCGAATTTATTCATTTATGTTCGCTCCCCGATGAATTGACCTAAATACAGTCATAGCCATAATAATAATAATGCGTAGTACTCGTTAAACATAAAACACAAATAGAGTAAAAATCGGTGGAGGTAAAGTTGACATAACTGTGAACCATAGCAACAATAATAACATAGCTTGCTCTAACCAACAAACAACCTAAACAACAAGAAACGATAAAAATTTTAACATACATAAAACCAACACCAAGTTGGAAAAAGGAAAATATCATACATAAGTGAGTATTATTATACGAGTACATACAGTGAGTGAGAAAATCGTTAGGGAAAAATATGAAATTATAATTTACAGAATATTTCTTTAATAAAATTTGTATTGTACTTGATACATTTTTACTTGATAACTTTTTTTGCTATTTGAAATTGCTATTTCATATATTTAGCAAATACCTTTGAAAATAACGGGACTTTTAAAATAACGTTGCATCGGAAAGGGCAGAAAGCCTTTGGGAAGAGTGATCCATTATCTAATTTAATAAGAAAAAAGTGATATTTTGTGATTCAATCTCACAGAAATGTACTATTTTTTAGTACATGAAATAGGAATTTGGGCATTCGAATAAAAGTCTGCATTTCAACTAAATGAAAATTAAGCCGTTGTGAACAATATGAAAATTTCGAACGTTTTTTAAGTAAAAGGCAGTGCTTGGAAGAATAATAAAATAAAAAGTGAAAAAAGAAATCGAATATTTTCTCGGTAGATGGCTGTAGTAATCGATATCTCGTAAAGTATCGATCAAACAATTTAATGCTTATGCTCGTTGTCAAGGTGACATTTCATACTAGGTTGGTAGGTTTAGTGGTTGTCAATTGACACACCTAGGCCTGCTGTAGGCCCATTGTGATACCACCAGGGCTGTCGCCTCTGCTCACTCTACATTATCCTCATTGAACCAACCTGTGGCCTTAAAACGTCTAACAAGGCTTATTATTTATACTATATTGGCTACTTCTGCTAAGTTATTCAAGGAATTTTGTCCTAAAATATTGAACCTCTTTCTATCTCGAGCCATGCATCTGCATAGAAAGTGTTCTATAGTATCTTCTTCTTCGATGTCGTTACAGCTTCTGCAATAGTCGTTATAGGGTGCTCCCTATCTACTGGCATTCCTGCCAATCAGACAATGCCCTCCTAGAACCCCAAGAAGATTTCTCATGCCCTTCCTGTTCAGTTTCAACAGTCGGTTTGTGCGGCCCATGTTCCATTCTGGCCACGTCATTCTACTTATTGCATAGGTCAGGGGCTGGGTCCGTAGCAGCTCTGATAGTGTCTTTGTCTATAAGCATCTTACAAGTTCCTAAAGGTATAGGTATGTTCACTTTGTCTGGTTGGATCGGTAATGTGGTACCCAATCCCGCTAGTTCATCTGTTTTACAGTTGCCAGCTATGTCGCTGTGACCCGGCACCCAGAGTAGTCTTTTTACAAAGTACCGTGATAGTTATGTCAAAAAGTCGACACATTCTTTTGCTGTCTTCGAGTTAATATTAGGCGACTGTTAAGCTTTCTGGGCCGATTGGCTATCTGAATATATATTTATTTCGCTTGTAGTGAGAACACTTTAATTTAGGGCTAACAGGCCTTGTGATCGGGTAGCCGGAATTAAATGTAGGCATTCATTTCCTCAGAGTGAAGGCTCCCGCCTACTTGTTCATTTAGCTTGGAACCATCAGTATAGATAAAGATTCCAATTCTATTGTTCATTACCCCATTGTCCCAATGTTCTCTTAGAACAGTCATCCTGTGTTTTCTGGTGAACATGATTAGTTCTGCTTTGTTGGGATTTACCCCAAGACCACTCGATACAACTCACCGGCTTACATCGTTCAACGGATTTTGCACTATATTGCATTTCGAACTAAAAACTTCTTTTTCTGTTTTTGCTTTGATTCATTCAGTTGTGAATGTTCAAAATATAATATTGCCATTGATGCCACACAGTGGGCGCGTTTTATATAAAACTTGGTCATAAATAGTAAAAATTTATTAAATTTAAATGAATTTGATATGTCAGCTTGCCTGATTAGGATTAGTAAATGGTGTTAATATGAAAACAACATCCACAAATATGCCCACATGGGAGGAGGGGATATTTTAAATTGTCTTATTTTCATAGCTAATAACGCTACAAAGCGCTATCTTGATAAATAATGTGGCGCAAAATTAGTCCCCCTATCGGAATATTTATTATTTTTGCAAAGGGCGTCGTACGGCAATCATATTTCACAGTTATGAATTAGACAGACAAGCAATGGAGCGTTCCCGTGGTAGTCGTTTTTACGTTGCCAGATCAACCGCGATTTATCTTCCGTCAAGGACTGTCACTATTGCAGCATTCCCCGAACAAGTATAAGGAATATTTATGCTGCTACAACAACAACAACCAAGAATAGAGTGCATAAAGGCTAAAATAAAAATTTCCGTCACTCAAATCATCATCTCTTTTTATTTCTATTTAGTAAAAAAGTTATTAAACAAATTGGATGCTTAATTTTGCGCCACCTCGTACAATTTCTGAAATATAGGTACTATTATTATTATTATTTATTACTGTCGCACCCTTTAGAGGTGCATAGTGCCGAAACAAAAGATTGCCAACTTTGTCGATTATTCACTTTTGCCTTGATCTGGGGCCACGCTAGATTTTCGTCGTCTCCTAAAAACTTGTCAAAAAGGCTACGCCGCATGATCCTTTAGGTCTTTCTCTAGTGACAGTTCCAGTCTAACGCCATTCTGCTTATTAGCTGGTTTTCGAATCTATCTCCATTTACGTGCCCGTATTTGAATAGCAATGGGCTTTTTTCTGCTTCTTGCGAGAGATGAACTAATTTTATATTCAAATTAAAAATCCTCACTTTTGTGCGTTTTATCAGCTGCTTTGAGTACCATAACTTGGTAAGGAGGCTGAGCGTTTGAGTATCGATGTATTAGGTTAGGTTAGCCTGGTTGGCAATAAGCTACGCATAGACCTTTTGGTCCCTAGCGATACCAGATGGATGTATTAGGCGTTGCCGAAGTGCGCTGGACAAACTTTGATGAAAACAAGATTGCCTCAGGTCAAGTATTGCTCTACTCAGGTAATCGTGGAAAAAATGCGCCCCATACGCATGGAGTTGGGATCTTACTCATCCGGTATTCATACGATTCATTCATCAAGTCAGGTACAGTAATGTGTTTTTTTAAAGATACCTAGAACTACATCTTTGAGCAAAAATTTGTATCTCAAAAGATCCTTAGCTGAAATAAGTGAAATTTGGTACGGAGCACACCCTGTATACAACAATGTATTTATTTATAAGTGAGGTATAATCATAAATAATTATACAATATTAAAATGAAGAGGCACTGGCCACTAAGGCTGTCGGCCTAAAACCATATAATTTTGTAATTTGCTGAGTTTTGCTGAAATTGGCTCAAAATACGTCCTTAACAACCGTCCAACGTAACTGCCTATCAAATGCTCATTCGCTTGAACTATATATGCATGTACCTATTTATGTGAATAATCCTTTCGTAAACAAATAATTTAAAAAATAGCACGCAATCGAATAACAAAACTGACCTTGGCTGTTGATGAAATATACCTGGGACATATTAAAAAATTACGAAATTTATATTGTTTTCCAATTTTTCTGAAGTTTCAACTTTTGAACAAGAATATTTGGAATCTGTGTACGCAGTTTTATAGCCCATTAAATTTAAGTTTAATAAAGTGCAATTTTCAAGTGACTACAAAATACGGTTGATTTTTGGCAATTTTTTTTTGTAGGCGATGCTAGGGTTTTTGTTCCATGTATAAAAAATCGAGCATATTCACGATGAACCTGAGCGAAAAAAAATTGTCAAAAATTCACGGTGTTTTGTACTCACTGAAACTTGAATGTTTTTTGAAACTGAAATCCAATAGACTTTAAAACTGGGTACCGTGAAAATTTCTAAACATTCAAAAATTTAAAGTCAGTGCTCTGCTCGCTTTAGAGTAAATGGCAGCTTCGCCGGTTTTAAGGAAGAAAATCAACTTTACTAAGCAGGCTCATTTCTTCTTGCAACTAAATGGATATAATATAATATAGAACTGCTTACCCAATCAGCAGCAAAATGGCAGCTGAGGCGATCTTACGGAAGAAAATCAACTTCACTGAGCAGCCTCATTTCTTTTTGTAGTTAAGTGGCTTGATAAATAAAAAAATTGCTGGATTCGGAGCGACAAAGATCTATCGCAGGTCCATAAGGCCATTCACACATTTAGAAGAAGTCATTGTTTAGTGAGGATGTCGCTTTGGCGGTGTCAGCGGCGCATATTCCTTCGAAGATGCGCAAGTAGGTGCGCTCACTGTCAATGGCGAGCGAAAGCGGATGATGATAACAGACTTTTTGTGGTCTAGGATGGTTGGTATGGAGCTTAGAAAAAATGTGGTTTGGACAAAATATCACCACTTATATCACAATTGAAATTTTCAAATTTAATGTTTCTAAAAGTGGAATACTGACTTTCCTGCATGAGAATTTTTAGTGCTGGGTCATCTCATATAGGGGCGGTGAAATACATTGGCCACTGAGATCGTTTAACTACTTCAGAATTAGTAGAAGATTTCACTTTGTGAGCCTACATAACTGGAATTTTTCATAAAACTAAGTTCCATTTATGTGAAGTTGCCTACAAAAAGTGGTTCACTAAAATGCGTTACCTGAAACGGAGCCGCGCCAGGCATTCGCTTGAAATTACAACAATCTATATTTTGATTCGAACCAAATGAGTCAAAGCACGCCGCAAAAGCAACAAATCAAAGAAATGCTTGATTGGTCTCTTCGCTCTTCCCACATACAAGTAAATCATATTTCACATACTTTGGGGATATTAAAAAGGTAGATTTTAGTGAAAGCGAGATTTTTATAACAAGCGAAATTTCTGTACGGGCGCAGTTTTTTCAAATAGCGGGTGCCCCTCATCAAAAACCATTTGCCGTTCAGAATCGGCTGTGGAACAGCATCAAGACGCCCGCCATGAATAGGAGGAATAACTCGGCCCAACACCTAACAGAAGTGTACACGCCAATTATTTTTTTATATTTTTTCTATTTATTTCGACTTGCATAAAATATAAGTACCGAAATATTGGAAAATATGGACAAAAGCATGTCAGAATAAATAAAAGCTGAAGAAGACACATAGAGACCATGGAAAGTTGTAAAATTTTAACATACATTTTTTTTGACTGAATTATAAATGTTTTTGCACTGAATTATAGATCGTATTTTCATTCACGTATTTTAATTTTATTAATATAAAATATTCATGCTGCCTTACTGTGAAACTCCATGACATTCATTTGGTTTTTTGCAATTTAAGCGAAACTTTTTCAATTTCGAGCACGTTTTTGTGCATCACTGTACTTTGTGTATGGGGGGAAAAAGTACGGCGGAAGGATGGCAAAAAATTATTATTGGCATATGACGGAATTGGTGAGTCCTAAAGTGGTTGTGTGCTGCCCATATACATACGTATTCTACTGTGCGTAAGTATGTGTGCATGCACAAATATGCGCGAGTATGTGCGTGTCGTGTATGTCCCGTGAGTGAGCACTTAAACACATGCCGATGGTTTTTGCGCATCAGCGACGCTACGACTACATCACATCAGCTATTTATGTATGTATTTGTAACTCTTAGAGTCATTTAATGTGTGTGTGCGTTCTGTGTGGAAATATTTTTGCAATTTCACTGTTCACTAAAGAGCTGTAACTGCTGTTGCCGCGAGTCATTGCAACAAGCCAACAATCAGCCAGTCAGTCAGTCTTCTAGCTGGCTGGTTGGCTAGTTGGCTGGCAAAAACAGCTAAGCAGTTCGTGCGAAAGATATGCGAAGTGCTAAAAAATTGGTTCATTACCATTTTTATGCTGACTGCGAGGCGACTAGCGAAAAGGAGAATGCTGAGGAGGAGGGGGGGAGGAGGAGGACGAAAAACGGAACGAAGTGAAAAGTGGTGTGAGTGGTGCTAGCGTAGAGAAAATGCCAGCAAAAACCCATATAGAAATCCATTCATGAGCACGCTTCCCCTGCACACATTCTTTCATCTTTGCCAAATTTTTTATGTTTCCATTTCCCCCTTGGTACCTACATACATATGTAAGTATGTACATATATTTTGGCCGTTGCTGCTTTGCGGCAAAGGGAAAAATAACAAATCAGAAAATTGTTTGGGAATACATGAAATCAACGCCAACGTCTTGGCCATAACCAATTCGACACTAGATGAGGTTATCGAGTGTCTGGAATGTCGTGCGTCGTGCGTCGTACAGCATGCGGCAAATAATAGATTTGACACATCTGTATACGTGTGTGTATTGGCACATACATATGAATATGCAAAATACATTTGCATGCAAGCAGGCACTTAAATATACATACAAACTTTCACTTAAGAGTTGGTAAGCAGATAAGCTGACTGAATTGATAAAAATGCAGATATGCGCACAAACAGCGTCACAGTAAACTCAGCAATTGTGCTGTGTAAAATATAGATGCGTATGTGTGTGTTTTTTTTTTGCCAACAGCTGCATGCGGCACGCTCATATGGTTACTTGTAGCCATGAAAGCCTGACAAGCATTGACGGCAATTGGCATTACGCACAAACTTGCATGGCATGTGTACATACTTGTATGCACATTAGGGTAGCGCAAAAAAAAAGAAAACAAAGTTTTTTGCTTGATGCTCCTTCCGCTAAATTTGGTGCTATGGACAAAATATGAGATACTAATTTTTTAATAAAAAGAATTTTTTTTATTTAAACTACCATTTTTGTAGGCGAGAAAAAAGTTGTTAAATACGAACATACTTTTTTGTTTTAACAATTAAAAAAGCATGTAAAAGCAATTTTTATTTTTTGATAAAAAATTTCAAGAGAACATTTATTGCCAATACAAATTTTGTATGTCGAAAAAAAAAATTAAAATTAAATAAAGAAATTTTATTTAAAAAAATGTATAAAAAAAAGCAGATACTATTTTTTATTAAAAATACATTTTTTTATTTAATCTACCATTTTTCTTGGCGAAAGAAAAAGTTGTTAAACTTCAACATTAATTTTTTTTTAAACAATCAAAAAACATTTAAAAATAATTTTTATTTTTTGATAAAAAATTCGAAGAAAACATTTTTTGCCAATAAAAATTGTGTATGTCGAAAAAAAATTTGAAACTAAAAAAAAATTGAAATTAAATAAAAAAAAATTATTAAAAAAAATTCATTCAAATAGTTTTAAATTTATAAATTTAAATTAAAAGAATGTGTAAAAATTATTTGTATTTTTGATAAAAGATTTGAAGAAAACAGTTTTTGCCAATAAAAATTTTGCATGTCGAAAAACAAATTGAAATTAATAAAAATAAATAATGAAACAAATGAGATACTATTTTTTATTAAAAATATTTTTTTTTATTTAAACTACCATTTTTCTGGGCGAGAAAAAAGTTTTTGAATATCAAGATTAATTTTGTTTAAACAATAAAAAAAAATGTAACAATGATTTTTATTGTTTGATAAAAATTTGAAGAAAACACTTTTTTTTTAATTTTGTATGCCGAAAAAAAATTGAAATTAAAAAAAATTAAAATTAAATAAAAAATGTATTAAAAATATGTATTGAATCGGAGAGTCTTGTTGGAACGTGTTCTTCTTTATTCGATCAAACAGGAAGTGAAAAAATGTGTATTCAATGAACTGACATAATTGACATCAAGTCTGGGTAATATAGGTGATGCCAGATTTGTGATATATCTAATTCAAAAAAGATTCATTCAATTAATTTTAAATTTATAAATTTAAATTAAAAAAATGTTAAGTTAAATTAATTTTCAATTTTTAATATTAAACACTTTTTTTCAATAAAGAATTAGTAATATTTTTGGACATTTTTGCAGAGGTTTTAAAAGTGTTCATTAGTTTTTTTAATAAATCGTAGTGTATCATATTTGAACTACAATAAAAAGTTGTGAAATATCAACAATCAATTTTTTAAACAATTTAAAAAATATTTACGGATAAATTGAGGAATTGTGAATAAAAATTTTGTATGCCAAATAAAAATTATTTTTCTATGTTTTTTTACCCTAACATTTTTTCTTAAATAAAGCATTGGGTAGCATTTTTGGAGAAAAGAGGAATTCAAAGTCTCCAATAGGTATTTTTTTAATAAATCATTGTGTATCATATTTAAACTGCAAGAAAAAAAGTTGTTAAATATCAAAATTAAATTTTTTTAAGCTTAAAAACTTGTAAAAACGGAAGGATAAAAAAATTCTTCTGACAATAAAAAATTGTAGTAAAAAAAAAAAAATTAATTAAAAACAAAAACAAATTTTTAATTTTTTATTGTAAAATAATAATTTATTGTTATTTTCCATATATTAAATAAATAAATAAATTTTTGTTCTAAACATTTCGCTTAACATTTTTATTCTTAAACAAAGCATTGGGTAACATTTTGTGGGCATTTTCCAAGAAGATTTAAAAGTGTGAATACAAAAACAAAAACAAAAAAAAAATAGGTGTTCCGGTTTTTGGTTATTGAACAAATTTATGGCTAGCATCAACAAATTTTTTTTTATATTTTGGTTTGGGCCACCCTAATATACATACACATATGCTGTTGTATGCAAGCCTTGCCAATGCTAGTAAGCTCAGCTTGTATCCTTGTGTATGTGTATGTCTACAAATATAAAATATCAACGCTCATCTTTCGCAAGCTATCCATGCTCAAGCTATGCCCGCACACTTTGCTACTCACAATATTTATTTACATACAATCATCTATTTGCTTGCATTCACATGTGTGTTTGTAGCACGCACATCTTTGCTTCACCGTACTTATGCACACATACTTACATATATGTATATACTAGTGTGTGTACTTGTACGTGTGCTTTCCCTCTCCGCCTCTATTGATTGTGTTTGAGCTTTTGTGTGTCTTTAAGAAATTCAATCAAGTATGCTATGGGCGCGTGCACATACACACCTATACACAGCTGCACATACACATGCAGATGCGCAGGCAAACACTTATGGGGCATCATGAATATTTGCATAAGATTTTCTTACACGATGAAAAAGTCCTTTGTAACTCATTTACTCCTTTAGTCAATATAAATGTATTCCAATTCTATTTTTTGAAAATCTATTTTAGTAAGGATAAACTTGGCATAAGCAATCTGAGGGATCTGTTAAGTGGATTTTAAGATTACTTAGGCTTAGAGTGGAAATGTTTAATGTTTAGTTATACGGTAGGGTCATTTGCTATGCTGGAACACTTGCATTGGGGGGAAAATACTCGACATTCTAAACGTATTGGTTGAAGAGCGAGTGAAGCAAAGTGAGAGGACTGGATATCAATAATCTTATCAGCTCCTTCAAAATAGGGTAATTTTGGCTTCTTTTAGAGAAGTTTGATAAAGCATGTATGTATAGGGTGTTTTTTTTAGAGGATAGGTTGTCAAGTTGGCACTACTTTTTTCGTAGATGGTCTTTTACACCTGAACAACGTTTGCAAATCGTGCAAATTTATTACGAAAATAATGGTTCGGTTCGCGCGACGCATCGAAGAAAATTTTGTTCAGCGATGAATCTCACTTTTGGTTGAATGGGTATCATTTTTAAAACATAATGGCAAACCCTTATCTTTATAATAGAGCTAAATTCTTGGCCATAACATTAAATTATATATGTTTTATTTCATCTTGAAAACCTAACCTCTAAAAAAAAGACCCTATATTTGTAAGAGCGCTAGGCGGTTAAAATGCGCCAGAAAGATATTCTTTGTGAAATTCTTTTACACACAAGCAAACGAAGTATTTCGCTCAGAAAAGTATTTTAACCATTTTTTCCACTTTTTCGAAAACCGCTCAGATAAAAAATTTACAAATTTTTTTTGACTTTAAAAACTTATGATATGAGATTAAGAAAGTCTATATCCCTGAGTACTTTGAGCTAGAATCATTGCCCTCCCAAAATGGCTGTTGTGTGTATGCGCATTTGAATTTTATGACAATTTTTTTGCTGGTGTATTGCAAGTGTCTGCAGAGCTTTGTCTGTATTTCGAAAGAACTTCCTGGAGTTTTATGTCTACATTGGGAATTAAACCAAGCAGCCATACCGGTTCAGCACCCATAACTATCGGCATGTCACAAATCAGCACTCTCGGTTGCGGCAGGCGCTGACTCCCAGAACTATTCGTTCCCTTCTGCAGTCCCTATCAAATATGTTTTATAAGCTAAATTTTCACTTTAAATACTAAAAATTTATGGAGAAAGTGTTGTTGTTGTAACAATACTAAATATTTTCTATATATTTTTGAAATGCAGCTGAATGGACAGACCGAGTCGTTCCATTAAGTGAGCAATCTTTCCAGCTAAGTGTCTAACCAGGGCTCCTATAAGTATACTATAAATCGAAAAAGGCAATAGCATCCATATACCAAATACCATACAAATACAAATTAGCAATGATGATTTTGCTTCGAGTTTTTTCATTAAGCCGATTTGTTAAAAATGGTAAAGCAAATTTTTCTCCCAAAAAATTAAAATAAATGAAATGATGTTCCTCAAAATTTTTTTTTGTTAAGTACAGGGTGAACGATATGAAGTGTTACCAACCTCATACTGTTTGTATTTGTAAAACAGCTCATGACATCAACGTCAAAATTGTTCTAATGCCAGTTCAATATATTGTTTATAAGCCACCAAAAGCATTTGCGTCTCAGTTTTGTTGAATTTTTTTTTCTGTGATAGAATTCAAACGTAATAGTGTGATTGCGTTATATTTGGCTGGAAAATCACAGCCAGCCACTGTTCATGAGCTCAGCCACCTCAAAGTGAATAAAATGTTTGTGTGTCGCACTATAAAACGTTACAATGATACTGGTAGCATTGCAAAACGCTATGGAGGTGGACAAAAAAAACCGCAACATGGCCAGAAATGGTTCGGAAAGTGAAGGCTCGACTTGAACGAAATCCACGTCGAAGTGGAAGGAAAATGGCCAAAGAACTGAAAATATCGCAAGCCAGCATTCGACGCATATTGAAAAATGAGCTTATGGTCAAGGCTTACAAGCTCCAAAAAGCACACGATCTTTTACCTCAGCAAAAAAAAGTTCGGTGCGAAAGAGCAAAGGAGTTGTTGCGCTTGCACGAACGTGGCGAATTTCTTAACATTGTGTTTTCTGATGAAAAAATTTTCCCAATTGAGCAGTTCATAAACACTCAAAACGATCGTGTTTACTTGACCGAACGCTCCACCAGAATTCGAGCCTACGTATGGCCACTCGAAGCAGTTTTTCATCGCAAGTAATGAGGCCGCAGTGACCGCTGATGAAAGCTCTCCAATCGTTTTTATCGAGCCTGAATGTGACTTATTATCGGGAAAATGTTTTAGAAGCTGCTTTAGAGCCGTGGACACGCAAACATTTCGGTCGTAGACCATGGACGTTCCAACCGGACGCGGCACCGCCTCATAAAGCTCGTGTGAACCAAGAATGGTTAAAAAATCATGTTCCACGCTTTATTTCGTCCACACAATGGCTTTCGAATTCGCCAGACACAAATCCGATGGGCTATTCCATCTGGTCCATTTTGGAGAGCAAGGTGAGGACTAAAAAATATGCCAGTATGGATGCGCTGAAAAAAGTCATTATTCGATAATGGGCCAAAATACCTTAAGATCACATTCATGCAATGCCACTCATTTTTTGGCCTTCAATATAGTCAAGGCAAAAGGTGGTCATATCGGGCTAAAGTGAATATATGTTAAAATTGTAATCATTTTTGAATAATTTTGTCTTTGAAATCAATAAAAACTAATTTCACACAAAAAAGTTATGGTGTTTTGAATAGGTAACACTTCATACACATATCGTTCACCCTGTACATGTAAAAAAGTGGTCGGTATCAAATGGGGACTAACACCTCGTATTACGCACTGGCTCTATATTTCTCTAGTTAGGCTAATCTTAATGTATGGAATACTTGTATGGTGGCCATCTGCTCAAAAGGCGACTTACGCTAAAATCATAAGAAATCACCAAAGAACAGCTTTTTTATGCATCTCTGGCGCTTTAAGGACTGCTCCAAAAAAAGCGCTGGAAGTGCTAATCAATTTACCTGCCTTAGATCTGGTGGGGAAACACGTGGCCGCCGCCTCGGCGCTCAGACTTAAAAGTATGGTGTTATGGAAAGACCGGTGGTTTGGCCACGCTTCTATTTTGCACTCGCTGAATAGTCACAAACAAGAAATAGACTACTCTATCCCTAGACTCACCTTTGAAAGGCTCTTCAAGACGAGTACACCGTCAAGAAGGGAGTGGCAGACACCAAGGCCATGAAGAAGGGGGGAATTAAACTTTTATACGGATAGTTCCAAGCTAGACGATAAGGTTGGCTATGGAGTTTTCTCGAAAGAATTAGGACTGCAACTATCCGTTTGACTACCAGACTACTGCAGCGTCTATCAGGCAGATTTCCTAGCTATAAAAGAAGTGGCTACATATCTAAATACGCACGCCGTAACAAAAACGACTATAAATATAGTATATTCTCGGATAGCCAGGCGGCCATCAAATCAATGAATGCGGCTTTACTAAGATCGAAGGTTTCACAGGAATGCCGGGCAGCTCTAAATGATATTAGTGACGTATTCAAGGTCGGCCTTATTTGGGTTCCGGGACATAGAGATATTGAGGGAACTGTAAAGCTGATGAGCTAGCCAGAAAAGGAACTGCTCTCCAACTGCTCAGCGATAAAAGTACCAATGGAATACCCATGGCCACGAGTAAACTAATAATAAAAAACCACATTATCCAAGAGGCCAATAGGTCATGGAGAAATTAAGATACGTTTCTAACAGCTAGGCTACTATGGCCGCAAATAAACACGAAAAAAACAAAGGAATTGCTTAGTCTCTCAAGAGACAATATCTCGAAGTTCGTGGCTTGTTTAACCGGTCACTGGCTATTTAGCAGGCATTCCTCGAGACTAGGAGTTTTCTCCCATGCATATTGCAGAAGTTGCAGATATGAGGAAGAGGAAGAAACAGTCGAGCACTTCCTTTGCAATTGTCCGGCCCAGCTAAAATCAGAGAAGGTTGTCTAGGTAAATACTTTTTTTAATTATGTTACATAACTGTCTGGCGTGGGGTTGGCATCAATACTACTACCTTTCATGAGAGCCTAAAATGGTTCCACGAAGGAAGATAAGTGGTATCACAACGGACCTGTAAAGTCTAAGTGAGTTGGTCGTGCAGACCACTACCACTATAGCCTAACCTAACCTTTCATTGATAAACTCATTTTGTTTTAAAATTGCAAATCAAATTTTTTTCCCGAAAATTTTGCATAAAAAAATTAAAATTTTTTCCCCAAACAAATTCTGTTTTAAAAAGTATATTTAATCCCAAAAAAAAAAACAAAATCTGTAATATACTAAAAAGAGCAGAAGGAAAAACAGGTCATAAAAATAATAAAGAACATTTAAAAAAAAAATAGAAAACTCTATACCAAAATGTTCAACAACATCGAATAAATCTCAAAATTTTTAAATACATTTTTTTAATTTCTTAAGTTTACTTCTTACGAGTACTATACTCCAAATTTTCAAATACAATGTTGTTAATGTCCAAACATTTTTTTTCCATATTTGAATATTCTTAAATTTAGTGAAGTGTTTGAAGTTTATGTAAACATTTTTTGAATATTTTTAAATTTTGCGTAAAGTTTTTGAAATTCAAATAACGTTTTTTCTAATAGTTCAAAATTTCGTATAAAGTGTTTGAAAGTTATATAAAATTGTATTTAATTTTTAAATTTTGTATAAATTTATATGAATATTCTTGAATATTTTTAAATTTTGTATAAAGTGCTTGAAGATTATAAAAAATGTTCGGAATATTTTTAAATTTTGTATAAAATGTGTAATTTGGAGTTATTTGTAAGAGTTATTTTATAAGAGAATTGAAAAAAATTAAATAAATAGTTAAAGGGGCCTCTTATCAGTGCCTTCAAAAAAAAGTGTTTTTTCTCTATTTCAATGCGAAAAAAGCGACACACTGGAATAATCTTTTGCATTTATTTGAAAGCATGATTGAAGAGTAATAAACAATTTTTTAACATAAAAAAAAACAAAAATGGCGGACATATGAGGGATCTCGCACAGCTTCTCCTTGCGCGCTACTAAAACGGTGTGTAAGATTGCGGTCGCCGTTTTCAACTGAAACACAAAAAAAGATATTGTCTTATTCAAAAGGCTTTCCCGCAATATAATAGACTACTCTTGTATAAAAATAAAAAAAAATGATCACACAATTAATTATTGAAAAAAAGTGATTTTTTTCGCTTTTTTTCAAAAAATGTGTTAAATAACATTAAAAAATAAAATTTTTTTTTGTAGTTTGTTAGTTAATTAGTTGCGTATTTTAATTATCTTTATATAGATTATCGGTTTGAAACGATAACTTTCGTCGTTTTTTTTAAATCTTACACGCCATTTTCAAAAACATGGTTTTGAGAAAAAGTGTTTCACACGAGGGACGGTACACAGGCCTGTAACTCCGGAATCACTTTGAATTCCGCTATAAAATTTTGAGGGTCATATTCTCCTATGATATATCTATCGATTGTAGTAAAAAAAAAATCGATTTTTTGAAGCCGACTGATAAGAGGCCCCCCTTAAAACTTGTCAATATGTAAAGCTTTTATAATTTGGCAACGCACAGTGCGGCCGATTCCCGAAAAGCTGGACAAAACTCAAAAAATTAAGTAATTGATTCAAAATTTCTTACTCGGGGGTTGTCGGGGTCGCTGATTACGAATTTGATCTTAAAATTTTGAAAATCCACCCCCTTCCACCCCTATTGGCCACCCCCTCACGTGAAATAGCGTATATTCAAGAACATAATCAAGATGCATGTAAATTTATATGTTTTCGGGGTCGCAAGGTAGCAAGTGGTAGCAGCTGAATCTTGTTTTATTCAGTAACCATTACTTTTTTGAGTAACCTTTAATAGGTTTCAAAGCAGCATATGACGGCGTTGTATTACTATACAGTTTGAAAACTCAAATTTTATAAAAAAAATTGCAAAAAATGTATCTACGTATTGCTGCAGCTAAAAATTTTGTGTCGAGGTATTGATATGTACTAAAGATTTCTCGTATTTTACTAACCTTCCGAAGATGATTCCATTTGGTTTTGTTCAATTTACTCCATTACAAAATCTTTCAAATGTGTACAACTTTCACTATTCAACGACAGTAATACGATGCTCAAACGAAGGCCACGTTGCGACTGAAAATACAGAGGATACTTAGGGTACAGAACGTTGCTATGAACGGTTTTCACTACTCAAGGCATTACTGTAGCCAACCCAAAGACAAAAAAACTCTATCTAGAAACTTTTTTTTTCGACTTTTGGTCAGCTTTTTGGGAATCGGCCGCACTGTGCAACGGGTCATACAAATGTTCATACACACACACATGAATCCACCCCATCCGTAATATTTTGATTGAATATCCGTTCTATCTGATTGCGATTCAAAGCTTAGCAATTACTTTATTTTAGTGCATCGTTCCGTCGAACAGCAATTTCCATTATGTTTCACTTCAGAAAGTGTTTGTCTTTGCCTTATTCGTTTCTCGGGTATCTCAAATTCAAGTTAGAAGTTCACAATTTTCTTGTCAGTTCACTATTTGCATGCAATCGCACGCATATTTGTTTTCTAAACGCCGTTGTTGTTGTTAATTTCCCTAACATTCTGATGGCTGCTATTGTTTTTGCTGGTGTTGTACACTTTACTACTTAAAATAGATATGCAAACATACTTATATATCTTACAAATCTTCATATGTACATATATAAATGTATTTGTGCGTGTGTGTGTGTGTGCATTTCCATATTTGTGCCTTAGCATGCAGTTATATACTCCACTCTCCCAATAGTAGTGTATTTGTAGTCATACACATGAGTACGCACATTGCTGTTCTCTTTCTACTTTGCATTGGCAGTTACTCCTTTGGGTTCTGAAGCTAGATTAAAGGCTACAATGCACACAGCTGGAACCAGGGCTACGGTTGCCGGTGCCACTGCTACTGGTGTTGGTGCTGCTTTCGCTTTTGTTTTCCCATATATTTTTCTTGATTTGCAAAAATTTTCATAGTAGTGCTCTACATGGCAGACTTTTAGGCGTCCCGCAAGCAAAGCACCGATATTGGTTGTACAAACACACGCACACACGCACGCATGGGCACATCTCATGCCACCCACACGACGACTATTCAATGTGTTTCTAGGTACAGCTGGCGTGCATGAATATATATACGTACGCATCCAGCAGTTGCTGCTCTGCGCGCATGCATGTGTACGTGTTTGTTTACGCTGGTTATTTGTTTGTGTTTCTGCTTTCGCTTGGCTTGTGTTGCTGTGGTTCTTTTTCCATGTTTTTTATATTTTGCTTCTGATTTAGTCATTGCGTAAGAGCCACTCGCTTGTCAAAGTTTCCTGAATTTCTGATTAGAAAAAATTACAAAATGCATAAATCAAAAATTTAAATCTACATAATGTGTATTGTGTGGCTGCTTTGGGTGACTGTGGTGTAGTATTTTAGGCGCCACGAGAGGTGTGTGTATGCGAACTATGTGAAACAACTTTATTTAGCTTAAATAATTTTTCACCAAGTGTTGCAGGGCCAGCGCGTGGAACGGAGGGATGGAACAAAATGTAGGGATTTAAGCTTTTGAAGTTCATTTAATGTGTGTCAACATTGAAGTTCACTGCAGGTCATGCGTTTGACAGATTTATTACATTTTCCGTAAAAGTGTTGCATACATTTGGGAGCTTAGTTAATGTTGATCCAAAACAAAAGAAAGTTAGTTTTTGTGCGCCAGTTGTGATTGTGCGGAGATGTCAAAATGTGTTTGGGGATTTAAGTGTAAACAAAGCAGATTGAATGGATTTTTGTTTGGTTTTTCTTTCTGATTTGCCAACATTTGTTTTTGCTTTGCTACTTTCTTGGCATGTACTCTAATCCGCAGGCTAGTCAAGATGGCAGGTGTAAAGAAAAAACAGAAAAATGGCAAATGTTGCATGAGTTGGGCATTGAGATATTAAGTAGATCTTGCACAGAAACAAAAAAAAAGAACGAAAAAAAACTGCGACTACAGGCAATCAGAGAGATTGGCTCCTTGAGATATGCTTAAATGAAAAGAAAATTATTTATGCGAAAAAAGGAAATCAAGGGAAATGTATGCTTTCAGATAGTGAAAGAAGTGTAAAAAGTGTAATGCATTTACTTATTTAGGTGCCTGCCGATTACGAACTACGATTAAGAAGAAAAATTGCTGCCAAACAGATTGTTCAAATAAGTTGTATATCTTAAGGATGTTTGATATAGGAACTGATATAAGAGCAGGAGAAAAACTAGATTCTTGGAAGTATAGGCAATCGAAATCTATGTGGTATAAACTCAAGGTTTTTAACAAACGATTACATACTTTTCGGAGGTGTGATTTAAGAAATGACATAAGGGAGGGAGGAAAATTATAGGGGAGAATGGGGAGTTGTGAGACGGGTTTTGTTTTTGGACCCGTACTACTCAAAATCTTAACATTCTGCATATGTCAACGATGGAATCTTTAGTCAATGAATACTGGAAACTATTGGTATGGCCTATTTAACAAAACTACAATTTTCCTTAAAATTAAAATTGTATATAATAATATAAAATATAATACAAAATACAAAAATGTGGGGAGTTGTGAGACACCATGATTTAAATCAATAAAAATGACTTATTTTAGTTGTTAGTTCTTTATTAAGATGAAAAATAAAAAAGAAAAGACAATTGTTATAAAAAAGTAGATCGTATTGCCTTTTTCTCAACCAAAATTTCCTTGATTGCAACCAATAATATATTTGCATCGATTGTTGTTTTACTTGACTCACTCCCATACCTATGACGCGGCATTATAAATGAGAAATCTACGAAAAAGCGGAAAAACAATAAAAACTCAAATTTAACCAAAAATTTCATGATATATATACAAACAATGCATGAATATTGCGAGGTACTTGTGAAAGATGCGTTAAAACGTCGAAAAAAACGGTGTCTTACAACTCCCCAAATCGTTTTTTTTATAAATGGCCGCGTAGTCATAAACACATCGAACGTTCATGCCCAAGTGAATGTGTAAATTCAAAGCTAATAGGACAATTAATAATTTGTATATATTAACATTTGCAATTTGCTTCAACAACTGATCGAATATATCGCAAAACAAATGACGAAAAAAACTTACCGAGACATTCCAAAACACAGTAACTGGAGAGACGCGTCGAATGCGTGTAAATATGACCAATGTTAGCTGAAAAGTGAGATCGCATCGAGAACAGTTGTTGTCACTTAAAATCGAATGTAAACAAATGAATAATGCCGAAAGGTAACAATGTCTCACAGCTCCCTGTGTCTCACAACTCCCCATTTTCCTCTACTCAGTAACTTCGGATTACACACAGGGATAATGGGCGTGACATAAACTGAAGTTTTTTAACAAACGGTTGCATACTTTTGGGATGCTCGGTATAAGAACTGGTATAAGAGAGGGAGGAAAACTACAATCAGTAACTTGGGGTTACACGTAGGGAAAATGGGAGTGGCATGAACTGAAGTGTTTTAACAAACCGTTGCATACTTTTAGGAGGTATGATGTAAGAGCTGATGTAAAAGAACTAACTCCGTGTCGTCCCATTTCAAATTGTAAGCCAATCCGGCATAGCAGTAAGAACGACTTGTAGCCTCACAACTACACATACGTACTAAGCACCTCTCCACTATCTACCACTCTCCCCTCGGAATTGTTCAATAAGGAATTACCTCACGGGGCTGGTTAGCTCTTAGGCTGGTAGCTATATCGTCTGCGAACCGCGCGTCTTAGATCATTGTGGATATATTTTGCATGTGCGCAGATTCGCTTCCAGTTATCACTATATTTTGGCATACAATTTACAATATTTTCTCTTTTTAATATACCACAGGTTTCAGGAGCATAGCGTGGGTATTGGAACAAGACGTGATCAGTGTCTTCTTCCCTATCCGTGCAGATTGGGCAGATTGGAGAACTGTCATGGCGGAATCTATGGAGGTATTTCGAAATACTCCGTGCCCTGAAAGAAATTGGGTTAGGTGGAAATTTGTTTCCCTATGATTCCTTTCTAATCACTTCGTAAGAATGGGTATTAGCCCATGCGTCCATTTACCTTTCGGTGATCTGTTTCACCGGTTTTGCTAAAGGGCGATCGAACGACGCCTTTCTTCTTCTGCAATAGTTTTACGACCTGGCTCTACCGTCGTGTTCAGATAACCTTATATACACTCTCTGCATTTCTTTCGCCAAAATATCTATCGGGACTATTCTTGCTATAACGAAGGAATCATCATCCAAAATTGTATGGAAGTCGCAGATAGTCCCCCAAGCGTTCAGCCGATAGACGGCTGTCAGTTTTTTTGTAAAGCTATCTAAGTTCAGTGCATCAGACAAAAGAACCGAGCTGAATACCCTGATATATAGTATTCTTTTGGCTGTGGCTAGGTCCACCATTGTTTGGTGTTATTCGCGACAGATAGAATTGCACACTCGATTCCTTCTTCACAGCGCATTCCAGGTGCGTTTTGAAGTTTAAACGGCTTTTAACCATCGCTCATAGGTATTTAATAGCGGGTTTTGAACTTAAAATTACAGACCCAACATTTACATTCATAATTTCTACTATCTTCCTACTGCTAGCTAAGTCTTGATCCTGCTTACTAATTCGCTGGCGATCCGCTCAATTTCGTGGATATTTTTTGCTGTCATTACCACCGCGATGTCATCCGCGAATCCAATGACTTTAGTTCTAGGGGGCATATCCAGTCTTATAACCCCATCATACATTAGGTTCCATAGCAGTGGGCCCCGAACTGATCCTTGAGGAACCCCTGCTGTTACGATATACTCCTCAACGCCTTTGTCACTTCTAAACCTCAGGTTACGGTCCGTGAAATAGCTCTCAATTTTTCAGATTATAGGCGACCCTATTTTTATCGCCGACCAAGTTATGATTTATGGCGCCGCCCTTGCCTTCATAACGCATCTTCAATACTGTTATTTGGCGCACGCTAAAAAGTATGCAACATTTATAATATAAATTAACTAATTTCAAATCCATAACTGTTTGCCGCTTTTATTTGCATATTGCCATGCGCATAATTGCGCACAAAAAAAGTTACATTTTTAAATAATTCATTTTATTATTTAAATAACGTTTAGTAAATAGTTGGAAAATTGCAATTTAATAGATTTACAAAATTTTTGGGCGTTAATTTTATGAATTTTTAATCAAAAATCAAATAAAATATCTAATATTTTCCACGATAATTTTTAATAATTCGAATTTTCATTTTGTTGAAAAAGCTAAAATCTCTCAAAGTTTAAAAACGATTTGCATTTGCACAAATGCGCGCAATAAGCTCAATAATGAACCCAATTGCAGTTGAGTTAATATCATAGAATAGAATGCCCTAAAATATGCATGTAGATGTGTGTGTGTGAAAATAAATAAAGATTTAATTGCAAAGGCCGAGCATGTGGTGCGAAACACCACAAAGCGCTCGAGGCGAGTGAAATTTAACAGCAAATATAGTAACGAATTTGGTTTATTTTCTATTCACATTGTGTTTTTGTATTTATTTTATTTTATTTTTTAATTCTTCCATAAATCCGCGTATATCTGAAGTATTCATGTCATCAGCACGTACTTTCTATAGCTATTGTGCGCCGCGCCTAAGTGCACACACCACTAAGTCGCACTAAACCACAACAGTGCCACACACACACACACACGTATACTCACACAAGCATGCATGCCCACACTACTTGCTAATCACAGTTAATTTCGACTGGTTTTGCAATAAAATATTAAAATATTTTATGCTGATTAGTGGATGGATCAACAAAAATTGGTTGAGTAAATAATGCCCAAGCGGTTGAGCCTAATGCAAATAATGTTATTATTAAATCCACATGGGTGAACAAATAGTGCGAAAATTTCCATCTGCATAAATGAACGCGAAATTATCTGCAGAAAACCAAAAAACGAAAAAAGTGCATGAAATATTCATCTGTTTCTTATTTGGTGTGTGTGTGTTTTGTATAATTTAATATATTTTAAAGTAATTCAATTTCAAAGCTTATCGTTACTTGATTTAATTTGCCCCTCTCTGGTTGCTCATGCCTATCTCTAATTAACTCGAATCTCAAATCTGGCAATGCGTCATAAATCAAATTAGTTTTCCAAAACATAAAACCAGTATTGTTTGTAACTTCTGTCAAAGACGCTTTGGCCCAGCAGAATATTTGTTGAAATGAGGGCCGTAAGCCCAATAGGAAAGTGAAGCTGAGTATGTAAACTCTCACAAACACATTAGGGATGTCAATACTGGGATGTCGGTCGTTTTTAAATCACGAGAATTTCGGGATAATTGACAATTTTCGGAATTTTTATTTTTTTATGAAACAAGTAAAATAATTAAAATAAAACAATTTGTCAATAATCTCGAAATTTTCGAGATTTTTATTGTAGTTTTTTATGGAACAAGTAAAATACAAAAAATTTAATTAAACATATAAAGTAAAACAAGTAAAAATATACTCCCGATTTATTTGTCAACATTTTTTCGGGATTTTTAATTTCTTATGAAACATAAAGGCTTTTTCAATTGGCGCGGGTCGATTTTGGCGCCCTGTGGCAGCCATTTTGTTTTGGTGACATCTGTCAAATCTTTTGTTTATTATTCAGTTGTTTTTGCCAAATCATCATGGCAAGTTACACGATTGAACAGCACGTTCAAATGATAAAACTTTACTATCAAAATGAGTGTTCATTAACGCAAACGTTGCGCGCATTGCGCCCATTTTTCGATAGACGTGGTGGCCCTTCAAAGTCGACTCTTCAGCGTTTGGTGGCCAAATTTGAGACGACCGGGTCGGTAAACAATCAGCCAACACCCGTACGTTCAAGGAACGCAAGATCAGCCGAGAACATTGCCGCGGTCCGTTAAAGTGTTCAACTTGGCGAATTTTGCGTCGGGACTTGAGCCTACACCCGTACAAGATCCAACTGACCCAGGAGCTCAAAGTTGATGACCATAGACAACGCCGTTTGTTCGCTGACTGGGCTTCGAATCGTTTGGAAGAGAACCCCAGTTTTGGGCGAAAAATCATCTTTAGTGTCGAGGCGCTTTTTTGGATGAATGGCTGTGTTAACACTTTATCGACCGGTTGTGGTTGAGGCTGCCACTCAGTAAGTACCGGCTAAATTTTCACTATGCATTGTGTTGTGCTTATTCCTTTTGTTTTAAAGTAATGGAATTTTATTGATATTTAAACTTTATTTTGTATTTGTTTTATACAATTTATTGCCTGTTTCACTTACATTCATGAAATAAATTCAAGGTAACAGTAATTAAATTTTTTAATATCTATTAAATGAGGATGATCTGATTTTGGTGCTCTTTTTGTAGGCTCTGAAGTATTTTGGTGGTTATTTGAGCGTCTAAGCAAAATTCTTCATCTGCACTTTCTTTATCCATTAGAAACGGTAAAAAACTATTATAATTGATAAAAATTGGAGAGGAAAGCTGCAAATAATTAACGACGTTGGCGCTGCGTAGTTATAAAAAGAGCAACCCACTGACAAAAACCGTCGATAACCAAAAGCCGATTAATAGGCTACCGGTCAATAAGCGCTGGCAATCGAAAAGCCTATAAATAGGCTACCGGTCGATAAAGTGTTAACAAACAAAATTGCCGTATAAGGGACGACATCAATCCACACGAGGTTCACCAGGTGATAATGCATCCTCAAAAAGTTACCGTTTGGTGTGGATTTTGGGCCGGCGGCGTCATTGGTCCGTTCTTTTTTGAAAACGACGTTGATGAGGCTGTCACCGTCAACAGCGAGCGCTACACAACGATGATAACCAATTTCTTATGGCCCATATTGAACCATATGGACCTAGACGACATGTGGTTCCAGCAGGACGGCGCTACGTGCCACACAGCAAACGCCACGATTGACATTCTGCATGAACGATTTGAGGGTAAGGTTATCTCTCGCAGGGGTGATGTGAATTGGCCACCAAGGTCATGCCATTTGACCCCGCTAGACTTTTTCCTGTGGGGTTTCTTGAAGTCTCAGGTCTATGCAAATAAACCACAATCGACCGATGCTCTAAAGGCCATCGCTCAAATTCAGCCGGATCTATGCGGAAGAGTCATTGAAAATTGGACCACTCGGATCCGTTCCACCGTAAGCAGCCGAGGCGGGCATTTGAATGATGTCATATTCCACACTTACTGACATATATGCGCCTTTCAAATAAAAAAATAATTTTGTCAATAACTTACACACAGCTTGTTTTATTCCATTTCAACATCTACCCGCCCTTATTGAAAAACCCTTTATAAAATGTGAATTTTTATCTGCCCTTCTATAGCAAAACTTTGTGGTATCAATCAGTTGGACTTCTCGAGATCAATGTGCAACTCTTCAAATTACTGAAATATTAATATTTCTGTTACATCAAATAATATTAGAATAATAGTATTGTAGAATATGGGTGAACAATAGGCCGGGTCGATTTGTGGGGAGGCAAAAAAATCGCCCATTGCTCTGTGAGAATCATATTCTAGGGATCAAAATAAGAAACTTTGCCGAAGGAACCATACCTCTAAAACGAATTCTGATGCCCCCAATATGAGTCGAACTTTTTAGTTTCTTTTCTATAACTCACTTAAATTAATTTTTTCATTTACATATGTTCTGACTAAATAAATTTCTTAAGAGAAAAAATAGATATTATTATAAATAAATAATAAATATTATTATAAATAAATAAAAATAAAGAAAAAACATAGCCATTTAGCTGATTTTTTCATGTAAAGGCCAAAAATGGTGATACTTTGAAATTGGGGACGTCAGAATTCGTTTTAGAGGTATAGTTCCTTCGGCAAAGTTTCTTATTTTGATCCCTAGAATACGACTTTCACAGAGCAATGAGCGATTTTTAAATCGACCCGCCCTAGTGAACAACCACCCACTTAAGGTATGCATAAAAATATTAAAATTAAGTTCTGACTATAATTTCAAGTTCAAACCATACTGCAAAGGTTTTGTTACCCACAAAATGGAGACAAAAGACTCCTTCTCTATTTTTCGGTTCTTTGCATCCAGTTTTTTCGCCATTGGATATTTTTTTGACGCTAAAGCATTATTTAACTCTTATAATTTGCCTTTTGATTCGTTACCACTGAACAAATTTTTATCTTACCTTCGGGTTGTAGATTTCTTGCTGGCCAGCTAAACATCCATGTTGGGGATCTCTCCTTACTATACTCAAACAGTTTACAAATGCGAAACAGCAAAAAATTTACGCGTTCTGTCCGCTGGAAGGCCTACCTGCTGCCCAACTGACCGACAAATATATATAAATATGCCCATATCTGTCAGCTCTCGAAGGCAGCGAATTCTCACCAGACGATCCGACGTAGATTTTTTCCAAAATTGGCTTCAGTCCTCATCATGGAAATTAACTGAAACAGAGATATTTATATGATGCTGTGAAGAATTTCACCAACAAAATACAGAATGCAGCCTATTTAGCCTCTTCATCCAACAAAAAAAAAAATTTTCAACAATCTACCTAAATCTGACGTAGCTTTTATGATAGTGCAACATAAAAAGCGTTTGAGAAGAATTTGGCAAAACAATCGAAATCCGTCTGATAAAACAGCCCTTCACAAAGCTATCAAAGAACTTGAATACAACTTATCTGAGTTGAAAGAAAAAGCCATTGAGGACTACATATCTTAAAAATACCGATCCAAATAGAGATTATAAGTATAACCTCTGGAAGGTTACCAGGTACTTAAGGGGCCATTTACAGGTAGGCCATATTTTCCCTGATTTTCATTAAAATTCTTGAAAATGAAGAAGTCAATATATTTTTTTCAAAATTGGCATACAGTTTATTTATACATAAAACTTTTTTTTTTTATTAATCATTTAAAATGGCGGATGCACACTCAATTCTTTCAGGAAGGTCGCAGCGGGGCTTCTCAATCGGCGGGCATTGTAGCGTCGGCGCCACTGACCTAAACACAAAAAACCAAACATTTTTTTATTTATTAATGTCATAATTTCTATATGAATTAAACAAAAATGAAAAAAAAATTCGCGGAATAAAATGCTTAAAAAAAAAAAATTTGGGGCGAATTTCCCTACTATTTTTGCTTGAAGAAAACTATTTTTTCGAAGAAACTTTAAATTCACATAGAACGTAATATCATAAAAAAATGTGTGCAAAATTTCAAGGAGATCGTGTACGTCAATTAGAAAAATAAAGTTTTGAGAAAAACGCGTCTAAAGTCAGCAACGTAACTATAGCTCTCCCAGTGCTCGAACGCAAAGAATAGAATCGTCGCGGTTGACGATTTATAATTATATTAAATACTCAAATTTACGTTCTAAAAGGATTATATTAACATTTTACGAAAAAAAAATTTTAGTTTTTTTCGAAATTTTATAGGGCCACTCAACCTTAGCCGGGACCATCCGAGTATCGAAACATATCTTGACTGCCCTTGCCCCATGGACAAACCGATGCCTTGGAGAGAACTATCTGAAGTCCGGACTGAAATTACACGGATAAAAGACTCAAAGCCTTATCGACAATATTGATGGTTGGGCAATTAAAAGAGTTTCCAAAAACAGCTTGTTACTTTCAGTTTCGCTTTTCAATAACAGTTTCATGCTGAACAATTTTCCTACTCAGTGGAAATGTACTGAAATAATAAAGATACGCAAGCCAAACAAGCCTAAAAATGAGTTATCCTCATATAGACCGATTAGCCTGCTCACAATATTCTTAAAAATATTCGAAATAATGTTTCTTCGAAGGTGATTTCTGGTACTGGAAACTCAAGCAATAATTTCTGATCATTAATTTTGTTTCAGGCAGATGCACAGTACGTCGGAGCAATGCCATCGGGTTGTTAAAACCATACTTGAATGTTTGGACGAGAGAAAGTATTGTTCCGAAAATATTTTGGACATACGTTTGACAAAGTCTGACACTCAGAACTGTTATATAATTTAAACTAAAAAAGATGCTACCTACCACTCTCTACCCCTTTCTGAGATTATATATAAGCCAGAGGAATTTTTATGTTAATATATAATTTACTACAAAATAAAGGCCGGAGCTTCACAAGACAGTGTACTTGGCCAATACTAGAGAATAATAGCTTAATAGTTGCCACCTATACGGAACTGCATCTCTTTCTTCTTCCCACTCGGCTAGTGAAGCTTCTGAAATTGTTCAATTGCAGTTAAACGAATTAGAAAATTGATTTCGAAAATGGATGCCTCAAAATATGCACATGTCACATTCACACTGGGAAAAGAAGGCTGCTCTAGTGTCAGTCTTAACCAAACTATTATTCCAAAATTCAGTAGCGCAGGTATCTTGGACTACAATTAGATAGAAAACTAACATTACGGCAACACATTACAGCTAAAAGATCTCTGATCCGAAAACAAAAACTCGTAAAATGTACTGGCTGCTAAGTACAAAATCTTAAGAAAAAAATTCCTATTCACAAGACTAGGTTGAAACCTGGTTGCAAAGCAAATCAAATGTAGATATGATCCAAAGATATTTGTCAAAAACATTCCGACTAATAGCGAAAGCTCTCTGGTATGCCAAAAATACGTACATACACAAAGACTTAAATAATGGATGGTGACCGCTGTAGCCGAATGAGTTGGTGCAATTCGGAATTCAGAGAGAACGTAATATGAAGAAAACGTTTTTCTAATAGCTGTCGCCCCTCGACAGGCAATGGGAAACTTGCGAGTGTATTTCTGCCATGAAAAAGCTCCATAAAAAATATCTACCGTTCGGAGTCGGCTTGAAACTGTAGGTCCCTCCGTTTGTGGAACAACATCAAGACGCACATCACAAATAGGAGGAGGAGCTCGGCCAAACACCCAAAAAGGGATGAAATAAAAAAATATAACACAAGCTACATATATTTTTTGAGTTATTTTCCGCCCGCTATACAGTAAACATAAATTTTAGAACCTCAAATGCACTCTTTGTGAAGTTATTTTCTCTTCACCTTCCATTAGTTTCCTGTCTTTCGTGGGGAAAGAAACAATAACGGACTGCCACAGTACAAACGAAAAGTAATGCAGAGAGGGCGATAGCTCCATTGCACGTGTTTCGCTATCTACAATGTAATGCTGGTGTGGCAATAGACCCAGCAACATACTCACGATACATAGAATGTAGAGGTGCGGTCAACAACAGATCATTACCCGACTCTATGCGACTTTGCAGGAATCAGCTGATTTACTGACGTAATCGGAAATGTGACAGCGCTTTGTTTATGAAAAAACTGAGATTGTGTTGGTGAGTTACGAAAAGAATTAGCGTAACTTCCATTCATGTTACCTCGCTGCCGTCTGAGCAACGACTGATTCGACGTGCGTAAGAATACGGGCAAGCTGATATTTTGTAGCTACAATAAAATACATTTTGTAGTGAAATGTTTTCGTTTGCTATATTTGTGAATCATTTCGTTGAAGGCAATTGTTACAAAAAAACCTCTTTCTAAATTATTAATATTTGAGGGATTTCTTGTACAAATCCACTAAATATTATTTGCTTCTTATTTGGCTGCTGTTGCTTGTGAACAAAAAAAAATTGTCATAAGTTATCAGAAAAGCAACGCTGAGTCTTCAACCTGGCGGGAAAAATACAAATGAATCTAAATATTTTCCCGCCGTAAAATTAAACGACGACAAGAAAGCCGTCCCCTCCCCAATTCTGTGCAATTTCATGCGATTAAAAGTGTTCTAAGTTTGGCAGCGGGTAACGGGATGGCGGGGCGCAGCAATTCCGTTTAGCATATTAGCCTTACCTAAACTGAACGGTTTACTGTCTCATTTATGGGGTGTCTCTTAATCGGCTTATGAAATGGTTTGCAATACACTTACAATACGCGTATATCGTGCCATCTTCTCCTTCCTCACTTCATCTCGGCTTTTACACTCACCAATGCCAATCACTACACATATAAATAACAGTGAATAGTCACAAGTCACTAGTCATTAGTCACTAGTCATTACTAATGACTTTTATAGATTATTTATATTTGGAATCACAGATTTATTGTTTGTAAATGACTGCACCTGACTAGGAATCGGTAAAAAAATGTCCGAATGGGACAGAGAGTAATCGAGAGCGATAGATGGAATCGAGAGTGATGATGTAACAATCCGCCAGTGTTGCCATAATCTTACGTATATTGTTTTTCATATTTGCTTAAATCTATTCAACAAAAATTTTTTTCCATAAAAAAAAGAGAATAAGAAGAAATAAGAAATAAAATAATAACGCTAGTCATATTTCTGTAAGATTAGCATCTCTGTGAGAATATTTTATAATAATTTCTTGGAAATTGGAAGTTGTTTGATATTCCCCATAGGGACTTAACCGAAAATCTTATGCATACACATACATACACACTCCGTTAACATGTACTTATAGGTATATCTTAGCGTATGCCTGTGTCTTATCTTTAGGCATAATAATTAAATTAATAGGATGACAAATGTGGCCCATCCTAAAATTATGTAAATTACTTGATGTGTTTACAATGCGAGGTATGTACATGGATATGTAAGGGAAGTGATTAAATTAAGATAACTAAGAGTGAACAGTGAACCAGAGGGAGACAGAAATAAATAGAGAGAGAGAGAGAGCGTAAGACTTAAAGAAAACAAGTAAGAGAAAGACACAGAGAGGTAAAGGGAGACTAGCATAAACGGTAAAGCTTGATTAAAGTCAAACAAATGCTCGTATTGGGCGTCTTGCGCGTGGTATGTGTGTGTGTGTGTGTATGCGTGTGTTATTTTATGTGCTTGGCATGGACGGTGGTGGAAAGGGTATGGAAGGCATGTTGAGGTGAAAAGATGGGAAAATTGCGCCATAAAACCAATCATGGCTGACATCAAATTATTGTTTTGGTTTCGTGTGATAAGCGTAAAAGCAAATAAAAATTTATGATCGCAAAACCTGGTAAAAATGGCCAAAATAAATAAACACAAGTACAAGTGTGCCAAAGCCACACACGCGCTTGTGTATGCTACGCCGCCTAAATGCATGCAACATTATTTTGCCATAAAACGGATTAGCAGCAGTTGGAAAAGCATTTAAAAAGTCATGGACCAGCACAGACAGGAGGCAAAGTGAAAACATACGTGGTTGAGGAATTGTGGGATAAAGGCGTGCCACAACGTTCGGCAATAGTTGTTGGACAAGAGAGGCCCTTGGTGTGGCTGCCACCCACAGCAACCAATATCAACCAACCAAAGCACGCGCGCCGAAAAGTGATAAATGAATGGCGCCGTAGGCACGCGTGTAACAATACAAAAACCAATTTCTCGTCTTATTGATTTTCAACGTCAAAAAGCGTCAAACAAACATTGAAAGTATGAAAGTAGGAAACAAGAACAAAGCATTGTGGCATACAGGCATTAAGGCAACGAGAATGTCGAATAAGTATATGGAGAAAGTGTAGTATGCAAGAAAAACAAATATTACACGGCGCGCTAGTAAGGGAGCGAAACTTTATTTTCGTAATCATTTTTCACAGCATAATTTCAGGCGCACAACCGTACAAATGCGCGCATTTACATGCTAAATAAGCAAACAAATACGTATGTATGTATGCATACGTATAAAAGAAAGCAGAAAAGCAAATATATATGTACAGAAAATAACAAATTTCGAGCTCAATGACTTGGCATACCTTCAGGCGCAGTGCTGCGCATGATTAGCAAACAAAATAAATACCTACAGTATTTTTGTATTTTTGCAATTTTCCGCCTGAATTATGTGACCACAAATTATGGCTTTGAACCTAAGACAAACGCACGGAAAATAAACTTTAAGCTCACTCACAACATCATTTCTCATTTGGGAAATTGAAATTTTGCGCAAAATTTTTACAACCTGAGGCAAGTAAACAATTGAGCAACTGAAACAGGCCCAACACTTAATTGGGAGCTGAGTACGGCAAGAGCAGGCAGGGCGAAAGCTGTTCTAAGAAGTTGAGTAACTACATATAATAGAACTAAAACATCGTACAAGTAGAAGCAACGGAGTCAAGCAGCTGCAATGCAGTTGAGTGGCGCTTAATTGGAAGTTAAAGCCCCCAAAGCTGTTTAAGCGCCTAAGCGGTTTGAAGTAGTTTTGCGCCACAAAATTAAAAAAGAGTCAGTATCATAAATCAAAATTTGAAAATTACAGTGCCGGTGCGCCTAAATGTAGCCACTATATATACACACACACACACAAGGTACATTGCTTGCCTTTCTGCCTGCCTGTGTGCGGAAGTGAAAGGCTTATGTTAATGGTTGGCCCAGCAAGGCAATGATACCACTTGAGTGCGTACATACATACTTAAGTTGAGGAAGTTTTATGCACATACACACACACACACACACATACATGCATGTAGATATTAAATACGGGTATACATATTTATACTCAACTATGTAGTTGAGTTGAATAAGCAGTAGTGCTATGTATAACAACATCCTCTTACATAAATTTCAAGGACTCCATTAGATGAATTGAGCATGCAGCAAACCAATGCATGCAAATGAAGATGAAGCTGAAGATGAAGATGAAGTGTGTGGCATGTCGACTGCAAAGTGGTTCAGTCGGCTAGATATTGTAGCAATGTTTGCCGCAACTGGCTACCTCTCGACCTCATTACATGCCGGCACAGCTGAGCGCGTCCGGTCAGTTTGCACAAATATAAATACACAAATATGAATCTATCTAACCTATACTCTGGCCGCTACACAACTGGGCCTTTCTGTTGCCACCACAACTACACTCCCAACTCTACTGTCTCACTGGCAGCTAAACTGGTGTGGTGTTGGTGCTGGTGCTAGCGTTCTCTAATTTTACGCCGCCCTTCGGTGTCTTATGTTGCAACAGCTGCTACAACTCACGTCTCACTGCTGTTGCTGCAGGTTTGTGTGCTCAATAAATCCTGAAAATTAATTACGTACCTCAGGTGAAACGTGTGTGAGCGTGTGAGCACGCAAAACACCTGTATGCCGCCTAACCAGGCTCACACCAGCCAGCCCCTGTGCCTGTGCTGGTGTGCCGTTCTTAGCCCTCGAGCGATGTGTGCAAGTATGTAACTAACGTATTTTGGAATACTTCCGGGTAATGTATAATATATAAGTACATGCGGACATATTAACAAATGTATGTATACATAAATACATAGCCACTTATATATACATGCACTATATATTAGGGCGGGTTAATTTGTATCAAAAGACTGTGCGCGACATCTTTCGTAGTAGGTGCGAATTTTAGATAAAATTATAAGAAACAAGTTTTTAGGGTATAGTTCTAAACACGTTTTTGAGCCCTCAAATTTTAAGAGAAGTTGTCTTGAACTAATGCGATTTTAATGTGAACGTTAATATTTACTAAAATATTATGAACGTTACTTTTTTTAATATTATACAATCCTGCATTTGGTGAATTTTTCGCATAAAATAAATCGGAAGTAGAAAAAAGAATAAGGAAGTTAGTGAAACATATGGCATGCCAGCAAGCACGGGTTCCACAATTAAAAAAATAAAATAAAAAATCAATAACACAGTTTCGTCTTGTGCTACTTCTGGGCATTATAAAAGAATGAAGAAAGCAACATTTAAAAGTGTGAACAAGGCTGTTCTCGAATGATTTACAGCAGCTAGAAATCAAAACGTGTCAATATCCTGGGAAATATTAAAGGGAAAAGCAATGGAGTTTACAAGGCGCTTTGGCGATGAAAACTTCTCAAGTTGCTTGATAAATGGGAGCAGAGGTATTAAGTACGAGGTGTAACTGATGAATTATTTATTTAAAGTGCATACTTTGCTTCATTTTAGAGATTGCGTCAGCCAGAACAAAAAGGTGTGTGGTGAGAGTAATGGCGTTCCTGACGAGGACTGTGAGAAATGGTAAACTAAAATTTGGGCGAATTTTCGAGAAGAGTACTCGTACAATGAATGCGATATTTTTAATGCGGATGAAACAGCTTTGATCTTCAAATGTTTACTAGGCAAAACATTAGCTTTCAAAAACGAAAAATGCCATTGTGGCAAAAATAGCATACAACAAGTTGTCTTATTGGTGCCAGTAAATAAGGATTAAAATCTTTTGATTGGTAGAAGTAACAAACCTGGATGCCTTCATGGTCTGATGTAGTTACCCGTTGATTATAAAGCAAATTCCAAGGCATGGATGAGCGGGCAAGATTAGATTTGAAAATTGAATAAGCTTGTTCAACACGGAAAGCGTAAGGTCTTAATGGTGGTCGATAATTGTTCAGCACGCCCAAAAGCCAGAGAAAATAAACTGAAATCCATTGAATTGATGCCCAAGTTGTCGTTCAGAATATGAAGTGTCATTATCCTAGCAGGCGTATAGAGAAAACAAAAGACAAAATGTTGCACTTATTGATTGCATCAATCATATAAAAAAGGCTTAATATTGACGTTAATAGACACGCAATGGTCAACTGCTTCAAAAAGCCGGTTTTGGCCATTCTTCTTCGTGAGACGAAGAGCACGAAAATTAATTCCCTTTAATGAAATTGATGAAGTTAAGAAAACGATTAATGCTGATTACGAGGTATGACTAAGAGTTACTAAAATAACTTGTAATGCTCCTCTTCAGTACTACATTGTGGTGGGTATTGAAGTTTGTGTAGCAGTTTTTCCCACAGATTACTACATTATTGGGCCCTATAGCAATAATTCAGTACTGGTAGATTCGAGTTCTAGCGGGAAAGTGATGACAAGAGTACAGTGTATGGTTCGGGTTCGAGCGGAATGGTAAGTGTTGATGAGAGTTCAGAGTATGAAATTATTACCCAACCTTCCAATGACGATGTCAGAGATTGCTTCAGAACTTTGAATTTATATTTGCAAACGCATGAAACTACCACTGATGATCAATATACGGCCTTAAACAAGCTGAAATCTCTTTTTACTGAAAACTCCAAAAACAGTAGGTTGTCAGTCACTAATTAATGATTATTTTAATTTATTGTAACGCAAACATATATACTTCGCATTAATAAATATGTTTATTGTGTTCTCGAAACAAAAAGAATATTCATAACTCGAAATCTCCATAAGCCGAACAAATTTTATTAAATAATGCTGATTCGAGATATAAAGGGTGATTTTTAAGAGCTAAGAAAACACACGTAAAATTCAGAAAAACGCATGGAATTTTTTACTTAAATCGATAGTACAGTCCATATAATTTAATGTTTGAAGATTATTTCATGCAAATGTTGACCGCGAGTGCGCTTCAAATGGTCCATCCGCTTAGTCCAATTTTGGCATACTCTTTCCAATGCTTCGGTCGGTATCTCACATATAAATGTTTTAATGTTGTCTTCCAATGCGTTAATTGAAGCAGGCTTGTCTGAATAGACATGAGCTTTATCATAGCCCCACAAAAAATAATCTAAAGGCGTTATATCGCACGATCTGGGTGGCCAATTGACAGGTCCCGAACGTGAAATAAAATGTTCACCGAACTCGCCTCTCAACAAGTCCATTGTTACGCGTGCTGTGTGGCATGTGACACCGTGTGGCTGAAACCACATGTCATGCAAGTCAAGCTCTTGCATTTTGGGCAAAAAAAAGTTGGATATCATTTCACGGTAGCGCTCACGGTAGCCATTCACAGTTACGTTACGATTCGCAGCATCTTTGAAGAAGTACGGTCCAATGATACCTCCAGCCCATAAACCGCACCAAACTGGGACCTTTTCTGGATACATTGGTAGCTCCTGCAATTCTTCTGGCTGATCTTCACTCCAAAATCGACAATTCTGCATATTTACGTATCCATTGATCCAAAAATGAGCTTCGTCGCTGAACACAAGCCCAACTTTCCAAGAGCCCAGGTCGTTCGGCTTCAATTCTTGCACCAGCTGTATTTTGAAAGGCGTCACACCTAAATCCGTTCGCAAAATTTTCCACGTTGTTGAGTAACAAAGGCCCAATTGCTGCGAACGGCGACGAATCGATAATTGATGATCATCATTAACACTGGCCGATGCAGCTGTGATATTTTCTTCAGTTCGCACTCTACGTCAGCGTGTTGGTGGTTTGATGTCCAATAATGTAAATTTGGTTCTAACTTTAGTCACAATAGCTCGAATAGCCGCTTCAGTGGGTCGATTTAGCTGACTATAGAATGGAAGAAGCGCGCGATAAACTTTCTTAACAGAACACGCATTTTTATAATAAAATTCAATGATTTGCAAGCGTTGTTCGTTTGTAAGACGATTCATGATTAAATTATAGACCAAACTGAAGATGTTTGACAGTGAAACGACGAAACGTGCGTCAGCTATTTAAATCAACTGTTTAAAAAGATAATAGCTAAAAATCACCTGTTGAAAAAAATATATAAGGTTGTCAAAAAAGTCTTGCGGTATTTCCGTAAGCTTGTCTTTGCAAGCGCGTACTTCTAGTTGTATTCGTCGCATCGGTTCACGCTAGACCTTTTTGGAAAGCTCTTTTCACGTGCTAACACGTGTTTGATTAATTGTTGTTTGCTTTTAGTCGTTCGTGAGTTATAGCGTCGCAAACATGGAGCAAAATAAAGAGAAAATACGGCATATTTTACAGTACTACTACGATAAAGGCAAAAATGCATCTCATGCTGCCAATAAAATTTGTGCAGTTTATGGACCCGATACAGTTTCCATTTCCCCCGCACAACGATGGTTTCAACGTTTTCGTTCTGGTGCAGAGGTGATCGAAGATGCGCCACGGTCCGGAAGGCCTGTCGTCGAAAATTGCGATAAAATCGCTGAATTGATCGAAAGAGACCGGCATAGTAGCAGCCGTAGCATTGGCCAAGAGCTGGGCATGAGCCATCAAACCGTTATAAATCATTTGAAGAAGCTTGGATTAAAAAAAGAACTCGATGTATGGGTGCCACACGACTTGACGCAAGAAAACAGTTTTGCCCGTATGGATGCATGCGTATCGCTTCTGAATCGAAACAAAATCGACCCGTTTTTGAAGCGGATGGTCACTGGCGATGAAAAGTGGGTCACTTATGACAACATGAAGTGCAAACGGTAGTGGTCGAAAAGCGGTGAAGCTGCCCAGACGGTGGCCAAGCCTGGATTGACGGCCAGGAAGGTTCTTCTGTGTGTTTGGTGGGATTGCCAGGGAATCATCCATTATGAGCTGCTCCCCCATGGCCAAACGCTCAATTCGGACCTGTACTGCCAACAACTGGACCGCTTGAATGCAGCACTCATGCAGAAGAGGCCATCTTTGATCAACAGAGACCGAATTGTCTTCCATTAGGACAACGCCAGGCCACACACATCTTTGGTCATGCGCCAGAAGCTCCGGGAGCTCGGATGGGAGGTTCTTTTGCATCCACCGTATAGTCCGGATCTCGCACCAAGTGATTACCATCTATTTCTGTCCATGGCGAACGAGCTTGGTAGTCGGAAGGTGTCCACAAGAGAGTCCTGTGAAAATTGGCTCTCCGAGTTTTTTTGACAATAGGGAAGCGAGCTTCTATAAGAGGGGCATTATGAAGTTGGCATCTCGTTGGGAACTCGTCATCGAACAAAACGGCGCATATTTGACTTAAATCGCATTATTATAACCAATTTTATGAACAATTGAAAATTCAATAAAAATACCGCTTATATATGTACATATGTATATACTCGTATACGAGTATGTAAGTATACATAAAAAATTATAAAAATCTTTATTTTGACTTTTACGCTCTCCATTCTGTTTGTGTGCTGCAGCTGTCTAGTTCACAAGTGTCAAGTCAAATACGATTGACGTATGATGCCATTTGCAAGAATTAGAAATCCTCCGATAGGGAGATTAAGTTTGCGCCTCCTTATATAAGCAAATAAAGCAAATAATTCAAAAATATATTTAAATACATTTTTTCGTTTCATTATTGTTTTTTACAACAAACAACTTATTTGCAATTATTTTGGTTTTAGATATTTTTTTATTTTTATTTCGAATGTTTATTTTTATTTTTTGAACTTGCAATTGTAATAGTCATACTTTCTTATTAATTAAAGCCACCTCGTTTTAAAACTTGAGAGTCCCACAACTAGCTTGATAGCTGTGTTCTAATAAATTTTTTTCTTAGCATTTTATATAGCATTCGAGTGTGCTAGGAACGATTTCGAAAAAAAGTTGCTCCACCCTAATATGCCTCGTCATATTTATGCTCACACTACGGCGCGTGTGTGTGTTTGATATATGTTTTTCTATGACTATATGTCAAATTTGTTTGTCTTTGGGGATTTTTGAGGATGTTTGGATTTATAATGATGACTGCATTTGTTTAGCTGATACGCAAAGCAGGCTGCATAGTGAATGTGTAGTAATTTTATCGGAATTTAAGACTCAAATTTACAAAACTGAGAAAGTGGCAAGCTTCTATTTGGTGATGTGGCATTGGTGAGCGCTTCTACTTGCTTCGATTGATTTCTTTTTATTACGCACTCATTTTTTTTGAATAATTTTAGGGTATTAGATATTTATTATGTTGATGCAGATATTAGCGTAAATGTGCTATGTTGGGTGTTTGAATTTCTTCTTCCAGTTTTGATAACTTTATGTCGCCTTTGAATGGCTGATGGTGTTTGTGAGGAACATTTTCATGACAGAAACACAATCGGATGCTTGCCATTGCCTGCTGAAGGGCGAATGCTTTTATCAATAATTTTTTATTTTGTTATGATTTTGGTGCTTCATGCCTACAGTGTTTTTATCGAATGGTAGTAACGCACAACCGCCGTAGCCGAATGGGTTGGTGCGTGATTACCATTCGGAATTCACAGAGAGATCATAAGTTCGAATCTCGGTGAAACCAAAATTAATAAAAACATTTTTCTAATAGCGGTCGCCCCTCGGCAGGCAATGGCAAACCTCCGAGTGTATTTCTGCCATGAAAAAGCTCCTCATAAAAATATCTGCCGTTTGGAGTCGGCTTGAAACTGTAGGTCCCTCCATTTGTGGAACAACATCAAGACGCACACCACAAATAGGAGGAGGAGCTCGGCCAAACACCCAACAAGGGTGTACGCGCCAATTATATATAGCTATATATATAGTAAAGCACAAATCTATTCGCGTACGCCGGTCGCTCGAATGCTAGACGGTTTTTATAAAAAGAGCTGATTTTTCATGGGAGAGAGGCACTCGTTTTTCCATCATTTGAAGTTTTATTTTAATAGCAGTCTCTGAGCTAGGTACAAAGAGAATCGTAGTCACGCATAAACCACTTAACTTCCCGTGATGAGTCCTGTACCCTGAGGGTTGACTTCAACATATTAAAATCGCTTGATTATTCACTTTTCATCACCAGTAACTGGAAAACTCTAAAATTCTTTTTAATTGTGAATTAATGGTGTCAACAGCTGGCATCGAACCGAAAACAAATCGAATAAAAAAAAAATAATAATAATTGGCGCGTACACTACTGTTAGGTGTTTGGCCGAGCTCCTCCTCCTATTTGTGGTGTGCGTCTTGATGTTGTTCCACAAATGGAGGGACATACAGTTTCAAGCCGACTCCGAACGGCAGATATTTTTATGAGGAGCTTTTTCATGGCAGAAATACAATCGGGGTTTGCCATTGCCTGCCGAGGGGCGGCCGCTATTAGAAAAATGTTTTTTATTAATTTTGCTTTCACCGAGATTCGAACCAACGACCTCTCGGTGAATTCCGAATGGTAATCACGCACCAACCCATTCGGCTACGGCGGCCGCCGAATCATAATCGAAAACAAATCGAATAGTAGTCATAAAAAAAACTTACACAGTTTTTTCACACGAGCTAAATCTGGTGATGAATCCTGTACCTGTGGGGTAACTGAAGGTTGATTTGAACTTATGAAAATTGGTCGTTTGGTCTCTGTTGCCCACTTTTCAAAAATTGGCAATTCTTCTCTACTTTAACGGTGCGATGGTGGGACCGTCTCTTTTATTGGTGGTTTAATAAGAGATAATTGCGATTTCATGTCAAGTGATCCCAGTATGTTGGACATTGTCGTAAATTTTTCTGAGAATCGGTTTATTTGTAAGCTTGAGTCTAATAAAAAATAAGCTGAAAAAAGCTTTTACAAAATTTTACAAATTTTTTGTAATTTTAAGGATAAGATACACTTTAAATATTTAAAATAAAAATTTTTTTGGAATTTTTTTTAGGGTTTGGGATCCTTTTTTAATTTTTGGGATTTTTTTTTAATTTTGGCAATTGTTTTTTTAATTTTGGGAAATTTGTTTTTGAATTTTGGGAAACTTTTTTTCCATTATTTTTGAGAAATACTCCACTCAGATTTTTAATTTTTTTGCTTTATTTTCGTAATCTTCGTTTCTGTTTAACATTTTTATGACTTTATTTCTTAGTTTTAAGGAAAAAATACTTTTTAAAATTGTATTTAAGATTTGGGATTTTTTTTAATTTTTGGCAGAAGCTTTTTCTGTTATTTTTGAGAAGTACTCTATTCAGATATTTTTTTAGTTTTTCCTTTATCTTCGTTTCTGTTTACCATTTTTATAAGCTTGTTTTTTTAGTTTTTAGAATAAAATACACCTTAAACTGTCATTTAATTTTTGGGTTTTTTTCTTCTAATTCTTGGGATTTTATAATTTTTCGGAAATGTTGTTTTCGTTATTTTTGAGAAATACTCCACTCAGATTTTTTTATTTTTTTGTTTAAGAGTTGAGACAGCACTCAATAATCCTTGAAAGCGTTAAAATGGGATTCCCATAAGTTTTCGAGTAGAAAAATGTGCCACATTATCTACATTACTTACTTACCTGGACTTAGGGCTGGCCAAGAACTTCAGTCACTTCAGCAGCATTATTGAAAAAATCTTTTGAAATGTTTTATATGCAACTACAGCAACAATAACAACCGTGGCTGTGAAGAAAGCTTTGCTTTAGCAGAAAGTGAAAGTGTGATGCCCATTTCTGGTGGTATCATCATTATTTTCTGAGGCATGTAATGCTTTACAGAAAATATCGAATTTTTGATTGATAAAACAGACGATAAAACTTGTGCGATATTTAGTTTCTGATGGTGATGTGATGGTGATAATAGTTTCTGGTGTGGGTTCCTGATGGCTACACTTCCTTTAAAGTAATCGATTTTTTGTGCACAAAAGCGGATTTCGAGATATGAATTGGGCTCCCCGCAGCTGCGATTTGATGCTTTTAGATTTTTCTAAGCTATAGTAAAAGTTGAATTTTATATGGATAATCTAGAAATTACTCAGACCTTTAAGTCAAATATCGGTCAAAGCCATTTGGAAGCTGGAGTTAGAAATTAAATCACGATCTGTTTTTTTAAATAAAAGTGGTTAACTAGTTTTAGAAGAAAAACCGTCTCCCTTCTACGATTTTTGGGAACAGTTTAATGGTGTACTTTTGCCCGTTATCGCACACTGTCTGATAAGACCCCCACTAAAATTTTACATTTTAAACCTCCATTGAGCACACGAACGTAATATTTCTCAGATTTTCAAAAATAAGGGTCAATATGACCCACACGGGTAGGAAATATTGGGTTGAAATGTGCCTCAAAAATTTGAATGAAAATTTGCTAGACTCCTAAGTGCAATATTAGTCGTAAATTTTGTTCGACACGAATTTTTTTCAAATAATTTCGTCAACCTGGGATCAAATTGGGAAAACTTCAATGCACTGTAAAATAAAAAATAAAAAAGTGTAATGAGGAGGTTTAGAGGGAAAACGGCAAATGGTCCAATATCCTACAGTTTTTCCTCTTTCATATTCGCTATAACGCACAGTGTTTGTCGCACAGTGTAATTATTCTCGCAATTTCTCGCAGGCACATCTTGCAGACAACAAAGACATAAATTCTTGCAACATGCAAATTTATTAGAGGCGTCAAATTTTAAGTAAATGTTGGCAAATTGCTGCTGCTTGTTGGACAATGCCAGCAGCTGACCATTCAATTGTCGGGCGGCTCGTCAGCTGGTCAGCCAACTAGTCAAGCAGTCACGCAGTCAGGCAGTCAAGCTGGCAGGCAGGCACTCAACTGAGTGACCAACTTTGCGCTGGCTATCTTTGCTCTGATTGGCCGGTGTTAGAGCATTGTGGCATACTGAGGTTTTGCTGCCAAGTGGTTGCATGCTCTATTTAAAGTCGTTGTAAGTGGCGTACATGAGTGTGTGAGTGTGGGAGTTTGAGCATATGAGTGTGTGCTTGCAAAGATGTGTGTTGCCAAGAGTTCCAAGTTCATAAGCAAACAAAATCTGATGCGAGCAAAACACTATTTTCATGCTTGCGGTTAAAAGCAAAAGAGTTTCATCCAAATAAAATTGCATTGGAGATGTGTTTGTGTGTGTGTGTGCGTGCCAATACATATGTATTAAATACATACAATGTACATATGTAGTTGAAGGAGTCGGGCGAGGCGGAAATCACAGAGCGAGTAGTGGTGAGTTTAGGCAGCTGCTTCCTTTTTTCCATTCCACTTAAGCGATTTGCTTTACTTTTATTGCCATTTTTTCTTCTTATTCTACTCGTTGTCACTGTCTTCATTACTCAATTACTTGGCTATTTCGCATACTTGGGACAAACGACCTCAACAACGACCAGTAACACACCGCTCCGTTAACAGCCATCGAATTCCTCAATACCTTTGCCTTCACGTACATACACCCACTACTATACAGTTATGCAAAAATGGGTTTTAGTTGTCACTTTTTCATCCCCTGTCAGCTGATAGTTACCAAATTGCAAGCGGAGCTTGTCATAAATGCAATAAATTTGCTTTTTTGGCTTTTCATCATTTTTATAAATTTTTACGGTGTTGCTTTTCTTGCTGCCTCCTTTGCTAGTCTTCTAGCTGTGCTCCTTCGACTTCATTAACTTTGAAAATGTGATCGATGAAAATGTGCGTGGAATGTTGTGGTAAGCAAGTTTATACCTAAAATCTTAACTATATAAGTTTGTATGCTAGTTCGTACGTCTACTTATTACTAATACTTTCTTATTAAAATATTTTGACTTTGCTTGAGTTCGGTTGAGTTGTGTTGAGTTTGTGCTTGTAAGCAGCTGCTGTGGCCTTTGACTGCAATCGTTCAATTTTAGTTGCTTAGCTCCCATATATTGTAATTTGTTTTTGTTATCTTTGACTTTTTGTTGTTGCTGGTAAAAATTTCAAAGAGCTACTAAAACTTTTTCCGAAATTGTTACAATGCACTTTTGTTAGTTTCGAGAGGAAATATTGTGTAAAAGTTTAGAATTTTTGCGCAAATGGGAAATCAAAGTTGTTGCCAATAATGTTGAGTTCAAGTAGGCAAAATACATAGAACGTACATATGCAAGCAGGAAGGATTTCCATTCATATATGAAGTAGGAATTAGTTGTATATTAAAATATTGACGTAAGCGCATTAGGGTGCATCAGTTTGCGAGCAAAAAAAAAACTCGGATTTTTTTCTCCATCACAGTTATAAAATTTATTATATTCTATGTCAGGTAGGTGGGTCAAATGGTTGAAGTGCCACACTGACTCTTTTGATACCAGTATGAGACCTCCAACAGGCATATATCTAAAGTCGAGCTATTGATGTAATGAAGAAGATTGATGAGTTTAGGTTGGCGCACTACCCTAAGCTGACGCAGAAAGGAGCCCCCAGTGACCTTAATTGTTTAGCTGCCAAGCCCGGAGATCTACAGACAACACTTTCTTAACAGTCTTCTTCTCTGAAAGGTCTCCACAGCTTCTGCAAAAGGGGGTTAAATGGTAAACCTAGCCTTTCCGCGTGTGAGCCGATCGTTATATATATATATATATAACCTTCTGAGTCCTCCTTCTATTGTACTTGGGCCAAAGGGTTTTCGAAATGAAGAATGGCGCTCTCCTGAGAAATACGTTGTGAAATTCCCCTTTAAGAAAAGTGAGGACGATGCCGAGGACCGGGTAGGACGTCCCCGAAACCAATTTAGTTCGCTTCCTGGCAAGCACATCAGCAATTTTATTTTCCTCTATGTTCCTATGTGCTGGAACCCAAATCAGAGATGTATTACCTGCACACCCAAGAGATTTGATCTCCTCCTTACAGGAGTAGACTAGTTTGTATCTGCATCAAGGCGTCGTCAGAGCCATGATCGCGGCTTGGCTACCGGCAAAAACGTTAATATCTCCCACATTCCATAAGCATTTTGCATGCTTGCAGGATCCCAAAGACTTCTGTCTGAAAAACACTAGCAGAATTCGGCAATTTTAAGGAAATAGATAAAGTGGCTGATTTAGAAAATACCCCTACTCCAACTCCCAATTCCATCTTGGAGTCGTCAGTGAAGGTAGAGGTACCAGCTTTGGTACAGATTTTCCCCTCATTCCAATTCTGCCTGTTAGAAAAGATTGTCCTGGCACGACTATCAAACTCCACTTTGCGAATAGAGAGAACTGTCCGAAGTTCAGAGAAATACGGTGTTAACTGCCCAAAAATGCTGCCATGTCCTTTGAGAGATTGCCTCCAGAGGTCAACCTTCTTTAACCTGATTGCACTTTGAGCAGCAATGAAAATAATGTACAGTTGTACATGTACCGGTGTATCACTCCAAGATACTTTGCTTTCAATGAAGGCGGAAGAGCGTGGTTATTTAATTTGGGAAGTCTTAAGTATGGAGGTTTATATTTTCTGATAAATAGCACCAGCTCCATTTTTTCAGAGTTGACTCTGCGGCCGTAACTCACAGCCCAGCCCAAAATCTTAGCCCTGACTAAGGGACACGGTCCCGATACTATTTTAAGAATTCTGTCAAAATATTTTGGAAAAATATTAAGATTTATGTGAGTTGGACCGATTTGAAAGTACCTCCAAAAATTTAATGTTTAAAAATAAAATTATTTTTTCAAAATATGTTTTCCTAAAAAAATCCCCTAGCAGGATATTATTTTTATTTTATCCACAAAATAAAAATATTTATATTTGAGGGGAAAGTCGAACAGAGCATCGAAAACCTCATTATGTCGCTAGAAAGATGTTTAAACATTTTCATACAGGCCTTTTTAGCTTTAACTCTTTTATCATCTGATGTGATTTTTTTTAATAAGAAGTCTATTCAAATAATCAAAGATATTAAACTCTTTTTTTTTTAATTTTTTGATGCATTTTCAAATCCATCCAGCTCAAGTAAATCGTAATATTTTTAAAAAATATTGTCGCAAAAGTAGTAAAATATAATAAATTTTATGATTGTGATGGGAAACTGTAACCATTTTTCTATGCATGGCGAGTGATGCACCCTAATGCTCATATGTACCTATTTAAATAAAATATATAAATCACGTTGTGAAGCATGAAAAAATAACGAGTGAAGGAGGTAGATCAGCAAAAATGTTCATTAGAAAATGAATCTAAACTTGCACTGGTATAATAAAAATATAACAAAGTGAGCGCTCACTAGGCTTAGCATCTTAATTAGTATTGCACAAAATCCCCAATATTGGTTCTAAACAATACTTTTAGCCAATAAATTAAAAAATAACAAAAAATTATGCCTTTTGTAAATGCGGCTTTTTATATTTTGATCGAAAAATATTTCTTAACTCATCAATACCTATTTGGTGCCTTCCAAGGTTGCCCACTCTCCAGATACACATGTAATATGCGTGCGCCAACGCTTTCCCAACCCCTGAAGCGTGCGGTCTTTATCTCCTCAATCGAGGCAAGTCTCTGCCCTTCCATGGATACTTTTAGGTTTGGAAATAGACAAAAGTCGAAAAGCGCCAAGCTTGGGTCTCTTTTGTGGTAGCTGTTTGAAGGATAAAGATGAGTATCTACTTCTCAGCTCTGGCGGGTAACGCAGCATCTACTTCTGGGTGGATGATAAAGTGGAATCAGCTCAGCTTCTCTCTCTCGGCTCTGGAGAATGATCAAGTAGAATCATCTCAGTATCTTTTTTTAAGTTCGGTAGTGTGGGTCTTAATAGGAAACTCTCCGATAGTAATCAATTCAATCAAAATAGTTTCTGGTCGGTTTTTCAGTAGTAGTCTGGAGGATACCGAAGTGGAATCACATCAGCTTCAACTTCTCAGCTTAGGAAGATAATAAAGTGGAATCATTTCAGTATTTAGTTCTTAGTTCCGAGGTGTTGGTCTTAATCGAATACTTTCCGATTTGACCAAAATAAACTAGTGGTTTATTTTAAAGTAACTTCCTGGAGGATACCGAGTTGGAATCATATCAGTATCTATCATACTTCTCAACTCAGGCGTATAATGAGATCGAATCATCCCAGTATTTCTTTGCCAGTTCGGTGGTGTGGGTCTTAATCGGACACTCTGCGATAGTAATTAATTCGATCAAAATAGTTTCTGGTCGCTTTTTCAGTAGTAGTGTGGATGATACCGAAGTGCAATCATCTCAGTATCTTTTTCTTACTTCGGTGGTGTGGGTCTTAATCGGGAACTCTCCGATAGTAATCAATACGGTTAAAATAATTTCGGTTCTCTTTACGGTGGTCACTTGGATGATGCTCGGGTAGAATCATACCAGCTTCTACTTCTCAGTTCAGGAGGATGATAAAGTGGAATCATCTCTCAGCATCTATCCATTTCTCATCTCATGGCGTGGGTATTAATTGAACAATGTCCGATAGCAATCAAGTCGATACAAGTAAATTGGGGTCTCTTTTTCGATAGACGCCTGGAGAATAGCGAACTAGAATCATCTCAGCATTTACTTCTCAGCTCAGGAGAATGATGAAGTAGAATCATCGCTCATCATCTATTTCTCATCTCACTGGTGTGGGTCTTAATCGAACACTATCTGATAATCAATTCAATTCAAATAAATTCGGTCTCATTTTCGGTAGCTCTGGAGGATGACGAGGTAGAATCATTAAGCTAAGGTATGCATTTGGCGCCTCCGGAATTTCTTAGCAGTCATCACTCGATTTCCTCGCTTAAATCTTTTCTTATCATTTCCTCTCATTTTTTGATCCGGGGCACAAAAATAGATAGAATACAAGTAAGATTTTTAAATGAGCCTCCTCCTTTTTCAAACGCAATCATATAACTCAACCGAAGCTAGTCCAACCTATTCCAATAATGCAACTAATATGTAAGGTGCTGTCCTCTCTACGTCCTCACTGCCTACTCTTCTCTCTTTATCGTAGTGAACGAATCTAATTTAATTTTCGATGTCTAAAGCATCATAGAAAAGGATGCCATTGTCCATTACGCAGCTCATTTTACCTGGTTTGAAGTGCGGTTGGTTAAACCCTGTGGAGAGTTATGCTCAAAAGCTTCCATACTTTTACACAGAAGGCACGGAAGCGCCCCCTGTCTATTTTTATCTCCTTAGTTTCTGCGGTTATCATTGCCAGTCGTTAGAAGTGGGTGTCTATTCATAACTGCTGCAAGTCGCGCAACGTCAGACCAAAACTTTATTCCCTTTGTAGTATTTCTGTCTCTCATTAAAAATGCTTTTGAAAGTTGCCAAAATGAAATGTGGTCTCGTTTAAAATAACTTTAACTTTAATAAATAAAATATAAATGAATTTATACCAATGTATGAAAGCAAGTATTTAAATAATTTTTCTATTGCGCTTCCTCTTAAAATAGCAACCCAATTTCTGAATGAAAATGATACCATTAAATAATAGAACTAACAAACGAGTTGTGCAAGACATTTGGTGAATCTCAGGTATGCAAAATCCAAATCTAAAATAAAATTGAAATTTTAGTTACACTTACAACAACAATTCAATGACAATGGTAACATGACACGTCAAGAACGACACTGCGTCAATTGTCAGCGGGAAAATGATAGAAGCAAATAATTTCTTAGTATTTCATTTGAACACCAAAAATGTTATAGCTATGCTCGAAAATTTGTTGCTACAATAGGAATACATATGTACATACATGCATTCATGATAGCTGTAAATGCAAGATGTGCTTGTGAAGTGCATGAAATTGCAAATGTATACGTTTGGGTAACTCTGACACATTAATTGCGCGAATGACAGGAGAACATGAACACAAGCACTGCAAGTATTCCGCCAGCGGCATAGTGGGCTGTCTTCAAGTAGCGAGAGGTTTAAAATGGTATTCAATGTTTTCTTACTTCGTTTTAGAAGCGAACGAACTGCTTGTGAAGCAGAGGATTTTAGTGCAACCTCTTCACGCCTCTCTAGAAAGCGAATGCATCCATCCGCACATGCTCGAGATTTCTGTGGTTATTCGGACTGCTTGCATCTTTGCTCTATGCTCTATGTTTGAAAGAGGTGGATTACCACAGAGTTAGCTATAATTGAGTGTAAACTCATCTGTCTGCTTAGTCACCACTTATCTGACACATTTTTTGATTCTACTACCAGAGTGGTGAGCTTTTCACAAGAGGTGTCTCACTGTCAGGCTCCCGCTCTCGTAGTTTCGCTAATTGTCAAGTTTGATGTATCAAACAGACTTTTTTTACGTACTGAAACAGATTTCAGATGTGTTTTTTTTGTTTTGAGGGCGAGGTAGTGTTCAAAATGTCTTCGAACTAACAGCAACCGTCACCTACTGCGGGGAGACACCCTTCCCGGGATTACGGATGCAGAAAGCATTACTTGGGAAGGGGCCACAATGGCATCCATAAAGAACCAATTCTATTCACCCACTTTTGGTTCCACCGTAGTTGTAGTCAGTTTTCATGCCTCAGGCTCATCTTCTTGTGTTTCTATATGTAAGGCTTCGCTTTGTTGCCCTGTATCGAGGTCTACCTTTTTTCCCGTAGTACGTCCTTGATGATTATTTTTACTGCATTCCAGCTTTCCTCACGTTCGAGCATTTTCTGATCCTGTTGCTCGGTGAGATGTCGCCAGTCTGCTTCCTCACAACATCTCTTTCCGCGAGCCATTTTTCACAACTAAAATACATGTGTTTGATCTCCTCTATCGACTGAAATCTCCTTCCTTGAAATGGAAAATTCAACTTGGGAAACAAAACGAAGTCGCACGGGACCATATCAGGTGAATACGGGGCTTGCACGATGGTGTTTACTTGGTGTTGGGTCAAATAATCCAGCACAATTTGGGCTCAGTGCAATGCGCGTTATAATGCAAAATCCAAGAATTGTTTGCCACATTTCCGGCCGGCCAGGCAGACACTATAGATCCGATGGCGCTAAAAATTGACAAATGTGTGCCATACAGTCCTATCAACATAAGAGAAAAATTGAACGTGCGCGGTTCGTTTGAATTAAACATTTCTGGTACTTTCTGATCATGGGGTATATGCATTTGGGATCGCTTACTTTCCCAAGAGGTATAGGTATATCCAGAAGTATCCGAGGTCCAAGAGGAAAGGAGTTAAGAAATAATTCACTTCCTCGAACTTCCTTTGGACCCATTTGCCTATTGAGGGAATGAGGTTCGTCGTCCATCTGCCACTCGGCTCACAAGACTTGAGATTGGCGTTTGAAGCGTTTGTTGCATCGCATTCGTCGAATTCGCCCCGAATACCGCGAAGGAGGTAACTGGCGCTTTTTGAATGATAATGCACCATCTCATTGATCCACTCTTGTGACTGATTTTTTGACTAAAAATCGCATTTTAACCATCAATCACTCACCGTATTCACCTGATATGGCTCCCTGTGTCTTCTACCTACTCGGAAATTTGCATTTGGCAATGAAAGGAAAACGTTTTGCGTCCTTGCGTCCGTGAGGCCCATCTAAAACGCTTGTACCGACATGCTGAAGGACAATTCGTTCAATGACCTGAAACATTCTTTCGAAAAGCTTTTACATCGCGCATCATCATTACGATTTTGAATTGAGAAAAGTTTCCAGTGTTCGAGTCGGCACAGATGTTAGCGCGCAGGTCTCGCAACCATCATAGCAGCAGGGATTTTACATTGAAACTGAAGATCCGAAGCTTGGTCTTGACTGATAAGGATTTTGAAGACCATCTGTTTTTTATTGTGCAAAAGCACTGCGAGCTTTATTTAATAGATCTGCAATGACTTCGGACGTTCCTCCTGTTGGTGTTATTTTGCACCCGAGATAACAAAAATTCTTTTTTTTTGGTGGATGTCCCTCTACGGTGAATTATGGGACTTCATTATCTAAGCTGTTCGAGATGAATTCGATTTTGTTAAAATTTATTTTAAAGCCAACTTCGCTTGTATGTGCACTAAGCACATCTAAATTATTTTGTGGGTCCGACCTTTTGACAGCAAGTGAGGCGATGGCAACACTGTACTCAATTCTTCTGGATGTTTGTGGAAATTCCAGGGTAAACACATTAGCGATTGGTTCCGCTCGTCGCCGAGAGCTATGAGGAACAGCAACGCTCTCTAAATTCAAATACCGAACGCACGAACTTTTTTTTTATATGGAAGATATGGCTTAATTTCTTTCTCAGCGAAAAAAAATTGTCAAAAATCAAGGCGCCTCTTTGCCATTTGAAATTTTTACTTTGTTATACTAAAATTGAATAGGCTATGCAACTGCATACCCAGAATTTCATTTTATTAATTCTGCAAAAAAAAATTTAAAATCTTGATGCGAGTTTGCCGAGTTTTAATATATTTGATATAATATTTGAAATTTTATGTTACTTGGTTTTTGTTGTGGTGTGAACTATAGTTTTATAATCCAAAAAAAAAATTAAAAAAACTATTGTATATAAATTATATAAAAAAAAAACGATAACATTAAAAAACAGCAACAAAGTTTCAAACTTTGCCATTATGGGACGCCTATCTGCCCGTTGTGAATAGTTCCTAGATTACACCTTTTTTTATGTCATATTTGTCAAGTATATATAATAAAACAACTTTATATAATAAACCAACAATAAAATTTTATGAAACTTATAATGAAAATGGCTGATCTTTAAAAGCAACAACAAGCTGTATTCCTGATTTTTTGGTGGAAATAATCTTCCGAATGAGTCGACAATTCAATGGTTCGAGAAAAATTTCAACTGATACAAGAAACTGGTTCTGTCCAGGCTAGAAAAAGGACTGGCAGACCAGAAATTAAACGTTTTGTTGAAAAATATTGCGCAAAGTGTTGCTGAATAAACCTCAAAATCGATATCTCGACGCCTTTCACAATTAGGCGTTCATGAATCCGCGGCTTGGCTGATTTTAGACATTCTAATGTTGGACATTAAAATGATGCTATTTTCCATCCATAAGGGTTAAGAGACTTTTTTGAAAAATAGTGAAACCCACAAGAATCTAAATTTGTATATGTTTTATTTTGAAACAACATCTCGGCTCGTCTTTTGAAATAATCTGTATTTTAATAAAATAAAAAATATAAAAAAAAAATTAAAATATTTAAAATTTGTCAAATTTGCCGTCGTTTCCACTTTTTTTTTGCCGCTGACAGCATGACTCGAAAATATTTATTACGTTTTCAAAATGCATATGTATTGCAATATCTGTTATATCTCCATTTTGAAATTTACCCCATATTTGTGCCACTGTTCGTTGTGTATGTAAGGGCGTGTGCACAAATGCAAGTGCATTTGCCCTCAAACATGTCGAGGCTGCCACAACAGAGAATGATAAGTTTACACAACTAAAGCAGATATGACGTTTGTGCCACTAAATATCTACATATGCATAAATGTATGTAAGTATGCATGTATGTATGTATGTACATATGTAACTGAATGCTAGCATGATTAAGTAGCGTGCGGTCGTATGTGCTAGTGCTTGCGCTTATGTGTGTGCGTGTTTGTGAGTGCGAGTGCTTACACTTCATGGCCGCAATATGAGCTGCGAATAGTTAGTTAAGTTCCCTGAATGAATTGCCAACCCAGAACAAATTAACGCCAACACGCAGTCAGCCAGCCAACCAAGCGCCTGAAACACAACTCAATATGGCAGCACCTTTACCCCAGCACCTCTCCGCCCCACAAAACGTATTTCTTATCCCTCCGCTTCATTCTACACTATTCACTTCACTCTTCATATTACCGCAGGTGTAGTTGCTGAGCCACTTTCTCATCTCCTGTGAATACGAGTACATTTGCTTTTGAGCAACTGTTAAACATTTCGAAAATACTGAAAAAGGATATTAAATGTGGCAGCTATTACGGTGTGGTGCGGAGATTGTACTTGTGCGAATGCAGTAAATACTTGAGTGCAAGTCGAAAGTGGAAGTTGGTAGCTGGTAGTTGGTGGCTGGTAGCTGGTAGCTGGTATTAGTAAATATTGCAAAATGTAGAATGCAACTTTTAGCTACGTAATGACACTGCCAACTTCGCAAATGGGTAGCAGGGGCGAAGAGCGCTAGTTTGGAAGACAAAAACTCTAGATGGAAATAGCAATGGAAATGAATAAGAAATAAGCGCAACGGTATAACTCTTCCTTTGCTTTTATTTTCTTTTATTTTGCTTTTTACAAGCGGCAGGAGGTTAGCACTTTTCTCATTTAACTCTTCGAGTAGCGTGTTGACTAAATGAAGATTGTGTGGCGCATGCAACATGCAACACTAAACACCGTCGGGGTGTACCCACTCCTGCTTATCAACTTGTTTTGCTAACTAAACTTGCTGCGTATGCTTTCAGATTATTACTTAGTTGGGGACCTTAGCATATACTTGGATAGACACACTCGTACCGACAGACAGGCGCTGAGGCAAACTTGCATACAAAGACACATACCTACAAATATGTTACCTAGTTAGACAGACTGCATAAATAGTTGAGAGCTTTGCAAAGTGTTAAGGCGTTGAGCGGAGAGCGAAAGTTGAATTGTCATGCCACTAGCAACGCGAGGTGGTGGCAGACCAGGCGAGGCGCTTCGATAGACAACAACCACAAATGCAAAGAGACACGCTGTCGAGGAGTTAGCGTACCACTAACAAATGCTAGTAAGCGTAAAGCCAGAGCTGAGAAGTTGCACGCAACCAAGAAGCAAGTTAACAGTAGAGAGTTGTTGGTGGCATTGCGTGTGTGTCGCCTTGTGGGAGATTCATATGTGCAATGAGACAAATTGTTTGTGTGGGATGCTGATTGAAATCATGAAATGGAAATTCATTTGCAAATAAGTAATAAGTCTATAATTTGAAAATGATGAATTTTTGTTAGGTTAGGTTAGGTTGAAACGGTTGTCCTGTGGGACACACTCAGGCTCATAGCCCATTGTGATGCCGCTTGGGGAGCTGGTTCTTATCTCTCCTAAAACCTGTGTGCTTTTCAAAAATTTTAGAATATCCCTGATTTCTGCAGAACTGAGATCGTCCAACTAATTAAAAATTTGTTTACCCAGAAGAGTAAATTTGCGTTAGGAAAGAGCGGGACAGTGGCGCAATAGATGCGAGATTGTCTCTTCCTCGTCCTCATCTACAAAACTTTTACAGAAGTCGTGTGTTTGCACACCTATCTTTTGGGCGTGTCTACCGATAAGGGAGTGCTTGTAAGGTATCAATTTAGTGCCTACGGCTCTACAGTTACCCTGAATGTCGCGATGGCCAAGAACCCATGTTACCTTTAGGTGAAATGACTCAGCCACCTCGTTAAGATGTGCGGCATTTGATGGCTACCTTGGAGGTTGTCGACTGTTCTGTGAGGAATTTTATCGCCGCTTGGCTATTAGTGAAAATGTAGATACCATTTCCGGATATCGCATCACTCTGTATCAGTGTCGCGGCTTTTATTTTTGCCATCAGTTCAGCCTGAAAGACAAGAAGGAGATCCCCAGATGTTCGGAGTATACACCTCCGCCCACCCTGCTCTCGAGCTTTGAGCCATCTGTGTATACATGGATGGACTCGCCCTGTCTTACACCGTCACGTTACCACTCTTCATCTGAGGGTAGTAGGGCCGTAAACGCTGTAATGACAAGTATTGGCGGGAGTGCATAGTCCACCAAACCGGGAAGCCCTAAAGTGCCCGCCAGAATGTGGAATGAATTTTTGTTGGAAAGATATATTTTATTTCAATTATAAGTCATCATCATCATCGCTTGGCGATACAGCTCTGTGTGAACTTTGCCCTGCTGAACAAAATGTCTCAATTTGAACCGATCTTTAATTAATTACTTCCTGGTTTTTATTTTGAGTTTCCTCATATCATCCCCCTGTTAATCAACCCATTTTAATCTTGGTCTACCTTTTGCTTTCGTCGTAATTGTTTTAGCTTTATTTATGTTTCGGTTGGGTTTACTTTATTGACATAGCCTAGCCATTAAATTCTTAGGACTTTGATGAAGCGCACGCCATTCCTTCCTTTTATTAGTTGTTCCAATTCATGTTTTCATCTTATGCGCCATTCACTGTTGTTGTCTTTGACTGCTCCAAAGATTTTTCTAAACATTTTGCTTTCAAATATTTGAAGTTCAGCTTTGCCCTTTTCGCTTAATGTCCACGACTCTGATCCGTCGCACAAAACTGGTCGGATTACAGATTTATACATCGTAATTTTGCATGGTCTATTAAGCACCTGTCAGTTGGAGTTTTGAAAGTGAGAAGTATGCTCTGTTTGCCCCTTGTATTCTTTGGCGATTATTATGCCCATTGAGTTGCCATAACTTAGTTTAAATCCCAAAAATGTTAACGTTTTTACCGCCTCAAATTTATATGTTCTCATGTGGTGCATCATTAGACGCTTCTTATGAATTTGAGTACTTTCTCAGACTCAGATGCTTCGTTCCACCTCACCACTGGATTTAGAGTCACAACGCCTAGTGAGCACTACTACTTAACAGTAGTACTGGGAGGGGATTGGTACACTGATGGTAGGAGGTTAAGTTCAGGTTAAAGTCCAATACTTACGGTAAAGGCTTTCGATGTTTCCTTCTCGGACAAAAAAAGAGAAAAGGGCTCAATACGGGAATATTTACTAGGCACTGGCTATGTGGCTATTCAGTTTGCAGTCACACATAACGATTTATGTAGCAGTTGTAGAGAACAAGAGGTAGAGACTATCCAGAAATTTCTCTGCAAATGCTGCACACTTCGAAGACGGCGCCTTGAACTTCGTGGGAAACATGTTTTTAGTAATTTGAATAGTTTAGGCACAACCCTGGTGCAGGCGCTGATTGGACTAGCAAAAATGTTGAGTTGGTTTTAATTTAAGTTGGTTTAAGGACTAGGACTAGAGAAATCTTTTTAAGACCCGCTATGGACCGCTAAGATTACTTAGTGAGCTCTTTTGAAGAACAGCGAAAAAGAAGAACTTCGAAATACGAGAACCTCTGATCGGAATACTAAAGAAAATGCTCTCAGGAAGCATCGGACAGTCAATAAATAGCTCCCTTGTCAAATCGAAAGTGAAAGACAAATTTCAGATTAGTCTCTTGTTCTGCCCGAACTGCGACAACTGTCGAGGGTTGAGCCATAGCTTCGTCGCATATAAAAATCTATCCTAGCTGCTATGTGATAAACTGTAACCTTACGCTTAATCCCTAATTGTGTCGTACCAGTGTGGTTTCAGTCCTGGTCGCTCAACCGTTGACCAACTATTCACACTGCGGCAGATCCGGGAGAAGATCCATCAGCATCAAGTTAACGCGCACCACCTTTTCGTTGGCTATATGGCAGCCTTTGATAGGCCGATTCGCGACCAACTAAATCGCATAATGCCTGAGTTCGGTATCACAGCAAAGCTAATACGGGTGAGTACAATGTCGTTGAGCAGCACACAAAGCTCCGTCAAGATAGGAAAGAATCTATCCGAACCTTTTTTCTAGCTTTTTTTCCAGCTCCTTGTGTATGCTGATTGCATCGACATGATTGGTCACATCAAGCGGGACGATCGCACGATTGGGTCTCACGAGGGCAAAACCAAGTATATGCTGTAGTCCGGCAGGGAGTTGCGGCATCTTGAATAACAGATCGAAGTTAACAACTATAAACAAACAAACAAATGCAGCCGCCCTTGCTTCGCAAGATTTTCGGCCCTGTTTGCGTAGATGACGGTTCCCGCATTGGAATGCACCACGAGCTATATGAGCTTTACGGAGATATTGACATAGTCAAATGGGTCACCCTGCAGCGACTAAGGTGGCTGGGTCATGTCGTTTGTATAGAAGGAACTATTCCGGCGGAAAAGGTGTTTGAAACGGTAATTGGCGGTGGACAGTGAAAAGGACATCTTCGTGTCCGGTGGGAGAACCAAATTGAAGATGGCTTAAGAAACTGAAAAAAGGTGTGCGGTTAGTAAGTAGCTACGTTATATATATATATAATTGGCGCGTACACCCTTTTTGGGTGTTTGGTCGAGCTCCTCCTCCTATTTGTGGTGTGCGTATTGATGTTGTTTCACAAATGGAGGGTCCTACAGTTTCAAGCCGACTCCGAACGGCAAATCTTTTTTATGAGGAGCTTTTCCATGGCAGAAATACACTCGGAGGTTTGCCGTTGCCTGCCGAGGGGCGACCGCTATTAAAAAAAACTTTTTCTTAATTTTGATCTTTCACCGAGGATCAAACCGACATTCTCTCTCTGAGTTCCGAATGGTAGTCACGCACCAACCCATTCGGCTACTTTAGGTTAGGTTAAATGGCCCCCTTCCGAGGGGCTCACTTGGACAAAAAATTAAAATGTGTCCGTTGTGATATCATACAGGGGGAGGGGTGGGGAACAGGAAAGGGGGTGGAACCAGAGAGAGTCCAGGGCTTGGATTAGAGGATATGAGGATGACGACTACCGAGTGGCAATTTACGTTTATGGTGACCGCTTCAAGCTGCTTATGAATTTAACGAGGCGTGTGATATTTAAGCCCACAATATCCGCTGGTGTAGCGAGAAAGTGAGAGTACAGATGCTTAAACCTTGGCCCGACGAGAGCAGGGCAGCTGAGAAGAAGGTGCTGAGATGATTTCACCTCGTCCTCCAGACAGCTTCTGCAGAAAGGCCTTGACCCAATACCAAGCCTCACTACATGGACACCTAACGGTATGTTGCCGGTGAGGATACCTACCAAATTCGATAGCTGTGGCTTTGTTAGCCTTAGAAGTTCTCTCGAGCGGCCCCGATCTACCCGCGACTTTGCACGTTTGCGCACTAGCCCAGCAATTGCTGAGTTGACGCGAGGCCCATCTTTCCAGTAGGAGACCACAGGTTCTCTCATATTGCGATGAAGTCTGGTCAACTCATTAACCCAGCAGTTTTCCTCTATGCCGCTGTGATGAGCCTAATACCGAAGTAGCCCGATGCAGGCATTCCCCGGAAATCAGGCATTCCCCTGCTAATTTCGAACGCACAAACAGCGAGGCTCTAACGATCTGTAATAGCTAATTACGTGTAGTTTTGGCTTCGTCGATTCTGTTTAGGCTTTTTTGGTGTTAAAGATGCACCTCGCATAGGCAGGCCCGTCGTCGAAAATGTCGATAGAATCCCAGAAATATTCGAAGTTGACCGGAGTGTTAGTAGTCGTGGCAACGCCCAGGAGCTAAAGTTTGACCATAAAACTGATTTAAGCAATTTGCGGAAAAATGTTATGCAAAAATAATGGATTTCTTTTTCCCCAACCTAATATTACACCCAAGTCTTTAATTTCACTTACCCCTGACAAGGGCGTGCTAGATATGCAATGTACATTGACGGCTTATCGAATTTTATATCAAACTTACGCTCTCACATCTCACTTGCATGGCAAAAATTAAATAAAAATTCTTGAGAAATAAATACTCAAAATTGAATCGACCTGCTTGCCAATTTCTCTTAACTTTTGTTGAAGTATACTTTTCCAATTTGGAATTTTGCTCAAAATGAAATTCTGCAACCCACGCTCAAATGTCAAAGGACACAGGCAGTAAGTTAATTTGCTTGAAAAAGGAAAAGCAACTTTTCTGCGTACGTATTTATATAGACAAACTTAATAAATTGGCTTGAGCTGCAAAAGGTAGTCTTTCGGCTATTCGTACTTTATTTCTGCAGATTGCAGATTGTTGCAATTGCGACCCCCAAGGCTCGCCACGGCACGGCACAGTCCAGACTAGCCGAGCAGAACCATGTGCCACTTAATAATTTAGGTAGAAGAGAAACACTAACAGTGGAAACATTCACAGCTGAAGCAGGAAACTTTCAGCATGGCAATGATTTTCTTAAGTAAATGTAAAAGTGTTTGTGGTAGTTTATCAGTGTGTATGGGTGTGTGAGTAAATGCATATGGGAGGGTGCTATGCGTGTGTAACTAAAGTAAAATTTATGCCACAACACACACGCACACTCACACAGACACAAATGCACTCATTCCCTAGCGGCGCTTATATTCAATCTTCGTCTGCATCTACGCCCATAAATTGTGACTTCATTTTAATAACAATCCACACACACACACACAAGCAAATATGCACATACGTTCGTGCATGCGCCAAACATAAGTTGTCTCTAGCTAAGTTTTAAAATTAAGGGGCGGGGGTCGGAAAGTTAACGCGGGCGAACCACGCAAATGTCGCGAATCATGCAAAATGCTCATGTATGTGTGAAGGCATGCGCATATTTGCTTATTTGTTGATATGTGTGATAATTCTTAGCGACAGTCGTTCCATGTCTTCACCGTTCACAACAACTTTCGCTCCTACCAACTGTGACTTTGGCTGTTTCACCTTTGCTGCCACACTAAACTACCAACTACCAACTACCTTACTTTGCTGCTGGTGCTGCGGCCGCTGCTGCAGTTGCTTTCGTGTTTGTATATGTGAGTAAATACTCGTGTGTGAACGCGATGTTTGGCGCTTATTTCACCTCATTTTCGTGGCTGCCACTTTTGCTCTGCCACATAAATATGAACTTCTGCTGTTGCCCTCACCGTCCGCCCGCCCGCCTGCACTCTGTCGTCCCCTCTTTGTTTTCCGCACTTCGTCTTCTTTTTCGTTTTGCACTTTCCTGGTTGGTTTCCTTTGCCGGTTTGTTGGTGACGTGGGCTCGTAGTCTCTTACCGTTGCACATTCGCTACGGCGTTACTGTGCTGGGATTCAGTTCGCTGGCGCTGACTTCCAATGCATATGTTCACGTTTCGTTTCACATTTCCTCGCAATCATATTGCTTTGCATGTATGCATGTGCAGCATGTGTGTAGGAGTGTGTGTGTTTGAGCTTGTGGCATAATAATTTACTCGTAATTGCTGTTGTACTCCAGTCTATTAAAATACGTCCCTCGCGTGCCTAAAGCCAACCACCGTTACGACCGTCGTCTTCTACTAACCAATGTGCACACATATGTACATATGTATGTATGTGTATAAGCACATACATTATTACACTCCCACCTTGGTACACTCCCTCTTACATTAATACGTTTTTGTTTTACTTTTTTTGTCTACCTTTCTGTCTGTCTCTGCCTTACACTCTGCCTACACACCCTCACCTTTATGCTCACTCTCCTCTCGTTTGCCTTCCCACTTTCACATGCAACATATGCATGCAACTTTCTATGTACATTTATATATGTATTTATGCATGCATTTACTGGTATGTAGCTATAAACGTACTTATTTGATCCGACTGAACCCGTCTCAGCTCCAGTGAAGTCGTTTAAAGTCGTCTCAACTTCACTTTGTAGGTGTAAATTTTGTTTTGCGAGATTAGAAGGGATTATATTTGCATGCTAAAAAGTCGCCCTCTGGCATGTTTCAAGTTTCTTTTTCGTTTTTTCGGCATTTGTCTTATTCTCTTTAGCTCCAAAGCTTATACACGCCAAGGCAGGCGTAAACATGCAGGTAATATGAATAAATAATGGAAGAATTACTGAGTGTTTTTGGTTTTGTTTTTTTGCTGGTAAATAATTGTTGTACGAAGAAGAAGAGGAAGATATACGATTATTGTACTCGTAATTCTATTTAAATAGGAATTTTCTTCAATGCAAAATAATACAATTTCTTTATTGAGTCATTCAAAGGCATTACCATCGAAGCAGGAACTCAATAGCTGAGCTAAATTGGAATAAAACAACGAAAATCGAAATTGATTGGGCAATCTTTATTATTTTTATGTCAAACCATTCACGAAACTTATTTTTTAAAGATAATCCCTTCCAAATGTTGGCCGCAACTGCGCCGTAATTCAGCCATCCGTAAACACCAATTTTGAATGACTCGCTGGAGGACTTCGGTCGGTATCTGGTATCTCGTGAATAACTTTAGTAATGTGGCTTCCAATGCACCAATCGAAGCTGCTTAATCCACAAAGCATTTAGATTTTACAAATCTCCACAAATAAAAGCCAGGTGTGATATCACACGGTCTTGGTGGCTAATCCGAGGGGTTCGAGATGAGAGGTAAGTTGCTCACCGAAACGACGACGCAGTAAATCTATTGTTTCAAGAGCTGTATGGCAAGTAGCGGCGTTTTGTTGGAACAAAGTGTTGCAGAGATCACGGGCTTCGATTTCCGGCATCAAAAAGTTGTTAATCATGGCGCAATAGCTTTCCCCATTCACTGTTACATTGGTGCCAGCCTCGTCTTTGAAGAAATATGCGCTAATGATTCCTCCAGCCCATAGGCTGCACTAAACGGTGGTTTTCAATGGATGTAATGGCTGTTCTTGAATGGCTTTGGGTTGCTCTTCAGCTCAAATACGTAAAAACGGCAATTTTTCTTATTACCGTAGCCTGTGAGCCAAAAAAAGAAAGAAAGAAAACTGAGCAGTAAAGTCCCCTCTCGACGAAAAAAACTAACACTCTACAAGGCTCTCATCATGCCCGTCCTAACGTAAGGCGCAGAAGCGTGGACGATGACAACATCCGATGAAGCGACGCTTGGAGTGTTTGAAAGAAAGATTCTGCGTAAGATTTTTGGACATTTGCACGTTGGCAACGGCGAATGTCGCATGCGATGGAACGATGAGCTGTATGAGCTTTAGGACGACATAGATATAGCGCAGCGAATAAAGATCCAGCGGGTACGTTGGCTGGGTCATGTACTCCGAATGGATAAAAACGCTTTGGCTCTGAAAGTATTCGATGCGGTACCAGCTGGTGGTAGTAGAGGAAGAGGAAGGCCTCCTTTGCGTCGGAAAGTTCAGGGGGAGAACTACTTGGTGTGTCCACTGGCGAAGAAGAGAAGTAAGCTAAAAGTGGGACTCATCGCTGACGGTTATGTATACCATAAGTTGGCCTAAGCGCCCGATGATCACTTTTCACAGAACGTCGATTTTAGTAATACAATTGAATGATTTGTAAACGTTGTTGAGGCGGAGGCCCTTCCATGATGAAATGTCAATGAATATTGAAAAAAATCAGGTATTTAGTTTGACAGAATTAACATGTGACCTGTCGAAAAATGCCTCTTGGAAAGAGTACCTCCAATCTGATCACCATTTATAAGTAGAAATCTAGAAATCTCATTAGGCTATGCAAATATTCTTGTTTGAAAAAAGATATGCCGGCAAGTTCTACAGGTTGCTCTGCTGTGCACCAGGTCAAGGCAATGAGCAGACGGACTGCCTAGCAAAATTAGGTGCTACATGAAAACTCCATCAACCAGAACCCATTGTGGGCTCAACAAAGCCCACATAAAAGAGGCTGGAATGATAGAAAATGCACGCGAAATTGGATAGAGACTTCAGGTATACTAAACAGGACATTTCACTGTTCGTTATCATTTTAGGAAACGATAATTCGTTTTTATGAATTGCATGATGAAGCTCCAGAGCACATTTTCTATGCAAATGATCCCTCGAATACACCTCGGTAGTGTGAATTTAAATTCATCAGAGGCCTTCCATTTTAGACCTGCGGTCAATCACAATAGACCACATCAGAGGTCTACTTATATAATAAGTTCTCTAGGTATTTATTCAACCATGAACTGGAATTTAAAAAAACTTGTTAACTATTTGTATGACTTTCGCATGGGCGGAATTATATGATTTGTTGCAATCACCTCCTCGCCAGCTCTTTCTTCAAATTGGGGAACAAACAGTTATCCGAGAGATCCGAGGGCGCCAAATCTGGGGAATAGGAGTGGATGTGAAACGATTTGGGACTCTAATTCCATTAAGCTTGTGACCACAACTGCTGAGACGCTACCTGTTGCGTTGGTGATGAAAAAGGAAAACCACCGATTGGAACGAACGCCAAACACAAAGAAATATACCGATCTGGCTGAAACTTAGTGTGTGTTCTTCCAAGAGGTGCTACTAACTAAATATAAGCTCAGTACGTGTCAATAGTACCATCTCGATCACTTTGAATAGGGTTTTCAAACGACCCTCGTATTCCTGCACACAAAAATTTTAAACTAACTATCGCTCGGAGGTGGCTAAAATCTTTGGGACACTTGATTTGAATGTACCAAAATCATGAAACGCTTCACAATGTCACAACCGGACTTCAAGCCGTTTCTAGAAGTACTCCCAGTTCTGTCGTTGGCAGATCGCAATCCTTCCGCTCTCGCTTCTTTATTATACGAGATCGCCTTCAACTGGACTTGGAAAAGCCATTAAGGAACAATACATTTCTTTATCTGAGAAGGGTATATGGATGCTACTTCTAGGGATACTCGCAGTACTTCCTGTGATCGCAGACCTTCCACTCTCTCTCTTGTGTTGTATGAGATGGTTCATTTGGTACCTTCCTTTATCTGAGAAGGTGCTCGTACAGTATTATCTAAGAAATATTCTAGTGAGCCTTGCTGAATCGGTGTTAAAATTACTTGATTTAATGAAGGGCTTACAAAATGAAACCATAAGTTATGAGATCATATTAGAAAAGGTTAATTAATTTCAATTTTAAGAGCAATTTATAAAATATTACTTTGCTATTGGGTTAGGGAATAAGTTCGTAGCGTTTCTACCGAAGACTTTTATTTAAACAAAATACAATAATTATGTCAGTAAGTTCTTCAATTATGTATTCGCCGTTGCCATTCACAACCTCTTCCCACCTATCGACCAATTTGTTGATGCCCGCTCCGCCAAAAGTCGTCTGGTCTGGCGTCAAAGTAGTTGTTAAGCCAGTTTTTAAAGACCTCTTTGATATCGAAGGTAACACCTTTCATATGGTGTGACAGGGAACGGAAAAGATGGTAATCGGTCGATGCAAGGTTCGGAGAATACGACGGACTCTGAAGGACCTCCCATTCGATCTCTTGTGGCTTTGGCGACTTGCGCAACATGGGGCTTGGCGTTGTCGTGAAGGAGGATGGTTTGTCCAGGTTCGATCAGGCCTTCTCTGTCAAATAGCCTCATTCATGCGGTGTAGCTCGACAATTTAGAGCCCTTTGTTGGCCGTGGTATTCTTTACGAGCATTTCCCAGAGCCCCATACCCTCCCAGTCCAACCAAAGACATATCAGGATCTTCTTTGTATGAAGATCCGGCTTGACTCTCGGCTTTGGCGTATCTCCTGGAGCTACCTATTCCTTTATTTGTCTCATATTGATGTAGAAGCACCATTCCTCACCTCTCGAGACGATTCGGTACAAACAGCGCGGCTTATGACCGTGTGTTCCTCTATGGCGGAAGAGATGCTGAGAAGCAATTTGCAGGCGAATTTCACCCAGGCTCCCAATTTTTCGGTAAATCCCATTGAATGAGGGTGATTGAGAATCGCTTTATGATTGCAGTTCCTTTTTTTGCGCCAATTCCCTACTAGTTTGGCGACTGCCGTCCTTCAAAAGTGATTTGTGACGTTTTTCATCGAATTCAGGAGGCCTTCCGCTGCGGGACGTGTCATTGACGTCAAAGTCGCCATTTTTGAACTTTAAAAATCATTTTCCTGCTGTGGACGCGCCTGCTCCATACACTTCGCAAATGTCGCGGGCTGCTTCGGCAGCTTTTTGATCTGCATGAAAAGCAAAAAATAGCAGGTGTCGAAAATGTTTATTTTTGCCTCCTGGGTATACCATTTCTAAGCATCAAAACTAATAAAAAATTGTATATATATGTATATATAATTGGCGCGTACACCGTTTTTGGGTGTTTAGCCGTGCTCCTCCTGCATTTTCATGGCAGAAATACTCTCGGAGCTTTGCCATTGCCTGCCGAGGGGCGCCCGCTATTAGAAACAACTTTTCCTTAATTTTGGTTTTTCACCGAGACTCGAACCTACGTTCTCTCTTGATTCCGAATGATAGTCACGCACCAACCCATTCGGCTACGGCGGCGCCAATATTTTGAAAAAAAAAATGAAATAATCCAAAATACAATTAACATAGTTTTGTAGATCAGAAAGGGTTCTAATGAATGATACTTACCCTTTGAATGAATACTTACCCTTTGCCAAACAGGAAACAAATCGTTATAAAATAATATAAAATTAAAAAACGCTATGAACTTATTCCCCAACCCAATAAATAATCAATTCTCGTTACTTTTTTGACTTAATGTATATTGTTGTAAGTTCGGTTTGGCTGGCATTTGAACTCTTAGCAGTTAAAAGTAAACGCATCATTTACTCTAACATTTTTTCCAGAGCTTAGGACACTAAAGTAAATTATACAAAAACGTAGGCAATGCGTAAAATTTCCCTACAAAGAAAATCCTTCTTTATTAATGGTTCAATTAAAATACTTTTAACACAAGAAACGCTAAATAATTACTTGCGCGACTATCACATTTTCAATGCTTTTATCATCCGACTTGCCGTAAAAAGGAACAGCTATTTGCTATTTTCACTTATTCACATTACGCCACACATTTCCGCAAAGTTCCTATTAGTTATATGCCCACTCCTTCTCTCTCATTTGACTTCGTACACTGCATTAAATTGTAATGCTAAAAGCATTACAATAAATGTAAAGCACTCCCCAAACAATGAACAATAATTACATTCCAACTCATTTAGTTTTGCAAAAAGCCAGCAACACCACACAATGCGCGCAAAATTATGCAATGCGAATGCTGTGAAATAACTCCAAAGACACAGACGTACACATGCGCATGTACGCAAATACAGAAAAACACATTCGCAGCTAACTAAGTAGCTAACATTCTGTTGTGAGTAGCTGCCAAGCAATGTAACAGCTTTCGCAGTATGCAGAAGATGGGTAGGTACCTCGAAGAATAGTAAATCAAAATTTGTTGAATCCACTAATTTGTAAAACTTTTTATGTACCAACGAGGCAGAACACAAGCCACTTTTTACCGTTACAGTTGCTGTCGTTGCCATGTCATGAATGTATGTATGTATGTATGTATTCTATGAATTTGCCACATATATTATTTTCACACTCATACCACCTGTTGTACCGCGTTTACAGTGCAAACAAAAAATAGTTGTACAACTTGGCTAGCGCGACATGCAACGTGTGCAATATGCCACACAATGTAAAAGTGCGCAGCTAGCAATTTGTTGTGCCACCCAGCGAGTGGCCGCAACACAATGCCAGAACAGACAGACAGTTAGACAAACAGTTGGTAGGGACAGCGAGATGAGCTGATGGTGTCGGCGTATAGTTGGCGTATATGCAGAGTTGTATTTGGATGTATGAGAGCGCGCGTGAAAATTGTTGTGAATGGCGGCCACCAGTGGTGCGAAAAATAAAATGTAATGTCTGCGATTGTGGCCACACATAGTTGGTGTATAGCGTGCCATCAGTATAAAGAATAGCAGCAAGGGATTTCCAGTGAAATAGGGGACAGATACGGAATGTGGAGAGTGAGTAGTCGCACAAAGAAGACAACCGCAGGCGAGACAAAGAGGGCGAGTGAAAGGTAAAAAGTATGTGAAGAGCCAGGCGTATGTGCCGCAAGTGGCAAAAGGTGCTCACTCACACACACACACACACACGCACGCTCTTGTACATATGTACATAAATGAGAGATGCGGCGACATAAAGCGTCATGTGTATTTAGCGTGGCACAACTAAACGCTTTAGTGGGAAGCAGTAGAGCAGCTGCTGCAGCAACAATAATAAAAAGGCTTAGTGCACATGACGTTGAAACCGCAAAGCCATTATGGCTATGCAACCACACCACGGTTGAATGGCGAGCAAGCGCGCTTTACACGCTTTCCACTCACAAGTTTACATTTAATTTCGATTTTTTTTTCCTTTTATGATTTTTTTTCTTATTTTTCCATAGTTTTGTTTTGGAAGTTTTTTTGTTTTGCCAAGGTATGCCACGCTTTGGTTGTTTTATTTCAGTGCGCGCTGCTTTAACTCAGAAAACTTACTTTCTAAGAATGGAAATCTCGAGACCTCCGTGTTTTTCAAGTGCTGGTGAGGCTGGGATTAGCTTGCATTAAGCCCGTGATGCCGAAAAATTGTAAATAGCGGACTGAAGGACGTTAAAAATTTTTTTCAATACAAAGTTTTCTTTACAATAAACAATTTTTAATTTTCAAGAAACTTGTTTTAATTTACTTACACAATTCGGTGTAAATTGATTTGAATTGAAAGTTGCAACTCTAATAAAGTTAAAATTGGATATAAACACTAAGCACTTAAAATTGGGTTTTTAAGTCTCAACAATTTTGCATTTGTTCATTTAATTTTCCTCCTTTAAATATTTTTTCGCTTAAGACCCTTTATTAGGTGTCTGACCGAGCTCATCTTCTTATTTGTGGTATGCGTCTGGAGGAATCTACAGTATTACGCCGCCTCTGAACAGCAGTTGAAGAGTTTTTCATGGCAGAAATACACTCGGAGGTTTGCAATTGCCTGCCGAGGGGCGACCGCTGTTAAGGCCTTCAACTCATTTGGTGAAATGGTGCTTTTTGGGTGTAAACACGTGTAAAAGCGTATAAAACGGAAACGAAAAAATATTTTTTATTTTTGTTTTCAGTATTTGATTGTTCAGCCTATTATTAAAAACCGAAAATTTTTTTTTGGCCATACGAGGTTCGTTCAAAAAGTTGGCAGCATGCAAAAAATGGTCTTCCAAAAAAGGTATGTTGCTGACGACACGGATTACGGGACTCACAGGTGTTGAAAATCAAAAAGACGGAAAGATTCTTGTTCAGTATGAATGTCGTTATCGTGGGAACTACGATCTTAAAAAAAAAAAAAAAAAAAAAATTTGACGCATTGGCGGACGTTCAAAGATGAACAACCGTTTTTGCCCATTTTTTACTTGAAAGGTCCGAAAAAAATGATACAATTTCAAATGATCGTAGTCCATCGATAACGGTAACGACATTAATTCTACTTTATTTAAATTTGATTTCATCAAAATCGGTTCAATAGAACCGGTTAAATCTGTACCCCTTGTCCATGTAAAGATCATTTTTTGACCATTTTCTCTATTACTGGTCGGCTTTTTTTCGTTTTTCGTGGTTTTTTAGTATGACTCTGCATCTGCGCACGGGGCAAAAAAGTTCAATCTTGACTCTATTATAGACGTCCCTATCACTGGTCGCCCCACGTCAATTGGTTCTACGATCATGTTATGGGAGGAAACCGGAATCATAGTCTGCTTCTGACTGTCTCTTTAGCACCAATACTCTCAATTTAATGGTACTATTTATGCCGTTAAAACACTACACCAGGTTTGTACGCTCAGTCCGCAATCACCTTGATTATTACGTCTAGCACCTAGGTGAAGCAAAAGTTAACGTGAAGCTTCATAACACCAAGTACGAGTATACTCCGAAGGCCACTAGCGTGCAAGTAATGCCCACAGTGGATAAGGCAGAGCTGATTTGTGCGCATAGGCGCTTCAGATCTGGGCTGGCGCATGGAGGGACATTAATTTGCAACTATTACGTATGACCTCCATTGTACCAAGCTGCATACAAATATAAGTATTGCCATTAGTTCCAGTCATTCACTCAGAATCTACCTCCATGACTCTGCGTATTGCTTGCACTGGCCTCTAGGGGCTGCTTTTTTGAAGCCACTCCGGTCAATAAGTTTTCGCATTTTTATTATCTTTTATTTTAATACTTTTTTGCGCTTCGCATATTTAATTTTTTTTCCTTACCTATCTTTAGCATTATTTGCTTTACAATTTTATTTTATTCTCCTTTTTATAGCGTTTTCATTTTGTCTTTTTGCCTGCATTTCTGTACTGGTGGAGGCTTCCACGGCACACAATGAAACTAATTCCACGCGAAAGTGTTAATAAAAGTTAAGTGCATTGCACTTCATGCCACCACTGTCCATACAACAAACACTGCAAACTGCAAGTAGCACACGAGTACATTACAAAAAAAAAAAAGGAAAAAAGAAAAAAAAAAGAAATTGCAGATGGTAAGCGGTGCAAGATAAAGTGATGGTGAAAAATAAGTAGTTTGATATAGACACATACACATTTATGTCTCGTACTTACCCTGTTAGGAAGTCTTAGTTGCGATGCAACTAGTTTTTAATAGCAATAAAAAAAAAAATAATAAAATTTTTTTTTTCTTTTGATAGTTCGATCTCTAAACCAAGAATATCCAACGCAGAGAAATTTTAAATGATAACACTTTCGCCCTAGAATTAAAAACGAATTTCCCGATTTTTTAGTAGTCCGATTTATTAGCCACAAAAATCAATACAAAAAAATTTTGAATGCTTCCATTTTTGGCATTTTAAAATTTTTTTCCAACTTTTTTAGTACTTGATCTCTAATCTAAGAAAATCCAATACCAACAAAATTTTAAATGAGTAGATTTTTTTGAAATTATAAACAACAAAAATCAGTAAAAAAAATACTAATTTGAAATTACCAAATTTTTGGTCTAGAATTTGTAAAAAAAAATTTCGATTTTTTAGTAGGTCGATTTTTAAACCACAAATACCAATAAAAATGATTTGAATGCCAACTTTTTCTATAGCATTTTTTTTTAATTTTTGCGACTTTTCAATAGTTTGATCCCTAAACCAAGAAAATCAAATTCAAAAAACTCTTAATTATAAAATTTTCGCTCTCGAAGTTTCAAAAATGTTTCTAGTTTTTTAGTAGTTGATCTCTAATCCAAAAAAATTTAAAACTTTAAATTTGTTTTCCCCTAGATTTTTTTGAAAATTTTCCGACTTTTTGTGTAGTTTGATTTTTAAACCACAAAAATCTATAAGAAACAATTTTAAATGACAAAATTTTTGCCCTAGAATCTGCAAAAAAAAATCCATTTTTGTAATTCGATTTCTAAACAAACGAAAAAAAAAATACAAAAGAATTTTGAATCATCACTTTTTTTCTTGTGAACTGTTTTGTAGTGCGATCTCTAAATCAGGAATTCAATATAAAAAAGGTTAAATGGTTTTACCTATTTTTGCTCTCGAATGTTCAAAAATTGTTCCGATTTTTTTCCCTAAACCAAGAAAATTCGATACATCAAAATTTGAAGTGGCAACATTTTGGCTTTAGAATTTTCAAAATGTTTTATTACTTGACCCCTTATTCAAGAAATTCCAAAGTCAACAAAATTTTAAATGATTTTTCTCCTAGATTTTTGTTTTTAATTTTCCGACTTTTTAGTATTTTGATTTATAAACCACAAAAATCAATACAAAAAGATTTTGAATCCTAACTTTTTTCTAAGAATTTGTTTATAAGTTTTGATGTTTTTCAGTTGTGCGATCTCTAAATTAAGAAATTCCATACAAAAAAATTTAAATGATAACATTATTCCTCTAAACCACAAAAATCAATACAAAAAAAGTTCAGTGATAATTTTTTTTCTAGAATCTTTTGTTTAATTTTTGCGATTTTTCAGTAGTTTGATCTCTAAAGAACAAAAATCAACACACAAAAATTTTAAATGATAAAAATCTTGAAGTTTCAGAATTTTTTCCAATTTTTTAGTAGTTGATCCCTAATCCAAGAAATCCAATACTAACAAAACTTTAAATATATTTTTTTCGGGATTTTTTTTTTAATTTTCCGTCTTTTTAGTAGTTCGAAAATCCAATCTAATTATATTTTAAATGATATTTCCCTGGATTATGTTTTAATCTTCCGACTGTTTGGTAGTTCGATTTCTAAACCACAAAAATCAATACAAAGAATTTTTTTTCTCATCCTCTGAATTTATACTCAATCGGCTAGCCACTTTTTCAGTTTACCGAACACAACCGCAAAGATTGAATTTATATATACGAGTATAAAAAATTACTATATAACAATTCCTACTAGGAATATATACATACATACATATATAATATATATACACATGAACATAAAGCGTTACTCACTCCACTCACTAACCATCTTCGGGTCATACTCTACTCGCATAACGAAAATAAGTATCAACATCGTTTCGTATCGTTGTCGCGTACAAGAAAAATGTCTATAAACACTTTGGTAGGCTTGAAAGGCGTGCAAAAATCCATTTGCAATGCCAATGTATTGACAGTAATAAAAGTCACTTATTTTAAGTCACTTCAAGTTATCGAGCGCTGATAATGAACTTCAACGAAGGCATGCATTGCCCATTCGTGACGATTTTAAAGCAGTAAATGCGCGCCCAACTTGGCGGTACTGCTGCAAACGAAGATGCAACGGAAATGACAGAAATGCCAATAATGAGCGGCATTAACATGGCAGGCAAAGTTTTGCATTTCAGTTTTCTTTTTGTTTATAATGATTTTTTAATGCTTGTAGCAACTTGGGAAAAGTATGAAGACAGTATCTCTTGTTCTCCTTAAAGCGAAAGTAAATGTAATTTAAATGTGTGCTTTGGTAAGTAAAGCATTGCAAATTCGTTGCAAGTGCTCGTGCAAAATGCAAAATAAACCAATTAGCAACAAGAAAAGTTTGACATACCATTTGTAGGGGGGAGCAGATGAAAGTTAAAGTTCATTCGCTAAGTCTGTGCGAATACAATTTTAGAACATTCTTAAGCGTAATTTTTTTTTGGATAGTCCACTTGGTAGTTGTCACTTTTTCGTGTAGAAAATGGCTGAGCAAAGTTTTATATGATTTCTTGGTTGGACATAGTTTTTCTAAAAAATATAGCAGGAAATATTTTATTAATTGCTATCGCAACGATATTAAATTGTCGCACTGAATTGCATGCGCTTGGCGCAGCAAATATTGGCTCATTAATTATTTAGAGAATTTGGGTTAGCAGCTTGGACAGCGGCGACAAACTAATTTACAGAATATGGCAGTGGCTTCGAGTTTAATTCCGGACCTCTTTTCGGGCAGAAATTTAAAATCAAAGTCAGTACAAAAAATCTTAAATGATAACATTTTTGCTCTAGAAATTAAAAAATTTGTTCCGATCCCTAAACTAAAACAATCGAAGAAACTAGTTTTTAATCAAATACGATTTCTAAACTTTCATTCCATAATCCAAGAAATTCCTATACTAACAAAATTTTAAATGATTTCTTCCCTTGATGCTTTTTTAATTTTTCCAACTTTTTAGTAGTTCGATTTATTAACCATAAAAATCAATACCAAAACTTTTAAATGATAGATTTTTCGCGATTTTTCAGTAGTTCAATCTCTGAACCAAGAAAATCTAATACAATGAAAATTTTAAATGAACTATTCCCCCTTCCCTAGAACTATTTAAAATTTTAAACCACAAACTCAATACAAAAAATTTTTTATAATAAGTTTTTTCCTCATTTTTTTTTTTTAATTTTTGCCATTTTTTACTACTTTGGTTTCCAAACAATAAATACCAATTAACAAAATTTAACGAAGAAGTGCACAAAGTACATATATGCATTGGTAATGGTAATGGTTGTACGAGTTAGTCAAAGGCCTTTGTGTACTGCGAGACAAGATTGATGTCTTATGTGCTCTTAAGGAGTTCCGGTGGTCTAGAGCTCGAAAATTTAGGGTAGTTTGAGGAATTTTTGTTTTACAAAACAAAAAAAAACAAATTAAAAACGATATTTAAATTTTTTAGGCTTTTTATTTAACTTCTTTTACATACAAAAATGAAAAAAAAAATTGTTTAATTTTAATTATTTTAAAAATGGCGCTGAAGTAGGCCCACCCGAAAAATTGAACCTGGACGGTGTTGTCCATTTTGCCTCTTCTATTTATCTGAAACACAAAAACAACTAAAATTATTAATCAGTATGACTGTAGCTACGTCCCGCTACTAGAATTTAAAAAAATTCACAAAATGGCGCGGTTTTGTATTTGACACTCTAAAAATCGGTTATTTTTCAGTTTTTTAATAAAAAAAAAAAACGAAATAATTGAAACAATTATATGATTCTAGTACGGGCGATAGCCATTGATGTTGTGAGTAACATATTAAATTGTCAGATAATTTGGTTGAATAGTTTTTTTGTTTGACAAAATCAGTTCGAAAAAGTCATTTCCAGATAAATGAGTTTAAAGTTTGAGGTACAGGAGCGCGTGGACCGCTCTCTACCTAGTTAATGGGCTGTGGATGCTATAATATTGGGAATTAACGCATGGAAATTTTACAGTATATTCTTAAAATACTATACTTTTGAAATATCGAAAAAACTAAAAAAAAAATCGATTTTTTGAAATTTCTAGACCACCGGGCCTCCTTAAAATTTTATTATTTAATATTGCGAGGAATCGAACCAGTTCCTTAGGAAGTAAGTATAAGTATAAATAGAAGTACGTGCAATCTAGAAGTCAAGTTCATTTGAGTTTCGGGAGCTCCATTTGTCCAAAAAAGAAATGCCCACTCTTTTAGGCGCATTGTCACTTGTATCCGCGCTTGGTTTTCTTCCCCTTTTCCAGTTCCTTTTTAAATCGAAATTCAAGGCGCACTATCACTAGCTTATCAAGTGCAAAAGGAGAGCTCATGTAGTGCAATTTACTTTTCTTCGCATCATATTCGCCGCATAGCCCAAATCTGGCATAAAATGAATATCACCTTTTTAAGTATTTGTAAAATTTTCTTTGTTGCACAAAACTGGTCTCAAGTGGGTTTTATGAAAATGAGCAGGTTGAGTTGTTTTTTTTACCAATAATCGCTGAATTATGAATTTTCCTTCAAATTGGACAAAAGTTTTCATATACAAAGTGCATTTTTCATCCAAATCGGATAATCCTAACTATGATAATTTCATTAGCAAAGTACAGCAAAAAAATTGCTCAGAACTTTTTCTTAGAACTAATATGGATGGGTCAATTCAGACCTACCAATGATAAACACCTACGACTCTTGTAGTTATAATTTTAAAACAAATGCTTTAGTAATGCTTGCACCATTTGACCATCCTAAAAACCCACTTTGGAATTATCCCCAATATTATTCTGGGAATGTCTAATTGCACACAATGAGGACGAGTTGAGATAGATGGGCAATTCGTAATACTCCACTGTACAGCATCTGCAATGTCTTCATTGAGAATATTCTGATGAGCAGCTCAAGGCTGATCGGCTACTAAAATACGCTACTCCAAATAGCCGACCAAATTGCCCATCATGAAGACTGTGGGAGCTGCGCTTGAATTAAAATATTGACGATAATTTCGCTGAGATAATTTTGAAGGCATTATTTTGTATTATAATAGTTCAATTATAAACTTCAAAAAAAAAAAAAAAAAAAACAAATTGTTATATTATATTTATAATTGAGTGTTTGGTTCAGCGCCCCGTTCTATTTGTGGTGTGCGTCTTGATTTTGTTCAACAAATAGAGGGACCTAAAGTTTTACGCCGGCTCAAAACGGTAGATGGTTTTTTATGAGATACAATATTAACGCGGTGCCAATATTAATATTCTCTTTGACAGCCAAGCAGCTCTGAAATCGCTGGATAGCTTCTCATTCCAATCAAGGTTGGTCTGGGAATATAAACCATCAAGAAACTTTGTTACCTTGATGTGGGTTCCGGAACATGAGGGGCACGAAGGGAAAGAAATTGCGGACACTTCAGCGAAAAATTGGGCAAACACTCCCTACATAGGTTCTGAACCTTTTTGCGAGGTAAATAAAAACTTCAAAAGGGCCTTTCTGCGTGAGCGAAATTGATTACTAGAGAGCTCAATCGGGCATGTGGCAATCGAAAATACTCATATGTAGATCCACAACGAATAAAGGCAGAAGCAATCCTTAACCTAAACAGAAAGGACATAAAACTTTACTCTGAGCTACTAACAGGACCCTGTAAACTTAATTATCATATGAGAAAGATAGTGGTGATAGAAAACAATTCCTGTAGACGCTGCAAAGAGGCACAAGAAACAGCAGAACACGTTCTATGCGACTGCCCAGCAGTGGCACGACGCAGACTAAATCACCTGGGAAATGGGGCTATAAATCCAAACCTCCTGGTGGAAATTAAGCCTACAGCAGTTCTAGGATTTATTAATAGCCTAAAACTGTTCGAGTAGGCTACATGGCTGCACAATAGATCTATTCAGGGCGCAGTGCACAAACAGTCAATCAATAATAATAATAAGATGCATTTTCATATCAAAAATACGCTCGGAGGTTTGGCATTATCTGCCGAGGAGCGACCGCTATTAGAAGAAACTTCTTCTATCATTTGATATTTTATACCCGGAGATTTGAACTTGGGCATTTTTGAGTGGTAGTCTGGCACTTCTGAGTAATGTGGCCGCCGTTGCAAGCAACACTGGCTGGCCTTATTTAGCGCTCCCTGTAAGTGACCATGTCATTCTCTTTAAATCATGCGCCGTGCAAAAATGTATCCACTTCATTTTTAATATCTTCTGTTTTTTAATTTATGCTCTTCAGTGCTTTTAAATTATTTCAATAACCAATTTCAACCTTTAACTGCATCCTTCACTTCGTAATGATATCGACTAACTGTGTGTGTGCCTAAAAATAAGTTTATTATCCACTAAGGTCATACGCTTAAAATCCATTGTTATAAAAAATTATACACACTCGTAATTGAATAGCTCTCAAGTTATAATGAAATGTTGTAATGCCCGTTAATGTGGCATTGCGCACAACAAATGCAATTTTTATAACAGATGAGCTGCATTATTGCATCATTGTCATATTGGCATATTGGCAGTTGTACTGGTCCATGCAAAATAAGGTCAGCTAAGTTCGCAACATTTTTCCGCCTTTTCATTGCTCTCATTGATTACGTGGTGTTCCGCCTTAGGCAATGATTTCCACCAAAAACCGATACGAATGCCATTTTCAATTTGTAATTCGCGCAGCTGTCATATGTATATGCACACATACATACAAGAATGCGTGCGTATGTACAATAAATGGCAGTAGTAAGTAGGAAATTCAGCCTTGGTCGCCCTAGCTATGCCTCTCTCCCGCTGGGCTTCAACACACTTAAATATTTATATGTGCACACACACACTCACATACATAGTTGCGATACACAGGCTTTATCTCGCAGTTGAGCTAATTTTTGGGTTCAACATTTATGATCCTGACTGGTTAATTTCGCTGGCATGGCTACTTCCGCCTCGGGTCAACACCAGCAAGTACTGACGTCAATACATACTCGTGCATAAAAGCGGATGTGCAAAAATGACAGCGAACACAGCACAGCGGTAACAATGGCCGGTTTACAATGATGAAAATTTTAGGCAACAAATAACGAATAACACAACGAACCACGGACATCGAACAAGAGCCAGAACAGACAACGGTTTCGTGACATGGATCATTAGTTAAACATGTACACCGCATTAGCCGGCGATACTTAATAATGGGCAAGCGAACACATGCAATGACTGAGTGAGTGATTAAATGAATGTTTGTATGTGTGCATGTGTGCATGGCTTGTGTGAGTCCATGAGCCCTTTTGAGGTGGTGAGCGAAATGCAATGCATGAATTCATGAATGAATGTGTAAGGAAAAGTGTAGGATGGGGTGTGGGTCGAAATTTCAGTGACAGTCGTGGGTGATGTGTCAGTTGGGTTGATAAACAATGACTGCAGCCAACTATTGGAAACGTATTTGGAAATCAGATAATCGCCCATTACAATGCGGCAATGAAAACATAGTTACGACATGCAACATGCAACATGTAACGTGTACTAGCCATTCGTTCACTCTAACGCCCGATTTGGGTGCGTGCGGTAGTGTACTAGTGTGGGGGTGTGTATGTGGTTTGCAAGTTCTGCACTGTGGTAGAATTCTACTCATAAAATATTAACAAAATGAAGCTAATGGAGGACGTACTATACATTTTTCGGCACTATGATGGTGTTTATGTGAATCCTTGTCCTGTTTTTTCAGTGAAATGCTAATAGAATAAAAATATTTTTGCAGGATTTAAAATTTTTCTAATTTCTTATACGAATCACAAAAATTTACTCCCCTTTGCTGCGGGTGTTTTTGTGACCAGTAAAATGAAAAGGTAGTCAAGCTCACAGGGTAAATTCCACTCAAATACGAAGCATACATATATTAGCTGCACGAGTGGAAATATTTTACTCCAAATGTTATTCGATAGGTGGCGCTAGAGTCAAGATGACTCTAAAAATCATATTTATGGTTCCATTTGACTCAAATACGCAACATGTATTTGTTACATGAATATAAATATTTTATCTTAAAATTAGTTGAGCCGTAGCGAGACGTGACTAGTTTTACCAGATTTATAAAAAAAATCCGCTAGTGCTTGTTTGTAATCGTTAAACTCAAAAAGTAGTCTATGGATGGACTAGAAATTTGTACACGTCGTTTAATTCGAATACAAGCGTGTTATTATGATAAAATAAAAATTTGGCGCAGCGTTGCATTTGAATACGTTGCATTCATATAACCACGAAAGCATGCCATCTGATAAAGCATTCAATGGTATTGTAATATTGATATCAAATCAAAAGATATTAGGAAATGTTTCACCTAAACATGTTTGAATATACGTAGTTGCCACTTAGCTACAAAATCAAAAAAAAAAAACAAAAAAATAAGAGATATGAAATGCAATTAAAATACAGCAATACCTGTTAATTACTTTTATCCAAAAAAGTGTTAGGCCTGCCACATATTCCAAAAATTAAAATTGTTTTTTATTAATTACTTTTGAAAGTTAGTTAAAAGTAAATTGATATCAAAAAACGGTTAATTTAGAAAATGTACATATAATATTTTGATTAAAAAACAACTATTAGATACTGCAATGGAAATATAGAAATATTATTGAATAGAGTTGCCAACTATCAAAAAAGCAATGATTAAAAAAGTGAGATGTTTTACAAAGCGCATTATATGAAAGCTATTTAAAAATACTTAATAAAAAAAAACTCAGAGTAGGGTTGCCATTCTTTTTTTTTAGTGAAGTAGAAGAATGGAGAAACTGAAGTGAGCAGGGTTGCCATTTTTTTTAAATATTTAAATGATATTTTTGGATTATATGCTGAAATGCGAATTACAAAGTAGTTTTAAATGAAATATATTTAGAGTAGCGTAGCGTTAGTTCACACCTACATACTAGGTTGTTCAATTAGTTTTGCGGTTCGATAAAAAAACCACAATTTTATGGTTTGAAATACATTTTATCGTACAGTATAGCCTCCCTGAACAGCAATACACTTCTTCCAACGAGATTCTAATTTATGAATTCCATCCCTGAAGTGAGCTTATGGAAGGATTGCAAAATATGCTTCCACAGCTGACCTCATCGTTTGATGAAAAACGCTTTACACGCATATTTTTTTAGGTCTGGAAAAAGATAAAAGTCGCTAGGGGCCAAATCGGGTGAATACAGTGTATGCTCCAACAATGTGACACGGCGCATTGTCCTGATGAAAAAATAATTTTTTCTTTCGCAAACTGGATATTTTTTAACGAATTTTTTCTCTTAGCTGATCTAAAAGGTTACAATATTATTCAGAATTTATTGTTTTACCAGCTTGCAAGTAATCGACAAACAAAATTCCTTTCACATCCCAAAAAACTGATGTTAACACCTTCTTGGCCGATTTCTGGACGAGAACTCGTTTCGGATCACAACACTCTTTAGCCTCCTGTTTTCATTTAAGATCATTAAGATGATAGAACCAAGTCTCACGAGTTAGGGAAATATTTGACAAAAGTGAAATTATTAGCACACAGGCGTTGTGGTACTTCTTATTCATTTTCAACAAGTGCTTGGACTCTGAGCCCAAATCTCTTATTAATGTTCGGGATAGTATTTGTTGTCATAAATGAATTGTGCTATTTTTTAGAATTAGAATTTGAAATTATCACACTATGCGAGGGCCATGAGCATCTGTTGTTTAATGCGGCAAGCGATTATCGATCGTTTAAAACACCCTGTAAATACACACAGGCAAATGCCTATTAGGCTTGCGGTGGTGGCGGCAGCGACTGCCAAGATTACAGCACACTAAGGCTACAGTAACGAAAATGAGTTTAGTGCTACAACACGAACAACAACAATAGTATTGGCGTTTGTAAAGTCGCCAAATAGCCACAACATCACATCAAACAGGCTACACGCCGGAAAAGCAGTGCAACATGCAACGGCTCGCCACAGCCACGACAATGGCAATTGATGTGTACCACACGCAAACACATACAGGCACATACACAAGTGCAATCATGCCACCGATATGAGTATGTAACAAACACAAATAACACATTTCTCAACCCATGTCTAGATAAGCGATTGCTGGATTTTTGATTTTCAACGTGCGCGCTTAGAATCTGTTCAGTGTGTAATTGCTGATGAAAACCATCTAAGAGTTTAAGGCAACGAAGAAAGAAAAGCAAAAATTTTAATAACACAACTATTTTTTTTTTAAATTAAAGATAATTAAAGATAAGAAATGAAGTTTGAGAAACTTTTGGGAGAACTTTAATGAACAAATTTCAACTCCAATACCAAAGTTAATGCGAGTAGACAAATACAAATAAGTATATTGTTTTGAGCCTTGCACTTCGACCTCATAGTAGCTCATCCAGACCCAGTTCCCTTATTAAACTCAGGATAGAGCGTATGTGCCTTTCTTCTACCTGCAGTGGGCCGAGATGTCTTTATCTTCTCCGAACTATAGCGCGCATTCAAGGAGAAGGTGCATTGGAGTCTCCTGGGATTGGTTGCAGAAACGACCAGAATCAGTGGATCACATTGCGATCATGAGGTTTTCGAACCTCTTTTGGTTGTACCCGCCCAATATGGCTTTCGCCTAGCGTAGCCCCATAGTTTGGTGCCAGCAGCCTCCCTTAGCCTTAACTCTTCGCTCCTAAGCTTCTCCTTGATGGTGTGTTGTTCTATAGCAAGGAAGGGCTCGTATTTTATTTATTGCGAGGCCGCAACCTCTCCTGCCAACGCTCTCTTACTTCGTTCATAGTTAGTCCTCTGTGTCCTGGGACCCTAATTAGCCATATGTGTATGTGCGTTCCTAGGAGATTCAGTTTCACGATATACTCAAGAACCAGTGAGGACATAAACTCACAGGATGATAAAGCCTTGAATGCCGACTAACTGTCGCAATGCACAAGTATACAAATCCCAAAAAAAAAAAACGAAAGCAAAATATATAAATATATCCTTTCCAAATGCTGCTGACCCTAACAGAGTGTCATATGAAATTCAACTTTTCCAAAATTATGTATCTAAATACCCTTAAAATAAAATTTTTGTAAGTAGCTTGCGCATATCGGAGGCTAGGAACTTCAGGATAGTTCTGGGCATAGGGTGCATGAATTCACACATTACGTAGAAGACGAAACTGCAGTTTTACCGAAGTTTATGTAAAAAGGAGCACAGAGGCTTCTAATCAGTCGCTTGTAGTTAAGTCTGGCACTGGGACATTAGAGAATTGTTAAGAAAATAGTTTTTAGAAAAGAGGACAAGTTTGGACTACAGATGGTAAAACATCTGCTTTATCAATGTAACAGATTTTGTATTGTAAAAATTGGGTTGACTCCAGTGGATGTTATTGATGGATATAGGGAGACCTCTATAGTACTTTGTATGCATCGGAGCTGCTTTGGAATTGCTTCGAAGATTTACTTATGCCTACGAGAGTCCCATTTAGTGTCTAGAGAGGTTTTGAGGCGTCATTTCGCTGATTAATAAGGCATCTATATAGCGATGTGTAACTGATTATTATTGTAATTAAAATCAAAAAAATGTGGGCTTTATTATTTGCTAATAAAAAATAAAGAAGTGCTTGAAAAAAGAATTTATTAAAAATTCTACATAAATAAATGTACAACCCGCGGCAAAAAGACGCACATCAACATTTGGACCAATTTTAACTATTTTGCTATACATTTTTTTGAATATTCGTTATATTTGTATAGAAGCATATCCCATTGCCTAAACTCCTGTCATAAAAAACGAAAAATAGTTTTTATACAAGTAATAGAAAAATTTCACAAAATGTTCAGCCTAATTCAAGGGCTTTAATTAGAATTTCTAGAAAGATTTTTGGTACACAGTTTTATAGTTTATTAAATTTTAGTCGCTGACCACAGCCGGGCATGCAGAGGTTTAAACGCTAACTCGGACTATGTTATACTTCAAGCTAATTTAATAAAAAAAGTGGTATGAAAATGACGGTTGGCGGAAACGACAACGTTCAATGGGCCATACCTTTCAACATTCACACGGACGGTCACAGAATGGAAGAGACTGTTGCAGCCACAGTATTCTGTTCGGAATAAGGTTATGAACAGTCACACAAATTACCGGACTACTGTAGTGTGTTCCAAGCTGAGAATTACGCAGGAACGAAAGCAGGAGTCTTAGCCATAGAGAATACTCCTCCGAACTCTCAAATAAACTTCTTCATTGACAGCCAAGCAGCCATCAAAGCAGTAGCAGCTGCGATGATAAACTCACATTGCGTACTACAATGCCGAAACAGAGTGGATGAGCTAGGCACTGAGAAACAAGCCACCATCTACTGGGTTCCTGGACACAAGGGAATCAAGGAAAGGAGAGAGTGAATATTCAAGCTGAAGCAGACGCAAATCTTCTTGTAGCTAACACGGCCGGCATACAACCACTTCTCTGCAAACAGCGACTGGATATAGATGCAGCAATGATTTAAGAAACGAACTCAATATGAGAGAGAACCTACTCATGCAGGATCGTGAAAATCATGCTTTGCAGGCATAATACCATATCTACAAACTAAATTTTATTTTATTTTTATCTCTGTTAACGTATTTATTTAATGCAATTGTACAAACTGGAAATTTTCCTGCCTAATGAAAAGTGCTTCAAATTAAAATGGTGCTCAAACCTGGCAAAAACCAGATTCAGTTGAATCGTATCGTCCAATCAGCTTGCTACCGATCGCTTCCAAATTTATGGAATGTCTTATTCTTAAAAGACTGTTTCCGATCATCGAAGAACGAAAAATAATACCCAAGGCGATCCCCAAAGAAGCGTAATGGGACCAATATTGTTCTTACTCTACACATATGACTCAACTTATGGCTCCAAAGATGGAGAATAAAGTCCAATGAAACTAAATCAGTACAAGTCACATTCACTCTTAAGCGAGCTTGACTTGTTTACAGTAGCACAGAAAACAAACTATGTGACATATCACGCTGAAATTTGCCATGTAAGCTTATAACAGTCCTACCAAAAAACAAAAAATTTATTTGTGCCATATGTCATCCGCGGACCGTTTTATTGCTAACGTCTCGTTCATATTTGAGCAGAAGTACATTTTGAGTTGTGACCCTTTTGTATTTAGGGTGCGATATATTCTCAAAAAGAAAAGCACTTCGTATTAAAATCAGAGACCTTCACTGGGTTTTAAATCGTCATTCCCAAGTTTCAATCGAAAGCAATTTGCTCTTATACTAAGCCCTTCTAAAATCCGTGTGGACATATGGTATTCAACTTTGGGGCACTACGGCAAACTCCAATATTGAAATTTTACAACGATTGCAGTCAAATTACTACATTACAAGCTCGCAAATACACTAGGACCTCCAAATATCCACTGTTGTGCAAGAAATAGAGAAATATGCAAGATCCCACAATCTCAGGCTCTTAGCTCACTCTAACTCCTTAATAACGGAAATGATAGCTAATCCCAAGACTCAAACGAAAATCCCCCACAGATCTCCTCTTCTAGTGGGAAAAACTGAAATGGGTTGTACCACTGGGTGCATCCTATAAACGACTGAAATTCTCTAGCTGCTACTTTAAGTTATTCTATAAATGTTGTTTAATGTATGTCTATAGCTCGCAATAAAAGTATTCTTAAAAAAAAAAGAACAAAAAAAAAACTCGTTCCAGGAAAGAGTGTACACTTTTAGTGGAGATACTGAAGGGACACTGTCTCACTCCATCGTACGCGGCCAAACTGAAGCTACATCATAAAACGAGTGCATAATTTTTTGATTGCTGCTGATTTTCTTTAATTATTGAGTTTTTGATTATTTTCGTTTATTCGTGATATTATTTTATTTTGACTTATTTGTGGCGTTAAAGTTCAGATTTTATCTTCGGTGTATTAAGAGACTCAAAGAAGAATTTTGTGACAAATATTTTTGTGATACGTTTTAACCCGTTAGTGAAAACTGTTGGGCCTATCCCGTCAAAGAGACAAACCACCTGTTGAGCAGTTAGAGGTTTTCAATGCTCTCAAAAACAAAAAAATGCTTTCCATGTTTTTCATAGGAAAAATAAGGATCACATAGTTTCGTATGCCGAGTTACCATAAGAATATGAAATGCATGAAAATGTGCTAAAGGGTGAAGACCTGCACTCCCCCTAGTAAAATTTAGACGTCAACTTACAAATAACCTTTATTTATTTATATTTGCTGTTTTTGACCAGATTCCATTGGCTTTTTGTTTTGGAAAAAGTTTGATTTTGTTTTGGAAAAAAAACCAGTTAAATGAAGGAATAATCCAAAAAAATTATAATAATAAGAAATAATCTAAGTTATGAAAAAATTAAAATGTTTCTCATATTCCTACTTTTGATGTGAATCATACATGTTAAGTTCCAATTAGAATTAGCAATTGATGCAATTAGTTTATATTCTCTAATTCATCAAACAATTAGAATGAGTTCAACTAATTCCCATTAGATAATTGAAATTTTTATTCCAATGGTAAAACTAATTGCAATTAGTTGCCATTAGCAAAAAAATTGGTTTACCTTTACAATTAGAAATCTAATTGACTTCTGCTAATGCAATTAGATATTTAATTAGCTCGAATTAGAGTTAACTAATTGAATATCTAATTGCATTAGCAGAAGTCAATTAGATTTCTAATTGTAAAGGTCAACCAATTTTTTTTGCTAATGGCAACTAATTGCAATTAGTTTTACCATTGGAATAAAAATTTCAATTATCTAATGGGAATTAGTTGAACTAATTCTAATTGTTTAATGAATTAGAGAATTTCACAAAAGAAGGCTAATTAGCAATCATTAGCATTATCTAATCATTATTTAACATCTATGATGTGAATCCATCTCTTGTGTGAATCGCTCCATGTAAAACTACCCGTTCTAAGAAAAAAAAGGAATAATACATTATTCAGTCAATAATTCTTAGCACTATTAGTCATTTTTTTACATCTTCGAATTTATTTTATAGATTTCACTGAAAGCGAAGCACTCGAAAATGCGAGTATTTTGCTTCTTTCTTTTTTGAATTGCTTGGTTTTTTTTTGTTTTTTGAAACAGTCCCAAAACACTGTCCATTGCTTTCATCGTCACATAAATGCCTGTTATTCGAGAATTTTTCGCATGTCTGTATGTACTATGGATGTACGTCCATTGGTCAATCCAGTTTTTCACCTTCCATCAACGACAACAATTGAATTTGGTCTAATGCATTTGCTGCGCTTCAGTTACGTCTCAGAATGATTACGCATATTGTATGTGTGTCCTCCATTCAGACGTCTTGCCTGGCACATACGAGCACGAGTGCATCGCTTAACGGCATTTGTTTGAGTGTTCATCCTTCGAAATTGCAGTGTGACACGAAAATACATACTGGCCGATCCATCGCCTTATTTGTACGTCTCTTTTTGCATAGGTAAATAGTGTGTGTGTGTGTTTACGTGTGTGTGTGTGTGTGTATAACTGTATATACATACTAATGTGCATGAGTGCATGAGCGCAATGGTCTCACTTTCTGTGACTGTCATGTTGCATGTTATGGCTCGTGGCGGACACACATGCGTGCAAGTATGAGCAGTAACCCTCCTTAGCGCCGCTTCGCACATTGCATCGAGCTGCAATGTCAATGCTCTGGTCGCTTTTCTCGCCGTCTACCGCTTGATCGCCCTCCTGCCGATTTCGTTCAGGACTCGTGCCAACAGCAGCATTCTAAAGCTACATCGAACTCCGTGTCACTTTATGTAGGTATTGCTATGCGCGCATATTTGCTCATTATCCTGCTGGGTACTTTTCCAGGCTATGTACTCACACGACAGTTTGTCAATGTTTGAGGGTTGCTTTTAGGTGTACCTCTGCACGCACCCTTTACGCCAACATGTGGACGTTCAGACGCAGTACTTCTAATCCACTGAGTGGTGTTCTATGCTGTCTGCTTCGCTATGAAAATCCGACCAAAAATTCGTTTTTGATTTTGATTTAGCTCGTTGTTGTTTTTGTATTCTGAACATTCAAACGCAAACCAGTTGAGTGGTGGTGGCGGTGGTGGATTTTTGGAAAAGTGTTTATGCTGTACTGCTGTTGTGACTGCTCTTGTTTTGTTGTTGTTTTTTTGTTGCTGCTGGTGGTGGTTGCTGTGTGTGGTGCTGGCCTAGAGCCTCGGTTCTATTGTTATTGCCATCTTCTGCTTTGAGTTTTTGGTGCTGTTGCTGTCTGCTCTGGATTTCAAACACTTTAAATCCGCTTGACAAGGTGGTAAATGCCTGGTGCATTGCTTTGATAGTCTTCGCTTTTGTCCTGCATCTCTGCCTCGCTTCGCTATTAGTGGTATGCGCGTGTGTTTTGGCTCGTGCTGAGGTGATTTCTAGCGCATTATTGGATAGTTTTGTGGGATCAACATCTAAATATGAGTTTTTAATTAAAATTTGCGCACACTTTTTATTGGAGCAAGAGGAGTGATTTAGCTTATGTGTTGATAAAAATAATAATAATAAGGATCATTTTGAAAAGTGTTAAGTTATTGATAAAATAAAAAAAATGCAGAGATTCTGGGAGCATGCGAGTGCTGCGATTGGTTTGAGGATATTGTAAAAAAAAATTTTCCCGTGAAGATATATTAACTTTTAGTGAGTTGAAAATTGAAGTCAGGTGAAAAAATGCTTGGCGCAAGCAGTGAATTTTGAAAAATAAACAAATTCACATAAAGTGAAATATCTGAAAAAAAAATGGAAGTATGTATATTCTTTATAATCACCACAGTATGAATTACAATATTTCGTCTATCGAAATGTGTAAAAAATATTTTTCTTAAAAACGGTGCTCCATAAAATGGTTTCTTTTTAAAAAATCAAAAAAAAAAAAAAAAAAACAATACCAAGAATCAATTTTTTTTGGATATGTTATTGGTGTATTCCAAAGAGTGAATATTCCCTTTATTTATAAAACACGCTTTCGTTCCTGTAACTGCCCGGGCTGACTTCACAGTAGCGCATCCTGTTAACCCAGTCTTCCAAGACCTAAGACACCAAATATAATCGAATTAAGGGTCTGAATAAGACAACGGTGCCCTAGAATATAATTCTAACCGCCTCGCATTGCAGCTCCAAAATAGCCAGCTGACATCGCAGGGACGGCTGATAACACTAGTATCAAACTTGTCGCGCAAAAGATCGTTTGTGGCATGGACGGTGTAGCACTGCGCGCCATTTTGCCCATAGCAAAGGTTGTACAAGTGCACGTCTTCAATATTCGGCCGCAAAATATCGCTTATCCTTGACCGAAATGGCGCTTCCAGCAGTATATGTAAATAAAAATGGACCAATGATTCAGCTATCACTCCAACATCCACACCAAACTGCCACCCTCTGTGACCGTCTCCCAAATGAGGCAGTTTTACTTTTTAACAAAGCTATCGAGCTGAAAAGTGCTTCATCATAAAAAATAGTTTCTCAAGCAAAATTGCTGTCCATTTCGACTTGCTTTAAGGCCCTAACTAAGAAGCCAAACCAAAGCGGACGGTCGTGTGCTTTCAACTGTGGCAATTGCACTTTGTAAGTAAATATTACTAGGTATTTGTGCGAAATTCGCAACAGGCTGCTGGTTGAAATATTTATGTAAATTTCATCTAACTAAGAAGCAAAACCAAAGCGGACGGCGCTTTCAACTGCGGCAATTGGACTTTGTAAGCAAATTTTACACGGACCTTTTAAGCTTAAATCCATCTATCATCTGAGGTGATTTTTGGGAAGAAATATTTTTCAAATTACTTTTATTTATAAAAAACGTGATTTTTAGGGCTACATTCAAATCCGGGCAGCTTCCGTAAGTCTTAACATTTTTTTCGAAATAATTTGGTGCAGATCTTAAAATATAATAAGTTTTATAATTCCGATACAAAAGCTGAACCAATTTGTTTTTTCACTGAGAGTCATGCACCAAAATATACTCATACATACATATATTCCTCGTATGCCTGCAGGGGATATAACTCTACGACTTCAAGATCTATTGCGGTCTTTTCAAACATTGTAAGAATACCCTTCAAACCGGCTTTCAATACGGAATTTTATTGTTGTGCTTAGGTCCCTAGAATTCATCGCGCCGTTTGTTATTAGTTGCCCACTGAGGATTCTTTTGCGTTGGTGTATCAGTACAGGGCATTACTCAGGTATGTGGTATGCAGGTTTGACCTTTACTCTATACATCCTGCAGATTTCATACGAATAAATTCTCATTTGATTCTAGTAGTAATGAAGCCTATAATGCCAGAGTTCTCACTGTAGCTCTTAGGTTATTCTTTTGCAAGCTCACACAGTTCTTAAAAGAAACGAACTTCCCGACAAGTGCTGAATTGAATATGAAACAGTGTTCCAGAGGAAATCGACTCAGACGTACCGACGACAATTACAGATGATTTAGTAACGTCTGACGGCCATATCATACGCAGACAAGACGGTAATGCACTTGACATTATCGCAACTTTTCGAAGATCCATCTGTTTCATAACGAAAGTAATGGAGACTATCTGTATAGGTAGAGAGGGTGGATGTAGGTTTCTTACAGAGGGGAGGTCTGTTTTAGTGGTACCATGCCCAACATATCTTGGCGCGACGGCATCAAACGAAATGCGTCTTTAGCATTAAGCATTAGAGATTGATAGATTCCAAAATTATGCCTAGCATATTTTTGCCATGAAAAACTTCCTCATAAAAACTATTAGTCGTTCGGAGTGGGCTTTAAGCTGTAGGTGCCTCAATTTGTGGAACAACATTAAGACGTACACCACAAATAGGAGAAGGAGCTCAGCCAAACACCCAATAAAGGGTGTAAGCGCCAGTTATATGAATATACATTTATATAATTTTTTCCAGGTTTAGTTAAATTAATTGTCTTTATCATGCTTTTTTTTTAGAATAAATACCATGAAATTCTTGGGGGATATTCAACGATAACTTTTTGTAGGGGTATTATCTCAACAAGGATAAATGTTAAAACAAAACCATTTTTAAAGTTTTTTCAGATTATTCTTCTATTTCATACTCAATATGGGTTTTAATTGGATTTCTGAAGTCAAAGATAAACCTTTAAAAGGATATTTTTTAAATTTCTCAAGAAGGATAAATGTAAAAACAAAACCATTTTTAGAGATATTTGAGTTTATCCTTCAATTTCATACCGACTTTAGGTTCTAATTGAAGCTCTGAAGTCAAGGATATTGAAGGAAACACTTTTAGAAGGATATTTGTAAAATATCTCAAGAAAGGGAAATGTAAAAACAGAACCATTTTTGGAGTTACTTCAGATGCTCCTTCCATTTCATACCCAATATGGGTTCTGATTAAGGTCTTGTAGTTAAGGATATTCAAGGATCGACTTTTAAAAGGAAATATACAAAATTTCTCAAGAAGGTTAAATGTAAAAACAAACCCATTTTTGAAGTTTTTTCAGAATATCCTTCAATTTCATACGCAATATGAATCCTAATTGAAGCTTCGAAGACAAGGATGTTCAACAAACATTATAAAAGAATATTTTTTAAATTTTTTAAGAAGGATAAACGTAAAAACAAAATCAAGTTTGAAGTTATTTTAGATGCTTCTTCAATTTCATACGCAATATGGGAGTAATTGAATTTTTTAAGTCAAGGATATTGAAGGATAGACTCTTAAAAGGAAATAAAGAAAAATAAAACTTTTCAAGAATGAAATGCAAAAATAAAACCATTTTTGAAGTTCTTTCCGATTATCTATCCATTTAATTTTCCAATATGGGTACTAATTGAAACTTTGAATGAAAGGATATTCAGCAGAAATTCTTAAAATTATGTTTTTCATTTTTGTTTTAAAATTTTTCTGCCATATTCTACTAACATTTCATGCCCTATATGGAGCATAGCTGAAGCTTTGAACGAGGGGATATTCAAGGATAAACTTTTGCAAGGATCTTTTTCGCATATTTTTAAAGGCATACATGTTAAAACAAAACCATTTTTGAATATCTTTCAGCTTCTCCTATCATTTTATACGCCATATGGGTTCCACCTGAATCTTTGCAGTCCTTCTCAACTTCAACCTTTCACTTTTTTACCATTAAGTACTTGTATCGGATTTCACTCGATTGCTTCCAGTATTCACATAATTTTATGTGCATTTAATATTTTATTTTAGTTATTATACAGTTAAACTCATTCGTAATATGAAATAACTAAAAATGCAATAAAACAAATAAAATAAAAGCAAGTAATCCTCTCAGTCTGCTAACATTTCTAATTCCTTTAATTTTCTCTGTCTTTTCAGCCAACAAAAACTTTATTTATACATCTCATACTTTCTTTATTCTCAACAACTTCACACACACACATACACAGACACACCTATCATCATTCGTTCACCTGGAAAATACGCACTAATTTTCAAATAGTTGGCAATAAAATCGCTGAATGCGAGGAATGCAATCGCTGCGCACGCCAAATTAGTCCGCATTTTTTCCCTACGCCAGCAATCAACGCTGCTACAACAGCCAGCACTGCATGCGTCTGCCTTCAGCCACCACCACTACATATACTGGTATTACTACCACCACCACTGCTACTACTACTTGGATTCTTACTTTTATCTACTACTAAAAGTATTTAGTTACCGCGCAACGGAAAGTTGCTCCTTTGCCAAGGACGTTGCGCTTACTGTTTCGCGTGCCACGCTCGTAAAGTGAGTATTTTTTACGATTTTTAATTTCACTTTATTCAACACTCCAACTTTTGCCGCTACCACTTACTTAATATCGCCCTCTATCCCTCCAAGTCTCTTTTTCTCACACTCGTACTTCTTCCTCGTTTAGAAAACTAGAAATGCGTATATTTTAAGTTTAATGAACTGTGTAAAAAACGTAAAGGAATGAAAAAAGTAGTGAAGTAGAAAAAAATGAAAAAATAAGAGAAAAAGAAAACAACGAAAAAAAAAAGAAAATAACTTTGCATTATTAAAAGTTCTTGCCTGGTCAGTGGTGCTGATGAGGGCGCAAACTTTTAATCATTGACATCTCGCTGTGTAGCAAGGCAAAGTTAGGTTCTACCTACATACATACATACATACATATGTATGAATATATGGGTAGGAGGGGGCGAGGCACGTGTAGAGTTGGCTTTTTGATGTATTCCATACACTAAGTATTTAACACAAGTTAATAGTTTTTCTTTGCTTTGTGTTTTAATGCAAGAAAATGGACCGTTTTTTAATTTCGGTCATGAATTTTGTACGAAATTTAAAGTTACATTTGGTTGCCAGTTATGAAGTGAAAAAGTTGGAATTAAATTCAAATCTTACAATTCAAATATGCATACATGCAAACATACAGTTTTCCGTATATAAATCACCGCTGATTTCACAGGTGAACACTAATTCTGCGGCATTGGATTTACTAACAAAGTTTAGGTAATTTTCCGATGGCGTTTTTGGTCCGGCCAGTATTTTTACATGCAGAAGAAGCTCGACGTTCTGATGGAAGAATCAAAGAAAGTCGTGGTGAAGATTAATGAGGAAAAAACTGAATCGCTTAAAGTAAATGTCGCGGATCCAAGCACTAGCTTTAGTGTTATGAATTCCAGCATTCAAAACGCCAAAAACTTCACCTTTTTTTTTCAACAAATTTTTTGTCAACAAATGTTTGAGACGCTTAATGCGGATTTGGTGGCCCAGAATAATCAACAACAGAGAGGTTTGGGCAAATTGTAAACCGTTACCCATTCACACTGAAATAAAGTAGAGGAAGTGGATTGATCGTACCTTTCGAAAGAATCCCACAGAAATATGCAGGCAAGCACTCGATTGGAACCCTCAAGGCATTAGAAAAAGGATCTAGGCGGACTTGGAAGAGAACTCTCGAAAAAGAGCTTAAGGCAGCAGGGAAATCTTTCAAAGAAGTCAAAATCATCTCGAAGCCATCGTGACCGTTGGAAGCGTTTTGTAGAGGCCCTATATCACATCAGGGAGAACAGGAATTAAGAGAGAGTACTTTTGCAAGTTTTTTTTGCAGCGGCCTTCAGTCGATTTGTTTCGAATCGCGTTTTCTATCTGTATATTTGTATGCTATGCATTCAAGTAAAGGGGAACTGTGGGTAATTATTTTGCGAAAAGGAGTTATAGTGCGATCCATAGAATTACTACGCTACAGTCGGTTATTCTTAAAATATTTATCGGTTGATCTGTCTTTTTTGATCCGACGGGTGCTTTATGGGCGACGCCTTGGCTTTCGCGATGACGTAAAATTATAAAGACGGCGGGTTAAGTTAGCGTGTGTCTCCTTCTTCTTCTTGATTGACCGCTTGTGCGATTTTAGCCGAGTTTAACAAGTAGTTTCTTTCTCGTGCTAACCAGCGCAGGTTGGACACACCAAGCGAGGGCAAGTTCTTCTCTACCTGTTCTTTCTAAAGCAGAGGAGACTTTTCTCTTCTTCTGCTACCACCAGCTAGTACCGCATCGAATACTTTCAGACTCGGAGCGTTTGTATCCATCCGGACGACATGATCCAGCGAACGAAGCCACTAGATCTTTATTCGCTGCGCTATGCCTAAGTCTATAAGCTGTGTGGTCTAATTTTAAAATTCCATACGTGGTTAATGTCCAAATGTGAATAAATGAAAGCCAAGATGCTTGAATTTTAGTACTGAGAAGGCAATACCACCTCTTCATCCTTCACCCTTCAGATAGATAGATCATTGGTGATAAATAGTCTTTATTGGATAGTTTTGACCGATCTCTTTCTCCTATTTGGGGGTTGTTTCTAGCAATTGATAAGCAAATGGACTGCCTACCCAATTTTATGCCTCCTGCGAATGGCAGACAACTAATATGATATGAGCAATTTAAGAAATATCGGAGGGTTACGTATGGCGCCGAGGAACGACTCTTTTTTATTATTTGGTATTCCATAACCACAGTTGTCGTCGAAAAATGTCCTACCGAATGATAGTCACGCGCCAACCCATTCGGCTACGCCGACCGTGAGAAGAGATCGAAATTATTTTAAAGTTCATCCACATTATCGAGAGCTTCTGCTTGCTAAGCCTTAGGAGCTCTCTCGAGTACCTGTTATGTATGTGTCGTGGCTGGAGTGATCATGTGACTGTGCATACTTCTGCTTTCACTCAAAACTCTACATAACGTGGACTGCCCACCCAATAAGATGTTCAACTATTCAGTTTTTTGTAATGCTCCTGTGATTTGCGCTTGCACTTGATGGCAAAGTCAGGTATTTCCCCTTTAACTTTCAATTCACTTACGTTTTTGATATAGTGACAAAATAAATAAATAATTGGCGCGCCCACTTCTATTAGGTGTTTGGCTGAGCAAATAGGGGGAGTTTGTGGTTTGCGTCTTGATGTTGTTCCACACTTCCGACTTCGAACGGCAAATGGGTTTTGTGAGGAGTTTTTTCAGAAATACAGTTGGAGGTTTGCCATTGCGCCTAGGGACGACCGCTATTAGAAAAACGTTTTCTATGATTTGATGTTCATGCACGGAGATTTGAACCTACGCACTTCCGGTCACGATTGTCGCACAGTTAGTTAAACTTAAAACTATTTTCGGGTACACCCTTAGTGAGCCTAGGACTATGATTGTCGTCCATAATATCATAATAGATCTTTATATTCTTAAAGTGTGCTGCCCTAGTGAGCAGCCAGTATACTGCTTCTTTACAAGCAGTTACCTCTACTTAGAAGGCACCGCAGTTACCCGACTCTAAACTTAAGCTTTGCTCGCACAATACTCTTCCACCTGCCATTCCATCTACAATCCCAGATAGTGCACTCCGTCCATTCTTAAATACCTTGAGGCAAAGTGGGTGGATAAGTATCCGCTGCGACCTTACGTGGATGCGCACTGGTCAGTTATCTTGGCGATGGTCTTGATGTTTCTAAGATTCCTAGAGTGCGTGCAGCTTAATCGTGCCTCTTAGTCTAACTGTGTCACGGCAGAAGCAGTTTCGCCTGCAGTGTCTAGTATAATGTCAGACACTGAGTGCCGTCTTCTTCAGTGAATTCCACCTAATGAGATCTCCAATAAATTACTTATACATTGAGCAAAGTTTTCCTAATGTCCGTCCGTTAATTTTAGTTCCTAAGTTTTTATGTAAGCCTATAAATCTAGTACGTAAGTTTGTTCCCATTGACTTAAATAAGGAAATATACCAGTAAGTAAATTCATACTCATTCGAAATTTGCATATTCTCCTCAAGGCAGTGTTGAATGGACGCATGCCAAATTTTATGCATAAGCAAACTCTTTAGTATATTTCTACTCCAAAAAAAAACATACATCATTTGATTTATGTTAATACAAACCCTATCAATGGACGAAATCAAAACGCACAACTCCTTTAATGCAAGTATTAAATATCAAAGCACTGCAAAACTAAATTAAGCTCCCTGCATATCCACTCTGCTTTTAACTGTAAATGTCGCATTTAAGCCATTGCTATAACGGAAAATTGTCAAAAAATTTACTGAAATATGTCACAAAAACTCATAACTTTCAAAGGAACAATTGTGAAAGGTAAATAAAAAAAAATGCGTGTGGAGAATGTCGAAAAAACGCCTAAAAGCAGGCTAGCCGAAAGTTAAAATTGAGTGCTCGGCCACCACTCACGTCCACTTTTGGTGGCAGCATTGTGGCACGTTTGTGGCGCATATTACGTACATCATATGTGTATATTTATGCAAGAGTAGTAGTTGCCGGTAGCTGTTATATAATATATGTGCCCATTTGTATTTACAAAAACTGGTGGTTGCAAAACTAGTAAAAGGGGAGCTTATTTCATTTATTTTCCACCAAGAGTTTTCGTTAGGTTTCCACATCCTATAGTACTCTTACATCTGTGTATGCATATATTTTATGTATTCTGTAGGTAGAGTTGTTTCTAAAAATGTCCGCTGAAGAACTTTCAAGATTCTGAGAACTTTCATGGTGGAGAGATCGTAATGTTTCAGCATCATCTCCATCTTTATTTCTTCTCTTTGGTGTATTCTTAAGATGCAGTTGTTTCTCAAAAGGTCCGCCAAAGATGCTGAGAACTTTGCGAAAGTGAGATGGCGATTTTTCGGGCTCACCTACATCTTTATTTTCTCTTCTTGATGTCTTCTGAAGCAAGTTTGTCCATGAAAAACTCATCAAGCATTCTAGTAACTTTCCTAGTAGAGAGATAGTAATTTTTGGGGTTCACCTCCATCTTTATATCCTCTCATTGATGTTTTATGAAGCCAAATTTGTTCTTGAAAAAGTCCGCCAAAGATTCTGAGAGCTTTCATGATAAAGAGATTGTGATTTTTGAGGTTCACCTACATCTTTATTTCCTCTCTTTGATGCCACCTAAAGCATATTTGTCCCTGTAAACCCAACAAAGAAAAACATTCCTCTGTGTTCTGAAGGCAAAGTCCATCAAAGATTCTGAGTTCTTTTATAGCAGAGGGATGGTAATTTTTCTGGTACACCTTGATGCGTTCTGAATGCCTGTTGTTCCTGAGAAACCCAACTAGAAATTTTTGAGAACTTTCCTGGTAGAAAGATAGTAAATCTTTGGGTTCACCTCCATCTTTTTTCTTCTCTTTGCTGTGTTCTGAAGCATCGTTCTCCATAGAAAAGTCCATGACAGATTCTAGTAACTATCCTGATTGAGAGGTAGTAATTTTTTGGGTTCACCTACAACCAATTTCCTCTTTTATGATGTTTTTTGAAGGCAGGTTTGTAACTGAAAAATTCCGTAAAAGATTCTAAGAACTTTCACGGTAGAGAGGTGGTAATTTAATCGATTTGCCTCCATCTTTATTTCCTTTGATGTGTTGCCTTTTATTTCTTTTTTATCTGAAGCCAGAGTTGTCCCTGAAAAATCCTACGAAAGATTCTAAGAACTTTCGTGGCAGAGAAATATTAGTTCTGTGGGCTTACATCCAACCTTATTTCTTCCCTTTGATGTCTTCTGAACGAAAGTTTGTCCCCGAAAAAGTTGAGCGAAAAGATGCTGAGAACTTTCATGGTAGAGAGGTGGTAATTTTTCGGGTTTAGCTTCATTCTAATTTCCTCGCTTATGATGTTTTTTGAAGGTGCTTTGTACCTGAAAAGACCATCAATGATTCTTAGTTCTTTTATGGTACAGAGATGGTAATTTTTCGGGTTCTCCCGATCTTTATTTCAATTTTTTGATGTATTCTGAAAGCAGAGCTCATTGAAGATTTAACTAATTTTTCTATAAGGAGAGTGCAGTTTTTTGTCCTCATATCTTTTCAGCTTACCTTATATTCCAGGGTAGATAGTATTGTTATCCAAATAGTGCATCCTTCCATTTTTCTCAATAGTTATGACCCTGGTCACCCATAAAATTATAACTTGCGCCTCTAGTTAATTGAAATACCATTTTTATTGGCAGAACTTGGAAAGCTCTGGAAATAAATACTCAGACTAATTACTCAACATTTATTGAATAATATATTGCGAAAATCTATTTTTAATTGCCTTTAAAATATTCTGGAACTCATTTCGTTTTCGGTCCATTCTACCTCAAAATCCCCCTGGACTCATTCTTGCGTATGCCTAACACATACCACACATGCATACAACTTACATAACGATATAAAGGCGCGTCAGATAATAGCTTTTTTCACTTTTTTCAATTTTTTGTAAGTTATTTTTATTTTGTGTTTCGGCAGGATATGAATATGTTGCATGCAAGTTGGTGGAGTATCCATTTCGGCGTCATGCAAAAAAATGCTCGTAAATGGCGCTTTTTGTTTTTCGTTGGTTGCCTTTCTGTGTGCGTATGTTCGTAAATGTTTACTGGTCGTTTTTGAAATTACTCAATTTTTGAGTGCTTGGGTTGCATTTTGTTTTCTTTATACATTCATACATATACGAGTATCCAGTACGTGAGTTGCTTTTGCTATGTTTTCATCCTACTAACTGCTTTATTTTACAGTTAATTTTTTAATTGCTTGAGTTTTTACTTTGTTTGCTAGTTTTTCCATTTCAAATGTTCGTTTACCGTTCCATCAATGTGCGTTTTTGACCTGCTTCTAAAATTAGCATTTTCGTATACCGCTCCTCATATTGCCTATATAATTTTTATTTTACCTTTCGCTGTCTCAATTTCGAAAGGGATCTGGATGTATACGATTATATGTAAGAGTAGTTAGGTTGGAATTGAGAGATGGAAGTCAGGCAGTGGATGACCGGGGCTCAACTGATGTATGTATGTAGAGAGAACTTCTAGACGTGTCAATTTTATTACAGGAGAGATTTTGAAGATGAAAAATCCAATAAAAAAGTGTGGATTTAGTTCCTCGTTCCTTTGTTCGCTTCAAAAATAGTGAGAATAGCTACACATCCTCCGAACTTCGAACAAATCTCTCTATCTGCAAACTAAAGTGTAAGGGTCGTGCTAGGGCAATCTTTCCAAATAGGCAGCATTGGATCGAGGGGGAAATCTGCACCGAAGCTTGCACTTCAGTCTTCATTGACGGTTCCAAGATGGAATCGGGAGTCAGAGCAGGGGGTTTCTCTAAATCAGCCAATTTACTTATCTCCTTTAATCTCCCGTATACTGCTAGTGTTTTTCAAGCAGAAGTCTTTGCGATCCTACAGGCATGCAAAATGCTTAAAGAACGTGCGAACGAGGGAGATTCCGGTAGCCAAACCACGGTCAAGGCTTTGACAACACCTTGGTTCACATACAAACTAGTCAACTCCTGTAAGGAGTAGATCAAATCTCTTGATTGTTCAGGTAAAATTTCTCTAATCTGGGTTCCAGGACAGAGGAACATAGAGGGAAATGAAATTGCTGATGAGCTTGCCAGGAAGGGGACTGAATTGGCCTCAAAAATCTCCTACCCGGGTATCGGCTTCCCCCTTACAGTTCTTAAAGAAGATTTGCACAAATTATTTCTTAGGAAAGCCCAGAAAAGATGGATCTCCATTTCTTCATGTGCTATTTCGAATCCCTGTGGCCCCAGTACAATATTCGGAGGACTCAGATAGTTCTTTGGACTCCTCGCCATTCACACACGCGGAAAAGCTAGGGTTACCATTTCACCCCCATTTGCAGAAATTGTGGGGACGCTTCAGAGAAGGAGACTGTATATGTCCGGGTTTGGCAGGTAGACGATTAAGATCACTGGGAGCTACTTTCTTCGACAGCCTGGGGCAGTGCCCCACCTAAATCCCATCAATCTTCTCCATTATATCAACAGCTTTGTCTGGCTGTAGATATCTAACTGTTGGAGGTCTCATAATGGTATCAATACGGCACTTTAGTGTTACTTGAGGAGTGCCAGACAGGCACCTCAACCATTTCACCTACCTACTTAGCTACACATCTCCCGGATAAGGTAGCCTACAGGCGGCTAAGCGAGAGTTTGTTCATTGGTTCATTCTGTTCGCTTATCAAGACCTATCGATGGTATTATCGAAAACAGCAAAATAAAACGATGACGTTATTAATGTGGCTTAAGACTTGACAAATCCGTCAACGGCTGGATTTTAACAATACTTCAAATTCCATAAAATACCATAAAAAAACTGATCGGCGAAACACACTTTTTCGTCGACTTTACAGCCACTTTCGATTGCACGAAGAGAAGCTGCGTATACGTCGTCCTGTCTAAATCTCAAAATTTTTTGAAATGTATCGGCCGACGTAGCCCAACGGGTTGGTGTGTGTCTGCAGTTCGGAAGCGCATATGTTCGAAGCTCCGGACACGCACATTATTCCCTTAGAGTTTCTTCCGAGTTTAACAAAGCGCACCAATCGTTTCTTTCTCGCGGTAACCGCCGCCAGTTCTTCATCTGATCTTCCCTCCTTGTTTAATGTATGATACGTCGTCATTTCTGCGTTCCCTACCAAACCCATTGGCTTTGTTTCTTTATCCAGCTTAGAAAAGCAGAAATAACGGCGCGATTTAAATGCCGATAATGTCAGAAACTGTGGTCTCTTCTTTTTCCGGAGCGATTAAGATCTGTGGTTCGCACAATATTTTGCAGCATTAGTTTAAAGAAGTCACACGAGAGAGGGTCATCCTATTTGAAACCTCGTTCGGTATCAAACGGCTCAGAGTGGAAGCTCCTGCCGTCCCTAACGGCATACAATTGTTTTTAGAGTACATTGAAGTTTTTCTAATTTGGTCTCAAGTTGATCTAAATTAAGTGAAAAAAATCTACATTTACCGTTAACATAGTCTTAAAGGGTCTATAATACAATTTAATGGTGCATATTTCTGTAAAACCTTTTAACCCAACATTTCTTACCAGTGTGGGTTATTATGCCCTTCATTTTTTTAAATTTGAAATGTATTATATACTAAAATTTTTGGACACAGATTTTAGTAAAACCTTTTTACCCAATATTTTGTACCTGTGTGGGTAATTTTGACCCTTATTTTTAAAAGTTTGAAAAATATTATATATTAAAATTTAAATACCATATTTTTGTTAAATTTTTAAACACAATACTTCTTACCACTATGGGTCGTTTTGACCCTTATATTTCAAATTTGAAATATTTTCTATTTTAAAATTTAGGGCACATATTTTTGTAAAACCTTTAAACACAATATATCTTAACTCTCTGGGTCTTGTCGACCTTTGTTTTTAAAAAATTTGAAAAATATTATGTACTAAAATTTTATGACGCATATTTTTGTAAAACCTTTTAACCAAATATTCCTTACCCGTGTGGGTAATTTTGACCCTTATTTTTAAAATTTGATTAATATTAAATTCGTAAAAAATTTGTATGAAATGAAATGTTTGAAAAAAAAATTTATTTATAAGCTCCTTGGAGGATTAAAAAGCTCCGCAAAATTATGCTCGCGAAAATTTCAGTAGATGGCTGCTCTGAGGAACACTGTGTGTAGGACAACAGATAGCATCCTTAACTTGTTTCTTGCACTTCTTTCTATTTCTTTGGCGTTTTCTTAGTTCTATTTTCTGCTTTTATGTGGCCTCTGTTACCACATTTTGTCAAATTTTTGAAGCTAACCTCTCCAAAATAAAAACATTCGTATTTTTGCTTGTTTAGAAAATCTGTATACCCCAGGCATGCCATTGTTCGGGTTTTTCAAACTCTTCAGCTTTTATGGCTTAAACATTCCCTCGCGAATGTTTTGCTTCGTTTTTGGTTGCACTTTTTTTTATTTTCACCCTTTTGGTTTCTATACCTTTGCAAAATAAACTTCCAAAAAAATGCTGTATGTCTACCAATTTTTTTTGTTTTCGCTCCCAAACTTTACTTGATGTTGCCATTTCCACTTAACATGAAGTTGCTATTCGGCCGTTTCAGCCAGAGCAACGCTGAATTTTTCCGTTTGTCAGTTTGCTCAACCGTGGAACTGCTATTTTTCCTGTATTTGTCTCTCGCATTTGTCGCATTCATCCTGTTTTCCAAATACCAAAGCAAAAACAAAGCAAACAAAGAACGAAAAAAAAAAATTGCACGGCACTTTGTCTGGTACCCGCGCGCCTTCTACGCTCCTTTACTACGCTTGACATTGCTTCAATATTTATCGCCGTTTTGTGGCCCTGTGGATCTCTCTATTGCGCTTGCAGGATGTACTTGTATTTAGTTATGCGCTCGGACACAGCTGGACTCTGCGCATTCGCTTTTGCCTTTGGATTTGCATGCCTTTCAACTACAAATTGCACTGACATGCACACATATATACATACATCACATACACAGGACATTGCCATGGGTAGAAAATGCTTAAGTTTTTTTCGTTTATTTGCGTTTGAGTTTTTACTGAAAAATACTTACCAATATTTTCCAAAGTCCCGATATTGGGTTACATTGCGAATATGAGAATGATAAATGAGCCGAGGGTGGCGGTTGGCGGATGGCGGATGGCTCGATGGTTCGATGGCTCGCGGGCAATGCCACGCTCGTATCTCTGCTCTAACGGCTAGTGTTGCAAGCTAACCGCAGTGTTTGTCTTTGAATGTTGTTCGAGTGCCCTGATAAATACACGTACACACACCCACACAAATACATGCTTTAAAAATATGGATAAATATGTAAGTGAATGCCGCTTGTTTATGTTTATTTGCGAATTTTCAAAGTTTTGTTGGTTTAAGTATTTGAGTTTTGCGTCTATGTGTTCATGTCCATATGTATGTGTTTACTCAGAAATATGCATGCACCTAAGTATGCGAGAGTGTGACTTTGTGGGAAGTGTCAATATTTGCCAGTCGATTTACATTCTCAACGCTTCTTTACATATTATTCCACATTTGTAAATCCAGCGAGGGCAAACAAAAACAAAAAAATATATATATTTTTCATAAACAGACAGAATTTCATAAATGAAATTGAAGTGGAAATGCAAATGAAAAATTAGCGCTGATGATAGGTGAGAAATTTTCAGCACTCACAGCTGGCCTAACGCAAATAAAATAAATAACTTGAAAGAAGGACATAAAAAATGAAAGAAAAACAAAAAAAGACGGACGAGCGAAAATCTCATTTGTCCGAATGTCAAATCACACAAATTATTTCCATTTTTTCGCTTCAAGACAAGCAGAAAAAATGCAAAAAAATAATTGGCCTTCTCGTGAAAGCGAAATATGGCATTGCAAGTGTGTGAGTATGAAAAGCTGGAAACGGTTACAGTGAGTGGGAAGAGGATTGAGGGGTCGTGGGTGCTAAAAGCAGAAAATAACCAACATTCAATCTTGAAATTCGGCACCTACACACAAACACGCACACACAAAGTGGCTTAAGCCATTGACAAAAGTGATGTGTGTGTGTGCATGTATGTGAGTGAGTGCAAATGCGCAGAAAGCATTAAATATTTTTTGCACAATGTTTTTCTCATTTATTTTCCATTTTCCTTTTCTCATTTGGGCCTGAATTTTATTTGTTTTTCGTTGAAAATTTTAACGATTCCCAAACAATATTGCAGAGAGCCGGAAAAATGCTATGATTTTCGGAAGAAAATTGCGCAAAATTGGGCAAAATTGGCAACTGACAACAAAACCAATATCAATACATTACAACAACAATATGCTGGCACACCACATAGGTACATACATACACATGTACGTATATGCAATATAAAGGCGCGCAGATATAAATAAAAACAATACCAGCAAACAATGGCTGCTTTCGACTGGCCACCGTGGTAGCTTCAGCGTCTTTGACAGCCTGACCATCCGCTTATAACCACGCTTTGCCTGCTTTCGCCCTTAATACGTCCTGTGTCGCGTGTGCTGTGCGCCAGCCGTCGCCGCCTTTCCAAAGGTATTGTCATGTTTACAGCGCAATTATTTTCACGGCGTTGCAGCGATACGGATGGGTACAAGCAACAGCAACAGCAGCGCCAACAATAATGGCTAGGTGACGTCGCAAAAGGGCTGCGATATGGTAGACCGGCTTCTGATAACTCTGGGCGTAAGCTTGAAAGATAGTTGGCTCTTTGCGGCAAATAAGAAATAAATGTGTACCAAAATTGGCAATTCTCGCATGCGGCCAGCGTGGGTGAGGGTAATGTGCTGAGGGTGTGTGGTGTGATAGGCACAATTTCTGTGCTCGTAAATTGTTTTCAAATACAAGTAATACACCGTTACTGAACAGCAGCGAAGGGTGATGGTTTTGTGTTTGCGTACTGGGTTGCCAGTTTGATTGAAAATTTATTAAATTGCTTGGCACTGCACAGATCGCGTGGGATTTACTTCATTATAGTGCTCAAGCGGCTGCTATTTGCGGTACGTAAGGAATCTGCGTGGGATTACCGAGTAACGTCAAAGTTTACAATATGGGCTGATAAATGCTTTGTATTTCACTGTTACCTAAAGCGCTATTGACAGGTTTATTTAGCAGCGTTTACGATAAAGATAGAGCATCAATAATGACTACGTTGCACCGCAGCTTGCGCTTTTTGAGAAATCAATTCCAGTCTAACTTATTTGAAGCCGCTCACTGACTAGCACTCTTTTGCTGCATGAGTGACTTGTATTTCCACCCCTCTGGTCTTTGTGGCAGTTGATATTTATGGAATTTCTTTTATATATTTTAAGGGGGGGTAGGGTCACAAAATCGAAATTTTTTTTCTTCACTCATCTTATAGTAAATCATTTCAAGAATGTTGTGTCAAAATTTTAAGTGGATCGGAGCAGAACTCTCAAAGTTATAGCCTTTGTAGACACTCTACCTCGAATGCGGAGCATCGATAATTTCTCAGAGTCATTTTTTCAAACGCGTTTTTCCCGAAACGACTTCTTAAAAGTCGGTGCCAATCACAACTCCGAAACTATTCAACCGATTCTTTTCAAATTTGGCACACGTTTTCTAAATCAAAAATACCTCCCCCCTACACTGTTTTTTTTTATTTTTTTTTTTTTAAGGTTGTTTTTCACTTACAAATATGGCGAAATTTTTCGCCAAAAATGCTCGTTTTACGTTTTTTTGCCACCAAAACTACAAAAATGAAAAAAAAAAAAATTTTATTAATGTAGGGGGGAGCATTACGTCATACTTTAACTGAAAAATTCGACTTTTTTAGTTTCAGATGATTCTACGACGAATGCCGATTGGCACCGCAGAGCACCTCTCGAAAAACATATCTCCAAAAAAACTCTGTCATGGGCTTATTTGTCAATATTTTATTATTAATATTTTTTAAAAACTTATTGAAAAGATGTACAATAACATGCAACTGATTTTATTAAAGTATCTTAAGCCATATTTCTCTAAAAAATTCACAAAAAAAGTGTTTTTTTTTAGCGCTAAACCCTACCTCCCCCTTAAATGAGGCCGGTTGGAGCGTGACTACCATGCAGTAGAGCTCAAGTTCGGTGGTACTCACCAAATCTGTTTCTAATAACCGTCGCCCCTCGGCATATAATAGCAAGCCTCCAAGTATATTTCGCCATAAAAAAGCTCCTCATAACAAAAAAAGAAACATCTGCCGTTTGAAAGCGGCATAAAACTGTAAGTCTCTCCATTGGAAAAACATCAAACGTACACCACAAATAGCAGAAGAAGCTCGTTTAGATACCCAACAAACGTGGTTTTGAAGTATCTCGGCATAAGACTAGATTCCTAATGTATGCCGCAGAATCCTGGACGATGACAATATCCGATGAGCTGTATGAGCTTTATGGCGACATAGACATAGCGCAGCGAAAAAGTCCAGCGGCTTCGTTGGCTGTGTTATGTCGTCCGAATGGATACAAACGGTCCAGTTCTGAAAGTATTCGATGCCGTACCAACTGGAGGTAGTGGAGGAAGAGGAAGGCCTCCTCGGTGTTGGAAAGACCAGTTGGAGAAGGACTTGGCTTCACTTGATGTGCCCAACTGGCGCCGGTTAGCATGAGAAAGAAACGGCTGGGGCGCTTTGTTAAACTTGGCCAAAGCGCGTAAGCAGTCGCGACAATAAAGAAGAAGAAGAAGGCATGAGACTGAGACCATGACGTAACTTTTTCTTTCTAGTCACAAATAAAACACTCAGCAGAGAAAGCCGCTAAGATGGAATCCCTACTCAGTAGACTAATGGCAAACAAAGGAAACGGGGAAATAACGATGGCTACCACGCTTTCTGTTTTCTTATATGGAGCTGAACTCTGGGCAAATGCGCTAAAGACAAATCACCCGTGTAAGGTCTAAAAATTGTGTCTGCCCACCGCACAGTATTAGGGTCAGCTTTTCAAGCGATAAGAGGTTCAATACTAGTTCAATGGACTAACTCGGGATGTGTTCAGTAATGCAGATCCAAAATCGATGAAATCTGCGGAAATCGGTAGGCTACTATTTACTGGATACCAGTACACTAAGGAATAGAAGAAAATGAGAGAGTCGCTGAGCTTGC